>JAOVVA010000052.1:19551218-19562223 GCA_028565275.1 Leiocassis micropogon | reverse complement strand
TCCCCTATTTGACAGACCAGTAGCCGCCACTGCCTCCCAGAACCAGGAAGGTCCATCCCCGCTGGGAAGTTAGTTTGATATTCGGACATTAGACAGACATTCGGAAGCAGTATATTAGGGACCATCGACAAATTTCTGTACGAATATGGTACTTCTTACTCATCTGAATGTGAATGAATTTAAAATTATATATATTTTTTATTTTAAAAAAATTCTTTAATACCTTCTCGGTCATGTGACCCTGTGACCCTAAACTAGTGCCAAAATAATCTACTTAATCAGACCCACATGATAAAAATCTATTTATCCTAAAATATGTCTTCATTGATTTACATTTTTATTGTAATAAATCACTATTTCTTCAATAGCTTCTAGGTCATGTGACCACGTGACCCCCAAATTAGTACTAAAATAATTGACTTTGAGAACTCCACAAGGTACACCTCTTTGTAGTCCAAGATATGTTTTTGTTGATTGTTATTTTAATTTCACTACAATTTCAAGTCACTATTTTTTTCAATACCTTGATTTTTATTTTATTTATTATTTTAATAAATCACTATTTATTTAATAGCTTCCTAGTCATGTAACCATGTGATCCAAGACGATTATCAAAATAATCTTAATGTACACCCCCATGAGGTACACCTCTTTTTAGCACAAGATATGTCTTCATTGATTTTTATTTTATTTATAATTTTAATAGATCACTATATCTTTAATACCTTCTAGGTCATGTGACCCAGTAACCCAAAATTACCTCATTGTACACCCTCATGAAGTACACCTCCTATTAGCACATGATATGTTTTCATTGATTTTTATTTCATTTTAAATAAAATAATTTTAAAAAACGTATAGGTCATGTGATCCAGCGACCCCATACTAGTACCAAAATAATTTACGTGGAGACCCCCCCACAATGTGCACCTTGTTGTCCAAGATATGTCTTTGTTAATTTTTATTTACATTTTTATTGGTAGCAAAATACTTTACTTAGATACCCGTACGAGGTACACCTTTTTTCTTTCTTTTTTCTTTTAAAAAACCGTGGTAGAAAACCATCTACTATGTGGTTAGATGAACCAATTCATGGTTAGGGAAGCGACAATAAACTTTTGGGGAAAACATATAAAATACTTTTGTAAGTTTTTAAGTTTGCAATTACTGCCAGATATTAGTTATTGTAAATATTATCTAAGTAGTAAATATTACAAAGTTTTGATTATGAAAAAATTTAATTTTGGGGAGTTAGGTCTAAATTTCCCGATCTGGCAACCCTGTGTTTAGTCACATGACTGTTATGTCCCCCCGCGACGTTCCGCTAGCTAGCTAATGGCTCATTTGTGGTTGTTTTTCTTTTCCGCGTTAATGAGCACAGCCCTATGATGGATAGCTGAGGATTTTATATGACATTTTCTCATCTCAGGTGATATGTCAGGTTAGTATTTACTGTTTTCTTGTGCTGATTTAATGAATAATGGCGAATAACACGCAGGCTCGTTCATCTTCCTATTAGGTTTCACCCCTGATCTAACACAGTGCTGAGTCAGGTCCTTTATAATAGTCGATTATATATACGGATCAGGGTTATCTGTGGATCTTATCATATGATCATTTGATCACTTGGGTGTCCAGTGTCCAGTAACACGGCTTAAGATGAGTGTGTGCTAGTCAGTGCTGGAAGGTTAACATGAGTGCTGCTTAAATGATTAAAATGGACAGCTAGTAATAGTTATTTAGTTAGCATTACTTTTGTATTCCTTTAAATAAGGCAAGATCTTGTAGTTAGTAACACGATCATTTCAATCTTGTATTTCATGCTGTGTGTCTAACTAGCCATGTGCATTAGGTATTGATCAAGGCCTCAAAAAAGTTAAGTTAGCTCACCAACATCAGGCGTCATTACTGTGTGTAGTGACTGCACACAACCTCATCTTTATCCATCATTCAACTTCTCTAATCCTCCTTACCCCGGGCCTTCAGGTGGTTTTCAGATCTCCTACAGCAGAGCGAGGGTTCAAAAGGACAATAATTCACATGACGCACATTCAGAGGTGTGTCAAGGAAAATGATTGCCACCCAGATCTCAGTTTGATATTTAAAACACATCTGATGATCAGCAAATGTGTTAGATCAGGTATGTGTTAGACCAATGTACTGTACATGTTACGTACACTCCAGATCTACAGAGCCACAGGTAACCTCAGCATTACAACCTATATGCACATGAAGACCGATAAGCTTGTACTGTACAGTGTATTTAATAACCTCATGTTAGGTTTCCATTAGTGGGCCTCTAGGAAACTTGGAGACTTGGACTGCCATGATAGAAAGGCACCAGAACACCCAGTGCCTCACAGTCTGCCACACAGGGCTCAGCAGGCAAAAAGTTGCTTATCCGGCCTTTGAACTTTCCAGATCCAAATTCGATCGAGCATCCATGGGATGCACTGGACAAACATGCCCGACTCATGGATGACCCAACCCAGAGCACTCAAAGGATCTGCTAATAACATCCCAGTGCCAGCCACTACAGCACAACCCCAGGAAGGGGCAGAACTGCCTAAAACCTGGGTAGTTTTAATGTTAATCATTTTAAAATTATGGCTGATCAGTGCACACTGATACTGAATTGAATATTGTGTTAAGCAGTCAGGCCATCATAAAATTATTTATCGAGTTAATGTTTACGATATTATGGTTTATAACATAAGTGCACTGAGCAGTATCAGGGGTTTCTGTGATAAAAGAAAAAAAAAGAGCCGTGAGCAAAGTAAGAACTCATGCTCAGTGCTCGCAGAGTTGAAGTGCTCTTACATGCAAAAGTCACTGGGTTGTGTATGAATAGCTTTAGGGAATGCAGTTCATGGCACCTTAATCTAAGAGTGGCCTCCATCAAAGTTGATGTTGCATCAGTTAACTCCTATTGTATGGAGAAGCTGTAGTTCCTATTCTAGGGCAGAGCTTGCAGTCTGCTCTGCCATGCTTTGATAATTAACTGTGAAAAATATGTCCAGATTGCTGTCATTTTAAGCCATCTGTTTATCAGGGCAGCAGTATACTGTACGCTAGAATTACATCACACTGCATCACATGGTCATGGAGCAAAGCAGGAATGATAGCAGACACATTCCTGACACTGGTTTCCTTATTAATGGATCCCTGGTAGGTTGTCTGTCCTTCTTTATAAAAATGGCAGGTGTAAACGGTTATCTGTCTCAGCTCTATAATTGTAATTGAATCACTTGAGCTAAATGGAAAAAATAACTAGATAGAGAAGATACTGTATGATAACAGGAAGTATTTTATCATGCTGACTTTCTGCAAAGTTTCATTGCATGTAACTGCTGACTTGCATTATATGTAACTATAAATAGTTAAAATATGTTAATAAAATAGCTTGAGGAATAAAACTCTTAAAATTAAAATCTTAACACCACCTTGTTGATTATTTTTCAATGAAAGCACATTCCTTTATGTTTTAATCCTTCATTAATTGAACATGGATGATTGCATATTGCTTTAATATTCACTCTTTTTAGAGTCACATACATTTGCCTTGATGTCCAATACACAAACCGCGATGACATCTGATCTATTAGCAGCATCTCTTCTACTTTTCCCACCTCTCGCCTCAGTTCTTTCCGCTTCTTGCTGTTCTGCAGGTGAAATCCAGCGCCATGTCTGTGGATGGCTCCCGGACGTCAGTGTTTACCTTCCAATCATCTGTACACAGTATGCATGTCCTCCGCTGCCTGGATGAGCAAAGACAGAAGGACATCTTGTGTGATGTGACGGTAGAAGTGGAGAGCAGGAGCTTTCGAGCCCACTGCTCGGTACTGGCTTGCTGCAGCGCCTATTTTTACACCAGACTCCTAAACCGCACGGGATGGAACTCGGTCATCACTCTGCCTGAGGAAGTAATTATTTGCATTAGTAATTACACATGCAGCTTGATAACTAGATATGATATAGCTTATGATAAGCTCCTTGAACAAAAAATTAGTCATATGTCTTGGTTATATAAAGAAGCAGCTCATGTCTAAGTATAGTTCCTGTCAGCTTTCATCTCCACTGATACAGATGCAGCTTTTTTTTTTTTTTTAACATGTCCCTTAATTTTTTTTGCAGGAATTTTGGTCCATATATGGCATTTATGCATCCTACAGCTATCATCCTGGACATTTAGTTTTGTGTACTGTTTTGTGTACTGCTTAGATGTAAAGCCCAAAAGTTAACCTTGGTTAACCAATATGATTTATGCTAAATTACCTTCATTCTGGTGTGCAGCCTATGAATATTATATGTAAAAGTGCTGTTATTGGTGGATAACACTCATGTTTAAAAAACTAAGTGTGTTTAGATTTACACAATCTACATTTTTTGAATGTATGTTCCATTCCCAGGTCACAGTAGAGGGCTTTGTGCCTTTGCTGCAGTTTGCCTACACTGCAAAACTTCACTTCACCAAAGAAAACATCCTGGAAATTCACAGATGTGCTGAGCTGCTGGGATTTCACAATCTTGACAAAGCGTGCTTTGAGTTCCTCATTCCCAAGTTCTCTGATGGCAGCGAAACTACTCAGGACGCCAAGAGGAAGAGCAAAAACAGCAACAAGAGCAAAAACAGCCATGAAAATTCGCCAGCTGGCAGCAGAGACTGTGATAGTACTGACAAGCAATGCATTAATACTGAAGTAGATGGCGTAGCTGTGGATTCTGAGGCTCAGACGGTACAGAACACATCACCTGGAGATCCGGAGTGTCCTAATGAAAGCCATTCTGTCACCTCTGATAAGAATATTTTAGCTTCAGTCTCATTCCAGTCTGATACTGACCACCAAACAGAACTGTGTTTACAGAACTGCGGGCCACAGCTGGCGCTGTCTTCGTCCGTACCTACTGGTGGAGTTTGTCCCTTTCTTTCAATGCCATGTAGCAGTGAAAGTGACAATGTGCATCCTGTCACAGCTGGCTGTGATAGTGGCATTTTAAATAGACTGGCAATAGATGATGTTCAAGGTGATTGTCTAAACATGCCAAACGTTGCTGAGGGCCAAATTGTGCAGTCTGTAAGGGATTTAGAGCCAACGTCGGACTGCAGCCAGTTATGTCCCCTGTCCTCCAGGGAAACAAGTGAAGTCTTGGACAGCATTGCGTCAGTAAGCAACTTGGAGAGCATCGAGAGCATCAATACAGACACTTTTCACCCCTCTGAGCAAATGTTCCCCAACCCAGCACATAGCAACAGCTCCACAGAGAGAAGCACAGTGGAGAGGGAGGTGGCTGAGCATCTGGCGAAAGGGTTCTGGCCTGACATGAGCTCCTCTTTGACAGAGCCTCCAGAGAACATGGAGCAGGCAGCTGCTGGACACGGCGCTGACTTCCACTGGCTCAAACACCTGGATTTAGGTGCTGCACCTGACGACTGCCCTTTCCTGAGGGACCTGAACTCCAAGCATGACCCGTCCTCATTGGATAACAGTCCATCCAGAGAAACAAGCAGAGAGAGTCCCCTTGTGTCTCCTGTAACCTCTGGTGACAATTCTGAATGCGAGCACGAGGCTGACTCTGTAGTTAGCAGTGAGCAAGCATGTGAGGTGAGCTGGATGATTGACATTGTAGAGGAAGGAAATCACATGTACAGCAGTACAGCTTTGTCCAGTTGTGAATGTTGAGAGCAGGTTTTAAAAAAATGAAGCAACAAAAAGTATTGGTTTGTGTTTATTAGAGGTTAACCTAATTCGCATTAACAGCAAATAAATGAATTTAAGGTAGAGTTTATAGTACTTAATGGATCTGATTCATTGAACTCATTGAACCAGTTACAACTGCGTAAGAGGATATTGTTTTATGCAGCAGTATTTACCCACAGACCATAGAAAACAGTAAACCAGCCAAACCTAAATGCCAGTATTAACACAGTTTGAGATATGATGCCAGGAGGTAAGGAAGCAAGAAGAAAAGAGCTGGCTTTCTCCTGCCACACTCTTCTCCTTATACACATCTCCAGCTGCTGGTGAACAGTCAACAAATCACATTCCTCTGCAGTTATCTGTCCATATCAGACTAGTCCGTTATTAAGCTGTTTGGGATGGCAGGAGAACATGGCATGTTTCTAAATCGCAGATTTATGTGTGTTCATAAATGCTGGCATTTATAATAAGAATAAAGGTGTAATCCGCATTGATTATTAGTGTTTACCACATGCAGCTCTCTTCTCTACCTCATCAGGTGGACTTGCCATTCCCCGTTGAACAGATCTCGACCATGAGCAGGCGAGCTTTCCTGCAGCTCCTGAAAGAGCAGCGGCTCACGCCAGAACAGTTGGAATTTGTGCAGGATGTTCGTCGGCGAAGCAAAAACCGCATGGCTGCTCAGCGTAGCCGGAAGAGAAAGCTGGACTGCATCTGTAAGCTTGAGGGAGACATCAAGAAACTGGTAGGTTTTATGGATTGTCTGCTAAAAACTTTGCACTGCATTTAAAGTCAAGATGATTTTTTTTTTTTCATTTAAAAGCTGATGAATGTGTTTGGAATGTACAGAACAATCTGATTATAGCCAACATTAATCTAGCAACATTAAAGTTTTTTTCAAACTGATTAATGGCTGGTAACTCCAGGGACATATCCTAAGCAATACCTTATCCACTACAGGGTTACTACATATGGATTTTTGTCATTTTATATACAGTACTGTATGATTCCTGAATTTTGGAGCACTGTTTAAATCCCACAATGTACTGGAACATGCCTGAGGGATGCAGGGCACATGCAATGCACTTTGCAGAAATAGGATGGAAAGGCTCTTCCACACTTGGTTCTTTCTTTCTCATCCGCCAGCTCAGATTTGACATGTAATCCTTTTGGAAGTGACCACATGGTGGGTGGAATGTAACTGCTTTTACAGTGAGCTGCTTCTCGTGTATTTTTGGTCACAGTGAAGCACATCCAAAGTTAAAAAAAAAAAAAAAGTTTTTAACTTTTCAAAAAAGTGCCAAGTGACGTCAAGTGCTTTGTCTCCTGGCCAGTCAGGTTGCAAGTTGGGAAGTAAGCGAGCAACACAAACATGTAGTCTTGTTAGGGAGTGAATATAAGAATATTTATGACAGGTACAATGGAAAATATTTCATATTCCCATGTTGCAAAATAACTAAAAATACCAAATTATTTTTGGGACATTCATCTTTACACATTGTGACATTCTGCTTTAACTGTACATGCATGCATTCAGTCTGGTTTCACAAGCGGCTCATCCTCTCTGCTCCAAAGCTACAGCCAAGACAGTCAGCCTCCTCACTGCCAAAATTAAATGAATGTTTATTTAATCTTTATTACTGACAATAATAAATGTCAAATATAAATTCAATCCTGATAGCAAGCTAAGCCAGTTAGACTGTAGTAGCTAGGACAGATTTGAGCATTGTTGTAGTTGTAGTCTGTGTTGTATAACCCAGCACACTCTTGCCAGCACATTTTGTGTTTGAGCAAAAAGCCTGTGTGAAAGCAGAATAAGATGACAATTTGGACATAGAGCATGTCTACAGTAAATGAGTCACAAACATTAATCCTATTTCTTTAGTACCATCCAGAAGCCAAGTGGCAGCAAGTAAAATCTAACATCTTGAATAAAACTTTTTCCTGCCTCAGTGTCAGCTAAACTAGTAAAATAATCGTCCAATTAATCGACAATAAAAATCATATAAGTTTAGGCAAGCTTAAGAATCTGAGCGACGTTGACCAGATTGGATAGACGACTAGATTGGAGCATCTCCATAACTGCATTTCTTGTGAGGTGTTCATGGTGTGCTTTGGTTAGTTTCTATGAAAAATGATTGACAACTGCTGAACCAGTGATAGGGTCATAAGAACCCAAGCGCCTTGATGAACGTGGGGGATTTGGTCTGATCCTACTATAGCACACATGACTCAGAAAGTGAATACTGGCTGTCATAGAAAGGTATCAGAGCACACAGTGCATCATGAATTGTTACAGTTTCTCTAGGTTATAACCTAATTGAGCATCTGTAGGAATGTGGTGCTCAAATGAAGAAGGCTTACATGGGAGCATGGTTGTTGGATTTGCATGTTCAGACATAAGAGCATTAGTGAGCCTCATGTATGCATGCCACGTGAAAAAAATGGCTTGTGAAATTAACTTTTGGGTTTGTGTGTGTGTGTGTATGTTAAACAGAAGGTTCAGAAGGAGAAGTTGCTGCAAGAACAATCACAGATAAAGCAGAGTGTGGAGGAATTACAGCAGTCTCTCTCAGGTCTGTGTGACAGTGTGTGTACTAAATCCTCAATGCAGCCGGAGCAGCTGCACGTCTTAGCCAGGTATCTGTCCCCAAACTCGCCCAGTTCGGTGCTCCTCACACCCACTGCCTCGCCAAACCTGCCCTCCCTCGAGGCCTGGAGCATTGAGACAACTCAGCCTGATGGCACTCAAGCTAATGCAACAATTAATGATTGTAGTAGTAGTAATAGTAGTAGTAGTAGTAGTAGTAGTAGTAGTAGTAATAATAATAATAATAATAATAATAATAATTTAGGCACTATTTTGAAGCCCAATGAGTATTCACAAACGTAATTGAGTAATACAAGTTGGCATAAACAAGCAAATACAATACAAGACACAGGCACACACACATACCCGCACACACCCACACAAAGCTGGATTACAAACTGTTGTAACTAACCTTAATGGAAATAATTTTCACAATGTGATTAAATAGATTTTTATTCATTGTAAATAAAATAAAATGAATTATTATGATGAACAGCAGGTTCGAAAGCAGCTGTACAAGGTTAATGATTTCTCTTGGTGTAAGAATTTAAAACCTAACTGTCAGTTTCTTTGTCCTTAACAAAACAACAGTGAACAAGAAAGATATAATAAAATCTCTTATAACAGGGCTCATCAGTTTGTGAACTGTGGATATCAACGGATCAAACCAAGCCCTGAAAAAGACGAAAAAATCGTCCAATGACGCTGGTTTGATTAATATGAACCGTCACAGTTTCTGTATCAGATTCTCTGCTGTGGATTATTATCACATAATAACAGATGCATTTATGTAAATCGTTACAGTGAAGGCACTTGATGAAGGAAGGAAGTAGTTTTCCCGGACTTGCATTAAATTTTATTTCCATTACTTTCTTTGACCTGATTAGGGAAGTGACAGTGATGAAAACTGTGTATACAGACAACCTAACCCCCTTGATCTATTTTATTTATAGCCCTAATGGTTAATTATTAAAAGGTAATTATTGTAACTTTGTATACATCTTGGTTGCTTATCTGCGCCTTTGTAATTTAGCAATTCTAGTTGAAGCCCCTGTCATATAATCAAAACACTCTTGTGTGTGGGAGAATAGCACTGGCAGCATCATTTTATATGAATTGCCTTTCTTTGCTATTGTGTGCAGTAATGGGAAAATCTTTGTGCTCATCGCATCTTCGTTTTTTTTTGTTTTTTTAAGGAATTGTTTTGACTTTTCTCATGTATCCTCACAGCTGTGCATATGTTTATGCTGAAGCAGCTATTATACAGCAGAGGAATCATAGAAACTAAAACAAATGTTATTGTTTGTTTAATCAAGTTAACCAGGATAAGACAGATACTGTGGAGGTGAATGTCAACTTCGGCTTAAGCCACATGTGTTCACTGGCAGATACACGCGGCAAATAATAACAGAGGTGTTATAATAACACGTAGAAAGATGAGAAAATCACTAAATAACACATTTGATAATGTGAGAACAACAGTAGCTGGTTTTCTGTTTACTTTCTTTTTACTTTTTACTTTTTCTGTTTACTTTCTTTTGCTCTTATTTGATTGAGTAAATAACTCACTTACAGTATTCTACACCACAGAGTAACCTCTTTGGGAGCTTGGTTTGGAGAGCAACTTCAAACTCTACCGCAAAAATCCTAATCCTAAAGGGGTAGCTGAAAATGCATAAAATCTGAGCATAATGAACTGAGCATAGTGTATACAGTATAGTCTTTATCAAAACTTCCATGTGCATGTCAAGATTAAAAAAGAAAGATTAATTGAAATCGCACATATTCAGTAAGTTGCTTTATGTGGCAGAACATTGTTTTATATGAATTGCCTTTCATGTGAAATAATAAGACAATCTGTCATTATTAATAAGAGATAAACATAACATTAAGTCCATCCTAACAAGAATAGTTTCTTTTTCTCTTTAACCAAAAAGAAGGATTCTGTAATGATCACTGCCGCTGTATTAAAGTAACCCATAATGTAAATTTAAACCAGTATGTCCTAGTCCTCTAGTGGTCCAACCTGTAATTTTCACTCAGGAGTAAACATTTTAGTCATTTAATTCTGACTATAATTTTCTTAACTTTTTTTTGTTTTTTTATGAATAAATGTATAGAACTAAATTTGCACTGTTACTAAACATTTCATATGAAATTTTAGCATGGCTTAATAACCGATATTTGTATTATTCCTATTGCAAGATGTGCATGAGCCAAATATTCCGAGGTAAGGATTCTTAATTATCTAAGAATCTGCTTTATAATTTAGTTTTTTCAGCACATTCACTTTATGCACTTTGTTACACTGTACAGTTACTACATTGCTTTTAATTCTGCTTGATTTTTGATAATCATAATGTAATGCATCCATTTGAATGTAGCACAATAGTCTTAGCACTAAAACCATAATATTGTTACTACATACAGTATAGTGCACATTTGTGCATTGTGCATATTAACAGAGGGATTGGTTACAGGTACTAAACTAACTGCCATCCATGATTATGTGCGTACAAGGGAACAGTTTGTAAATGGCTTGTAATCAATAAAACAAACCTGTAAAACACATTTGCTTCTGATGGGTTCTTGGGTTACAATGTTAGTTTAGAGCAGGGGTCTCCAAATCCAGTCCTGGGGGGCCAGTGACCAGCACAGTTTGTAATTCACCAACACCTAAACACACCCACTGAACCTAGTAATTAACAGATTAGTT
>JAOVVA010000052.1:19539317-19551118 GCA_028565275.1 Leiocassis micropogon | reverse complement strand
CAGCTGTGTTTGAGAAGAAGAATCACCAAACTGTGTTGGACACTGACCCTCCAGGACTGGATTTGGAGACCCCTGGTGTAAAGTAAAAAAGCAGATCGATGTGGAGTAAGTTGGGAATTGATGAGTAAATTGGATGAGATGCCAGTTGATCACAGAACTCTGAACACACATTAGAATTCATTCTCACCTAGGGACCAATCCTCCCACTGACATGTGGGTTTTGGGAAATGGAAGAGAAACTTCACATATACTGTACAGGAACTCGAACCCAAAATTAATATAATTTGTAAATATTAACATTTGTGTAAATCATGGTGTCATTTCCACAGTGTGGAATTGGCAAAACATATGCCATGCCTCTACTTGGCATTTGGCATTTTGTATTTGGCAAGGTATCTCTTTTTTCTGCCTTAGAAATTGCCTTGGAGAAGTTTAAAGAAGCATAAAAATAAAAGACTTTTGGACACAGTTATGTCCATTTGGAAACTGTCACTAATTGCATCAGGTGAGTATTTGTATTGCTGCAGAATGTTTTTTCAATACAAGAAACTTGCAATACAGTATAAAAAGTATTTCAATATTTATTAATTATTATTTTGTTGCTTCTAAAATACTAAAATAAAAAGTGTGTAATACAGTGTAATACAGATTTGGCTTATTAGCAGCTAGTTTTGTATTCATAGTGTGGTGGCCTAAAGAACTGAGACAAAGGTGAAATTCATTGTTTTAATGACATGGTCATTAAAAAAAATGACAAGCAAGATAATAGAAAGTTATTTGATGTAATAGAAAGGCTATACAACAATTAGTATTTAGTATGAAGTCATTTGTCAAAACCTGCTGGATCTGTCTGGCCAAAAAGACCAAAAAGTACTCTGGCGTCACTCGCTCAATCCATGCATGCTTGATTGCTTCCTGAAGATCATGCACAGAAATTCGCCACAGAAGTGCACAATTTACTTGAGAATTCCTTAGTTTTAGCTTTTTTTTTTTTTTGCAGAAGTGGACACCCTGTTTCAAAAGTCCTGCCACATACAAATGCATCTGAAATCTGAAATATTCACAATAAATTGGAATATCATCAAAAAGTAGATTTTATTTTAGTAATTCAATTCAAGAAGGGAAACTCATTATACAGATTCATTACACACAGGCTAATTTATTTCAAGTGTTTATTTCTTATAATTTTAATAATTATGACCACTTAAAAAAAAAAAATTTAACACAGAAATGTTGGACTACTAAAAAGTATTAACATGTACAGCACTCAATACTTCAGTTGGGGCTCCCTTTGCATGAGTTACTGTTACAATGTGGCGTGGAATGAAGACAATCAGTCTGTGGCTCTGCTGAGGTGTTATGGAAGCCCAGGTTGCTCTGATAGTGGCCTTTAGCTCGTCTGTGTTGTTGGGTCTGGTGTCTCACATCCTCCTCTTCACGATACCTCATACCGTAGATTCTTTTTAGGTTTAGCGAGTTTGCTGGCCAATCAAGCATAGGGATACCATGGTCCTTAAACCAGGTATTCATACTTTTGGCAGTGTGGGCAAGTGCCACATCCTGCTGGAAAATAAAATCAGCTTCTCCATAAAGCAGAGGAAAGCATGAAGCGCTAAAACTTCCTGTAAGTTGGCTGCACTGACCTTGGACCCAATAAAACACAGTGGACGAACACGACATTGCTCCCCAAAACACCACTGACTGTGCAAACTTTACACTGGACCTCAAGCAATTTGGATTTTGTGCCTCTCTTCTTTTCCTCCAGACTCCTTGATTTCTAAATAAAATGCAAAATTTACTTTCATCTGAAAAGAGGACTTTGGCAGTCCAGCCCTTTTTGTCTTGACATGTAAGATGCCTCTGACATGTCCTGGATACATCTGGGCGTGGTGGCACTCACTCTAGTGCTTATCCCTGTTGCTTGTGCAACTTTTTCTACCACATTTTTTCCTTCCATTTAATTTTTCATTAATGTGCATGGATACAGCACTCTGTGAACAACCAGCTTCTTTAGCAATGACCTTTTGTGTCTTACTCTTTATGTGCAGGGTGCCTGTGATCATCAAGTTAGCAGTCTTTCCCATGATTGTGTTAGCCTACTGAACCAGACTGAGAGACCATTTAAAGGTTCGGGAAACCTTAACCTTAATCAGGAGTTAATTAGCTGATTACAGTGTGACACCATGAGTCTCCAACATTGAATTTCTTCACAATATTCTACTGTAGATACTGAATTTTGGGTTTTCATTAGCTGTAAGCGATGATAATAAAGTAAAAAAATATATTTGAAATGTATAATGAAATAATTCAACTTTTTAATAATATTATAATTTATTGAGGGTGCACCTGTATTTGTTCCATACTGTACATTAACTAAACCTGTTGATTCTAATTAGCACCACTGTTAAGCCCGATAGAATTTGATAACTAATTAGTGACTAGTCACCTGTTGTGTTGTGCAGAGGGAGAAGTATAATACTATATTGGCCTATGTTGTCTTAATACTTTTGGCCATCTCTGTACTCTGAGATACTTATTTTAGTTTTGTTTAAGAAAGCTTGCCAGAAGGGGAGACTAGAGGCATGCATTGAGAATGGGATTCTGCAAAATACAAGTAAAATGTTATATGAGCATTAGGTTTTTAATTTTACACCAATGAGTGTTCAGATATTTGGGAAATGACATTACAAATTCTCCACACCCCTGTTAAAAATGCAGTTCATGTGATATCAGATCCACTTTTAATGTGTATGAAGTGAAAATCGAATAAAAATCACACTTCTTCTGGAGTCTTTCTTTTGTTGATTTGGCTTTGTGCCTTGGGTCACTGGGTCGTCATGCTGGAAGATGTCTTACCATCAGCTGTTTAAAAAATGTCCTACAGGTTTTGTGCCAGTATCGTGGATAGTCCTGCCATCGTCTCCCAGGTGTGGTGTTTTTGCCTTATATGATGTCTCGTTTATTGCACCACACATATTTTTTTAGAATTTTACCTAAAATTGAGTTTTACATTTTTACACATGGTGTTTAGTAATTATATGTATGTTTGACAAAATTTCGGAAGGCTTGGATTTTTTTTCTTGCCACCAGAGAAACATGGAGTGACCAGTATTAGTAAGATACTTATGCAGGTCTAAACAGTGAAAAGCTGTGCTTTAAGCATAAGAATGCTTTGTAAGTTCTTTGCAGATCATAGCTATATCAGTTGGATAAAAACTAGATGTCAAGGAAATCTTACATACTGTCAACAATTGATTTTTTTTCTGCACTATACACAAGTTTTTTATTTTAATTTTTTACTTTGTTTTGTCCTAAAAGTTCTGTTGTGTGTTTTTTTTTTTTTTATTGTATTGGGTGCTAGATCATATTAAAGACGGACAAAGCCATGGTATGATCATTTTGATAAAAAAAGAAAAGACATTTTATATCCACTGTACACTGAACAGCCATAACTTGAAGCCATAAACCATCAACATTAACACAATCTCGGTTTTAGGTTCCTCATTTGCCACTTTTAGGGGTATCCTGTGTTTTGTCTGGCACCAGGATGGGCCTCTATGGATTGGGCTTGTTTGTCTGGCACATCCAATGGAGGCTTGATCTAATTGGGGTCTGGAGAATTTGGAGGCCGAATCAACAGCCTCAAACCTTTTGTGAGTTTGTGCTGCATTGGCTTTTCTATGGGATCAGGGCAGGCAGGCTGGCCTTTGGTCCCCATGGGTATAGAGGGACCAAAGGGTGCCCATGAGCCCGTCACCAGTTTACTGGTATATAATTGATAATCAATGTTATGTAATTCACCTGGTGGTGTTAATGTTATGGTTGATCAGTGTATATTATATCCGTTTAAAATTTTGGAAGGAAATATTGTTCAATAATAAATTACTATCAGTATTTTGAAATCATAAAGAGTATATTTTGTACAGTATCTACTGGCTCTTCCTGTTTTAGGGAAATTAATTTTTTCACTTTAATTAAATTGCAAAAGCAGGGCAAACCTTTTCCTTCCTCAATAGAGCTTTCACCACTGAAGATTTTTTTAAAAGATCATCTTTTTCTTTTTTTAAAAGATCATTTGATCTTTTTTGGGGGCTTCTTTACAACCAATTATTTATTTTCTGTTCAAATGGTCTGAAATAGTTCCCCCCCTCCCATTTGAGCATTTTACCATTGTAATAAAGTTGTTACCCAACTCTCGAACACTGCCACTTAATTTCTTCTCAAAGTCAGTTGTCTGTTCTCAATTAAGTTTAAACTAATGGGGATCAAAACACTATTAAAAACTCAATCGCTTATCTTTAAATGTGTAATTGCAGTGTGTGCTGCCAGCACTTGGGGGATTTCTGCCTCTTACTTTAGATGACTTGTCAAGGTGATCTCATTCATTTGGCTGTTCCATGTATAATAACCCACCACCTCTCTTTTTTTCCCTTCTTTAATGAAGTGTCAGTAACATATAATAGCATTAAAGTAAATCATATTTGTGGACCGGTACAGAAGTGATGCTGTACTAGTAGCACACATTTCAGTAACATTTGTAGGTGACGATCCCCGTTGCATTAAGGTTAAATAGATTGATAGAATAAGAAATTAGAAATACCAATGTAGATAAGAATTCCCTGTTCATTTGGCTTGATTATTGTTATTCTGCTCGCTCATCTGCACCTTCCCAGTGACTCTGTACACTCTAGCGATGTGACTGCATTTATGTCCTGTTTTGTTATTCATTCACTATTACGTGGCAGGAATTTATGTTGTAGCTTCATGATTATTCATATTGTATGAGCTTTTATAGAAAGTAACTGAAGCAGAACATTACCCAAGCGTAAGGAAAGGCCGTTGAGGGCTTAAAGGGAAACTCCACCATCTAATACCATAATATATGTTTATTTTGAAATACTGCTTTTGTGATTGGAGATTCTGGTGGTAATTTGTTAATGCGGGTGTCTTTTTATTCTTCTTCTGAGACAAGAATGGATTGTAGAGATCCAATAATGTCTTAATGACATCACAGGGTGACGATGATGTTTCGACCATAAGGGATGAGAGTCAGTTTCTGTTGTTAACCCTATGAACTTTGTTGTTCATTTATCATTTTCTTCTTTCATTTAATATTAATAAGAAATCCAGTGCAGTGAAAGTAGGAGTTGCAGCAAACAGTGTACATCAAAACACTATTAATCTAATTATGGCAGTAACTGGACTTGTCTACTCAACGATCAGTGAGATGATCGTCACATTGGCCTTGGTGGCGATTAGCATTAAATTAAAGATGATTCAAATCATTTGGAGTGGATTTTTTCATAAGTAGTTGAGCACACATCCTTTCTCTCTGTATAAATGCTGAGAATTTACCGCAAACGCTGAGCTAAAGGCTCAAATTGGACAAATTGGAGAAAAAGTCCCACAGAAAGCAAAGTTATTTTATTTCATAAATGTTTAAAAAGCAAACATGGACAGAGGAAAAGGTCTGTGTTGTATTTCTGACTTGCTAAGTATTTTTTGTGTGTAGAAAAAACTATTCCGAGTAACTGTGTCTTATAAGTCTGACAGCATTTTATGTATGTACACATTTTATGAGTCCTGTGGTAAAGTGTTTTGCAATAGTGAGATTGAAAACTATACAGAAGAGAGCAGCATAGTGTTGCCCTTTATTATTATTATTTTTTAATACACACTGAATATCTGGTCTCTGCCAGTGAAGAATAGCTTACCACCTCCCTGACATTCTCCTCAAAACTGTTATAAAATGTGTAGATTGCCTAAGCACAATGTAGGGCTACAGAGGGAAAAGAATATTACTGATGTATATTTATGATGTAAAATATTACAGTTTGTTATTTATGGTCATTTGGAATATCGATTGCTTTGACATCTCGTGTTAATTTGCAGTGCCATGGAATGTTTGATCATTTGATCACTAGATGGCAGCAAAAAGCCAACCTAGTCAAAAATAAATAAATAGATAATAATACTAATAATACCATCATAGACAAAAAACAAAACAAAAAGTAACCCAACTAAATTACTTTCCTGTTGTTTTGTTATCTGAATCTGACTGAATTTGCACAATATCTACACATATTTCTGTTTGCATGGAAAAGAGCAGCTATAAGTAGATTTTACTCTGAGTACATTTTCTCTTTTTTACAGTGGCATAGTTTGGAATTTGGATATGTAATTGTGCAAAAGCAAACCTCCATTTTTTAAATCCAGTCAGAAACAAACAAACAAACAAAAATAGAACGTTAGATCAAATTCTAAATTAAAGTACTTTTTTTTTCTTTTACAAAATGTCTAAACTCTATGTAATGTTATAAACAGTGAAATAAAATACGAACATCTGAAACATGTTTTAAAAACTGCCTGATTATTGAGTGCTTCAATGTGTCTTATGTTTTGTTGCAAACACAAAGGCAATAACGGTGAATGTTCTGACCTACTGAAGAACTCATCCTGCTTCTAAAAGCTAAATAATAATAATAATAATAATAATAATAGATTGTATTTGTCCATCAGTTTTTCAAGAAAGTATTAAATAATACTGAGGAGATAACATACAAATATGAAATATTGTGAAATGTTTATAACCTAAAAATGGGACAAAAAAGAGGAATCAAGATTTAAAATTCATTTAAATAAACTACTAAATACTGATTTATTCACATTATATACATGCCTTATGCTAGGGGAAAAACTGTTACTAATGCGAATGCAATTATAAAAGTATGGAACACTTTAAATTACTCTGAGAAGTTTTTCTGGACACAGAATAAGTTCAGATATTCGATGGAAGGAGATTCTTAAACGACAGTGTTATTTAATCAAAAGACTTAAACTATGTCCAGAAAGTAGGCTTTGCATTATCTAATATACAAATGTTCATATATGGAATCCCATATTTTAACAATATTTTCCACCAATAATCACATCAGCAAAGTAATGTACAGCAATATTAACATGGGGAAGTAAACTGAAAATACATCATAAATGTATAATTCGCATATAAGGAATGAAATGATTGGTCAAGCAGACAGACAGAAATAAATAATGAAATAAAAAAACAGCAACAAGAAAAAAAGCAGCTATGCTTGTTGTCTGATCCTGAGACTGTCTACACCAATGGTATTCAACAATGAATTTGTGCTTATGTGTGTTAAATATTTCACTTTTCAAAATAAATTAAGGGCCAAATATGAAAAGAGCAAGGATATACAGACATATATAATAACACAATAAGCTATATGTTAGCTTCATTAGGCCAGGAACAATTATGAATTGTGCTTTCAATTGTTATCACTTTATGTTTAATTTGTCAGTATTTTGGTATCCATATATTACATAGATGTCCATGTCTTTTATGTTTTATATAACATTCTTGTAATGGCGTACACTTCAGAGGACACTCACTTTCACAATGTAAAAAAAGGAAGAAAAAGAAAAAAGAACAGACAATAAATATTCACATTATGCAGCGCACATATTCTTGCCTTAAAGCGTAATTATTGGCAAAGCCAAGGTTTTCCGACTTGAGATGAACCACATTTCTTGCCGCTCCCTGGTAATATCTGCAAAAGGTATATAACAGGCACAGTGAGGGGGGTAAAGAAAGCAGTATTCAATGGGAAAAAATAAGTTTAAAAAGCACAACAATGAACACAGAACGTGTCTGTATATTTTGGCACTTGGCAACTCAAACAAACTGATTTTTATGAAAGGATGGTGAGTTGGAGGGAGGAAATATGAGAGTTTGAGCCTAAATGGACCTGGTGTTACAGTAACAAACTCAACGACTTTTTGTTTTTTGGTGATTAGACTGGCGTTATAAAATGGCAACGCTCTCTGGTGTCAAATTTGCCTTTGTTAGAGGCTTAAGTAATCTCCTTAAGGAGTTTGAGGAGGGAGACCCGGAGCCCCAGCAGGCTACACCGAGCTACACTTAGCGCCCTCCCCGGGCCGGATAGCAGCATTGCCGTGACAGTTACGCAACAGAAAGAAAGAAACAGAGGTGCTAAATGAAGTACTCTTTCTTTTCCTCTGCATGTGCGTAGTTCCCCTCCGCATTGATGATGGCCGTGTCTGCGTCAGGGGCGTCCTCCGCTCCTTTGGCCTCATTGGTTAAGTATGTCCCTGTCCACACAGTCCCACATAGGTCACAGACAAGTAAGGAACAGCAGTGGACAATGTTCAAGCATTTTAGCACACTCTCTAGGCCACAGGAGATGGCCACAGAGAGATGAGGCGATACCTACCTTTATGCCTGGCCAGATAGCGGCCCAGGACGATGATGAAGCACAGTGTGATGAAGACCACCACAGCCACCACTCCTCCAATCAGTGCGTGATCGGGACCATGCTGGGTCAATGCATTTGGGTCTGGAGAACAAGAGAAAGAGGAGATTGGAGTGACACAGGTACAGTAGGTAGGCATATAATCTCTAACATATATGTAACAATTATTTTAACATACCTCTTGAACTAAGTAAACAGTAGTTCTGTTTAATCATAATGAATTTTTAAGTACAGTTGCTGTTAAATTTTGCTGAATAAGTGATGTCCTACATCTCCAGCATCTGTGGTTAAATCCTGAACTCAGGTTCCTGTCTGTCCACACATTCCCTTCAGGTCTGTGTGGATTTCCTTTAGGTTCTCCAGCTTCCTCCCACAAACATGCTGGTTGGTGCATTGGTTACGATAAATTCCCTCTAGTTGTGAGCGAGTGTGTGAATGTGTGTAGGTGTGTGTATATGATGCTCCGGAACAGACTGAAAACCCATTCTTAAAATAGACTCCACAATGACCCTGACCAGAATAAAGCACATACTGAAGATGAGCGACTGGATGAATTAAGGGCTTAGGGTTAACAGAAGCATGAAAGAATTCAGTAAAATTAAGACCAAAAACTAAATAAATCCATATACTTTCCCAAACTTTTTGTGATATCCACATGGCATTGGGTTTTGTGTGTCAATGGTATCACATTATTTCAGATGAAAAATTATGTACATTTTGAGCATTACAATTAAAAGTACAACTACTTTTAATTGTAGAATTCATGATAGCATTTCCTGTGCGTTTTTTCATGTCAGGACTTAAAGCACAATGTTCACTCTCCTGCACAATTTTTTACTGCTTGTCTATTCAGGACACCACTGATTGTCCTTGGACTTCCATCCTAAGGACATCTTGAGTAAAATTCAGGAAAATGTGTCAGAATTCTTTTTTTCCCTCCTCCCTATCCTAGGGAAAAAAAAGGTTTTCTAGGAAGTCTTGCTAAATTTAATGTGTTATCAATAGTGGTGGTGGTGTAAGTGGAACTGGCTTCATTAATTGTTTGACAGATTAGGGTTGTGAGTATGATTGGCTGATTTTTCAAGTCACTGCCCTACTTTAACATATTTTCATGGACCAACTTATATGGGTAATTGTAGAAGTGCAGTTTTAGATAATGGACGCTAATTTACAGCATTTCCTCGTCTTAGTATGGAAAGAGTTGGTTGACCCCCAGATATATGCTAATACAGTACACTAATATTTCTGTAGTTTATAGATAATAATAATGTAAGGAATTAGGAGCGGGATTCACAATCATAATAATAATATCAGTCTAATGTTAAAAAGGGATTGTGAAAATTGTGGCAGTCAACAGGTTTGTTACTTTAATTTTTCTCTAACTTTGACACAAGATGACATCTTTAAAATAAAATATATATATTTTAAACAAATGAATAGTCTCTGCTCTCTATATAAAACAGTTTATATTATAAAAAATGATTCCATGTCTTAATTCCATTGTCCATGTGTTAAGCGTTGATGTTTAGTGTCAAATCCTGAATTTTTTTTTAATAAACATTCCTGTGAGATCATGCCGTTTACTGTGTGGCCGATTAGTGCTGATAGATTGTCAATTTTTCATTAACATAAAACATATTAAAAATGACCACTGCCACATGAAACAAAACAGACCTTCAAGTCTAACATTCCTCTGCTCTGACACAGCCCTTAGAAATATGACCAACTTTAAAAATGTCTGAGGTTGCTGAGGGCTAATTTGTCTCTCGGGTTTAACTTTGAGCGAGCAGATGCGGGTGAACTCAGTCATCTCTGGAGCTGAGCTGAGTAATTGCCACCTAGAATAATGATTTTCCCCACCCTGCAGCGACCACTGCAGCAGCGATAGCCCTCTAGTTCACTTGCTGTCTGTCATGTTTGCCTTGACCCCTACCTTCTGAGGACGCTGTGAAACGTCTGCTGGTCGATCTGGGTGTTGTAGGTGTTTGGAACCTTTGGCCCTGTCCACAACCGGAGCGTGCTGTTTCAGTGCTTATGTGAGCGTGTAAACTTTAACTATGTGTCTTTACTGCGCTGCTAGCGTGCTCTCATTAGTTCACAGTGATGAATGTGTCCTGCTGCTGCTGCACTTGGCAAAGTGACCCTGAGAGATGAGTGGAAAAATGGCTTCTGCAGTGCCATATTTAACACCCATATAAACCCATTTACTTCAATTAACATTTGGACTTAGTTTTAAAGATGACATGGTGGACTGGACATCATGTTTGAGTAACTGCTAGAAATTTTGTGAGGTTTTAGTAATGATTTTTATAGTTTAACATTATTTAGAAGTTCAGTTTTGTTTTATGTATATGTTGCTTTAGAAGTATTTATTTGTTCACCTGATTATACAAGAGACATTCAAGTCAAATTGGGACCTAACATTTACAGAAAACTTCAAGCACACTACGGTGATGAGAGTCTAAGCCGCAATAAAACATTTGAAATGTCTGTGAATGATGATCTCGCCTGAGATGGTCTCGGAGCCCACTGCAGTCGTTCCCTTGAACATTCAGCGAGTGAAACGCCTGATTCGGGAAAGTCGATGGACAGTTTGTCTTTGGGAACCGTACAGCACTCATACACCACTTAGTTATGTTACTGACAAATCCCCATATAGTCCTGACCCAAAGCCATTTCTACATGTTTGGGCCATTTAAGGAGTTCCTGGGAGGCCAGCGTTTAGGACATGAAGCTGGCAGTCTGATCATGGTTCCAATGTACTGAGAAAACTTTCTAGCTTGATGGTATTCAAGCACTAGGGAAATGCTGGTGCAAAGTGTATTAGTGTAGCAGGTGATTATATAGAGAAATAAAGGTAGTTTTTACTTTCATAAATGTGTTCTTTTATTTTGCACAATCAACAGCCCTGATTTGACTTGAAATCCTCTCGTATTTTTCCTTCTACAAAGTACTGACATACAGAAAAAAGAATCCAAATATAATTTGTCAAGGATTTGTACAACATTAACTGCCAGTTTGGTTGTTTTGCCAATTCCCACCCACCAGCTAGAGCTGGTCACAGATATCAATTCGGGGAGGTAAACATTAGCTCACACAAAAATGATCCCATGTTTGAAATTAATTATCTTTTTTGGTTAGGTTTAATACTAACTACATTTTTTTGTGTGTCATGCTTACTGTACATAAATACATTGGGTTTTAAATATCTCTCTCTGTTGCTGTTACAGCAAAACATCAGTTGGCCTCTAAAGCTGAATAGTAATTTAAATCACGCAGTTTTATGCACAAGAATAGCTAATGTGCTAAAACACACACACTGTACTTCTTTGCTTATTTTCCCTGGTGATAAAATAAATGGGCTTTTTGATTGAAAAGAAGCATCTATTTTTTACACCCACAAATGCATACACAAATGCATCTATTTTTTACACCTGGACATGCTGTTACATCTGAATGTGTGTGTACACAGGTTATCAATGGCTTTTAAGAAGTAAGAGAGTGCTAAAT
>JAOVVA010000052.1:19517891-19539060 GCA_028565275.1 Leiocassis micropogon | reverse complement strand
AAACACACACACTGTACTTCTTTGCTTATTTTCCCTGGTGATAAAATAAATGGGCTTTTTGATTGAAAAGAAGCATCCATTTTTTACACCCACAAATGCATATACCCTGGACATGCTGTTACATCTGAATGTGTGTGTACACAGGTTATCAATGGCTTTTAAGAAGTAAGAGAGTGCTAAATGAAAAATAAGACACTTAAGGTTGGTATTGAAAGTGCGTCGTAAAACTTACATGTCCTTAACAACTAACATACTGCTTATCTACATTATCAGCCTACTGTCAGCTGCAGATTTTTAAAGTGGTTTTAAGTGGTTTGTATGAAAGCACTTAATGCTTTTTAAGAGACTCCATGCTGTAAGGCTCAACCATAATAGTTCCATAATAGTAAACATAGAGCTACTGATAGGCATTTTAGTCCCTTAATGCAGTATTATGATCAGCATCACTTTTTTTATGACAAGTTCTCAGTGAACTGCCATTCACTGTGAAATGCATCAAATAATGAAATTATTAAAAAACTTTCTCTTATTGTAAATTGATGAAACTGATGAAATCATAATAATGAAGATTTTATCTAAATATTTGCACAGACAAACAAAAAAAAATTCAATTAAAATTTAAATTGTAGAAACTTTTACCAAATAATATATTAAAGAGAAACGTAAGCAGCTTAAGGTTCTGTTCGCATTCAGTAATTTCATTCAGATAAAAAGATCTCCGAACACTCATGTACAACATAATAGTCTCTGAGAAATAAGGTGTGGGTGTGATTAGATCCTAAAAGCAAATTACTGTTTGTAATTATTTAAATAAATTTTCTTCACAGGCTGGCAATCTCTACAAATCCAATAAGATTATTATATCAGAATATACAAGAGTTCTTGCCATAATGTAAGACATAACACATACAGAAACATGGTAGACAGAAATGACTACAAGGAAACATCAATGGACCAGAACAAAAGACACGTAACGCTGCAAGTAGCAGAACAGAATCACTTTTTCAAGGACCGTGCCATGCACACGCTGATGATATGGAAACATGCTGCGACCTCATCATTTTTCTTTGTGCTTCACCAACATCATTTTACAGAGCTTTTTAGCTCCGTGGCTCCATTTCAGGCCATAGTCCTCGGCTTATTGCATACTATATGCCATGTAACAAGACAATTTGAGACTATTCCTGTTGGGAAAGTGTATGGAAGCAGTTGCTAGATATAAATATTTGTTATGTATAGACACACAACCTAGATGCTATACATTCCTTATTTAAAAAAAAAAAAAATCAGGTCATGCTTTTTCAATATCTTCATACTAATTTAAGCAAGTGTTAATATACGGTATAATGGACTGATTTGCTTGCGGCAGGTGCTTCTGAGTTTTGAGGGCCTCTCGTGGGAGTGATTGGAATGGAGCACCATGGCCTTTCGTTACGTCACCCAAGTGCTCCCATGCAAGGCAATGACCCCAAGCTCATGCTATGAAGAAGATTGATTGGCCATGTCTCGCAATGACCATACACTGAGCGAGGCGATATTTACCTGAAGTACCTGGTAAGTTTTTGGCTGTTGCCATGGATGCAGACAGAGAAGGGCAACAAGGGAAGACATGGGTGAGGAGATTAGGAAATCAACAGCGGTGAAAAACACACACATATAAACACACATAAACTTAAGAAATACTAATGAGGAAGGTAGATATTAGCATGCATTCAGAGATTTAGAAAATCTTTGGCAGGCTGGGACAATAAAGAAACTACAAGCACACTGGAGGAACCCTAAACAACACATCACCATTGTACTGCTTACCTACATTGATAGTGTTAGTAATAGTATGGCAACATTATAGCTGCATGCATAAAAGTAGCTTAGTGACATGACCTGTGCATAGCGTTTCCCATCTGTGCTGTGGCTCTCCATTAGAGTTACCAATGGCTTCTTGGTTGCTTCTCTGATTAATCCCCTTTTTACCCAGTTGCTGACTTTTGATTAACAGCCCCCTCTAGGCGGGGTCTCTGTTGTGCCATTTCAATTTTTAATAAATGCAGGATGTTCAACATTCATGATAGTTTCAATACCCAAGCTCTGTCTGATTCCATTTTAGATTTTTGTCTTGAAGTTCTTTAATAGTTCCTTGGTCTTCATGATGCTATTTATTAAGGGATGTTTTCTAACAAACATGGTCCTCTATGTGCTTCATGAAATGATCTGACATTGGATGACAACTAGATTCACTAGAGTTTCACAGCAACAAGGCTGAATATTGTACACAATCATAATTTATTACTTCAACGGTATCTGAATGAAGTCAATTTCAGTACGGGGGGGTGGGGGGGGGTGAATACTTGTGCAAGGTATATATTTAAACATATAAGAGGAGCTAGGCAACAGAACCAGATGGACTGATTGTTTTTATCTCTTTTACCTTTTATCTTTAACATCTAAGACAGACCGGCACCTGGTATTTTGGCTTTTATCTCAGTACTGCATCACTAAAAACCTTTTAGGCCAATTTGTATGCTCAAAAAAAAAAAAAGAAAGAAACATAGAAAGAACGAAATTGTGCTGTTAAAAGGTGTATCTGATGAAAAGTGTCAGCAGCCACAGAGACAATGCGAGAAAAATGAAAGCGATAGTGAGAGAGAAAAAAGAGAACACATATAGCTTAAGTGATTTAAACACAATATGCCTGATCCAGAACCATTTGCACTGCAGACTGTGTCTTCCCAGTGGCATTAGTTTGAACCTCTGAGCTAGGCTATATAACATCTTGCACACACTCCCAAATGTATAAGTTTACTGAAACAGTAATATTCGTTGCCTCTTTCCCAGTGAGGGATCTTTTAAATGCTCAGCTCCTCCATTTTTAATGAGGATGGATATAAGCAAGCTTCCCTGGCTTGGACTTCAAACAAGGCCCATTCAGATCACTGTCTGCCGGGCATAGTGCTCTTCCAGGATGTTCCCTCCATTCCGGTTACTTAATTAGTTCCTTAAATATCTGGATCTTGTAAAAAAAATAAAATAAAATAACACCATAGTTTCACTCTGTTATGCTCTGTAGTCAGATTTTTGTGTGTGTCAAGTGAACGCTTCAGAGACTTTTACAATGTGTGTGTTTTTCAGTAGAATCCGATTTTTATAGATGCTTGCATACCTCTCTGTGCAAATAAACACAGCTCCTTTTAGGCCATTTCATCAGTCTAATTAAGAGAGGTTTGTAGAGAAACTGAGCATATGTAGACTTAGGAAGTAAGGTGATAAATATTTTACTGTGGAAGGCAATTGTTGCACTGTTTATTCAACCCCTCAGAGACAGTAAATGCTGATGCTGACTTGGAAAAAAAAAAGTTGTAGAAAAGTTTTAAGCATACAGTAGGTATATATAGAGTGGGTATATACTGTACACTTAATGCCAGGAATATGAGCCTTTTATTATTCCTGCCAACATCTCTTCCATGGCAATTAAGTATATTATTGATACATAACCTTCATACACACACACTGATCAGCCATAACATTTTGACCATTCACATAATATTGAGTAGGTCCCCACTTTGCCAACAAAACAATAATGAATTATGCGTTCTGACACCTTTCTATTAGAACCAGCATATTAACCGTTTCTTCAATTTGAGCTACAGTAGCTCTTCTATTGGATCGGACTACACAGGCCAGCCTTCACTCCCTATGAGCATCCATGAGCCTTGGCCACCCATGACCCTGTCACCAGTTTACCGGTTTTCCTTTCTTGGATCACTTTTGATTGGTCATATCTACTGCAGTCTGGGAACATCCCACAGGAGCTGCAGTTCTGGAGTTGCTCTGACCCAACTGTCCAGCCATTCTAATGGTAGCTACATTTCCAATACTTGGTTACAATGGATGCTGAAGGTTGGTGGGAAATATTAGGCAACAAGTAAACATTTTCCTGAAGTTGACGTGTTGGAAGCAAAATAAAAGGGCAGGCATAAGGATTTGAGTGACTTTGACATAGGCCAAATTGTGATGGCTAGAGGACTGGGTCAAAGAAACTCCAAAACTGCAGGTCTTGTGAGATGTTCCTGGTCTGCAGTGGTCAGGACCTACCAAAAGTAGTCCAATTGGTCATAATGTTATGGATTATCGGTGTATACAACATATATTTTATATATTAACATTCACCCATCCATGTGATACATGCTGGGTGCAGAAAAGCAAAGACTCGACATGCAAAGAAAAAGAGTTGAGCTAATCTTATGGTAATGTAAATCATTTCTAATACAATCTGGGAAAAAAAATCTACTTCTCTGTTTGATGTGATAAATCATGTTGATAGGCAACCGCAGGCAGGTACACAAACACTCCTAAGCCCTCTGCTTGTTATAATTCATGATTATTAAACTCCCATTTCTCTGATTTATCCAAAATAATTCCAAGGTTTTCTGTTGTGTAGGTTGGGTAGCCTACACTGAATAGCCAGAATAAATTGCCACCACAGATCTTGTTAGATAAATCAGGTATGATTCATTGAGTATGTGAAGAGGTTATCATTAAAATCAGTATGTAATTTCCAGTTATCAGGGATAGTATTTTTGCCAGCAGGCTGTTGGTTATCCTGTAAAGACACATTTTTACTTTAACTAGCTATCTAGCTACACCATATGGCCCAAAGTTCACAGCCATATGCACTTTTTGAACAGCTCTCTCCTGATGTAGTAACCTCTATGCTGTATAATAACCTCCATTCTTCTGGAAAGGCTTTCCACTACATTTTCGAGCATGGTTGTGGGGCTTTGTATTCATTCAGCTAAATACTCAGGTCAGGGACTGATGATGGGTGAGGATGCCCAGGATGCATTCAGACTCAAAAGTTTATTGCCAAGATGTTCAGTGGAGCTAAGGCCAGGGTTACAGTACAGTAAGTGAAGGCTACTCAAATTCTTCACTCCAACCTTGGCAAACAATGTCTTCAACGACCTCAGTTTATGTACAGAGGCATGACATTGGAATAGGTTTGGGCCTTTTAGTTCCAGTGAAGGGAAATTGTGATCTAAGCGCATCCAAAAATACAACCTACTGTATACTGTACATTTGTGTGCATCTAACTCTGTGTCAAATGTTTGGGGAAGATCCTCAAGTGCCCACACACCTTTGCAGTATGTACTGTAATAACGTACATTTACATCTAGCTACTGTAGTTGTGTAATAGCGTAAATTGTATTTGCTAATATGTAATGAGTTATCAACCTAGCTATGTAATAGTGTATATTACACTTGCTAATTTGTATTTAGTTGTATAGCTTGTTGTGTAATGGTGTACATTAAATTTGCTAATCTGTAATGAACTATCTATGTATTAGTGGATATTACCCTTGCTAATCTGTAATTATGTACTAAGCTACAGTAAATCCTGTATTCAGGGTCGCAGGGGCCTGGAGCCTATCCCAGGAGACTTAGGGCACAAGGTGGGGTACACCCTGGATGGAGTACCGATCCATCGCAGGGCACACATACACACATTCACATGCTCATTCACACACTACGGGCAATTTGGGAACGCCTATTAGCCTAATCTGCATGTCTTTGGACTGTGGGAGAAAACCCGGTGTACCCGGAAGAAACCCACCAAGCATGGGGAGAACATGCAAACTCCACGCACACAGACCCCGAGGCAGGAATGGAACCCGGACCCTGTAGGTGCACTGTATAAATTCAGTTTATTCTAAATCTTTTTAGAGTTCTAAATTCTCCAGCTATTGCAAACTCAAAGACAAAATAATTTCACTAAATTTGCCTGCGCAAATGACATACTCAAATGCTTGACAATTACTATACAGTACATGATATGTTGCCTATCTGATAAGTTCTACAGTATAGTTTTAGAGAGTCTCTTTCTAAGTACTTTCCTACACTGACTCAGGGGCTCGTGTTACCACTCAAGAAAAAAGTATGGCTTATCCATGTCCTAAATCTCAATTTAACCCTAGTGTTGAACATCAGACAATAACACAACTCCTGTTTGCATGATATAGTGCAGCTGATATTATATATGATGAATGGGAACTATATTCATTAGGAATTTAAATCCTGAAAGGGTGGATGAAAAACAATACGATAGAAATCAATAGCAAGTATCCAATTTCCAAGACAATGACCATAGTGTTCATTTGGGAGTACGTAAAGTGAAGAAAAACCCATCCAGATGACAGATCTTACCATATTGCATATGTTGGGTGTTCAAGGTCCCATTTCTGTGCTCTCATTACATAGGGTTATTGGTATTTTACACTGTCCTGGGAGTAGTTTCTAAATGGAAGCCCTGTCATAAATATCAGCTTTGGGAAGCTAATGGTGCACAGTTTGGGTTTAGATTGACTCAGGCTTCAATTGAACGCTGGCATCTAATTTTCAAGCCATCATGTGCCTGTCCCACTTACCTCGTGTTCCGACCTTACGAAGATAGTCTCCATCTTTAAAATAGTCACAAAGCTGAACGCTACATCTTTCAGCTGAAATGTTTCTCTAAATGCCGATCTGGAATTTTATTTCTCAGATTAAGATAGTGTTTAATACGGAAATGATAAAAAGAAACAGGTTTGTATAAACTGACTTAAGATTTCAGTTATTGAAGAAATGTGCACATGGTGTTGGCATTATTTTATTCATGCTCTTTATATGGTATCATATACTGTAATATCCACCAATTTACACGGCTGGATCATGATTTGCACCACTGGTAGGTGCAAAAATGCTGAAATTTAATGGAGATGAATAGTGCCTGGGTGACTTCAGATGACATTTATTGCCTCTTAGCAGTCATGCCATTAGCGGATTATCTTCATCCAAAGGCTGGACAACTCAGAGAGAGAGAGAGAGAGAGAGATGATAAACGTCTCATTGGCCCACAGCAAGACATTCAAATGAATTAGAAGCAAAAGTAATGACTAATGTGAATGAGACGCTCTCTATCTCTCTCTCTCTCTCTCTTTTTTCTGCCTGATGAGCAGGGAATAAATGCAGCAGGATATGCTGGCTTGTGGAGGTTAGATGAAGTCAGGGGTGAATCGTTTTAACTTTTACAGATCACTGAGATGTGAGTACACTGTGCTGCTCTCCATTAGCGAAAAATAACCTTTGGCTATGACCTTTGCTGGGTTTAGCTTTTTTTTGTCTGTTCTTTTCCCCTTAGCTATATTACTCCACACACTTTACTTCTATCAAGATTCATTTATTAGCCAAAGTTATACATATATTGTCTAGAAATGAAGATATTCATCAATATGACTGCACAATAAAATTCATCATGTAGAAGCATGGCACAGGGAGAAATTTTTTAATGAAATCAAAACCTTTCATCATTTGTGACACCTTAAGAATTGTATTGAATATATGTGCCTTTTAAATGCCTGAGGTTTTAGTTAAATTAGTTGATGTGATGTATTGGTCACATTGTAAGAGATGTAGCCTAATGTCGAGGCAATTCAGTATAAACAGTAATGTGGCAGATTCACCAGCAGACTTTGCTTGGTGGTCCTGCTTGATGTCCTATCTTTTGAAAAAACGCTGCATGAGAGGAAATCACACCTCACAGAGAATGGCCTATGTCACAAATAATTACCTCACAGAGAAAAATGACCTTTAGTTAAAAGATAGAATGGAAAATGCAGTAAAGAATTTCAATCCTGAGCACAGACGAATCAAAAATCGTTTTTCCACCTTTGCATGAGAGCCCATATTGCACTCCAGTATATGACTGACCCAGACTGGTTTGTGGCTGCTGATTATAAATCTCAGCATTTCTACAGCTAATATTCTTTTCCGACGCTCCAGTTTTATCATGACAAATGTGTATGTGTGTTTGTAGCCAAGACTTAATTATATGTTCTCACACGGCACTGTCTGCATCTGAGGATCAACTGATATCTCAGCCTCACCATTAAATACTGCCTCAGACAGCACTTTTCCCTCTTTCCTTATAACACAACACTAAACTGGGTCAAAATGAGTTATTACTTGTGTGTCTGTGTGTGTGTGTGTGTGTTTGTGTTTGTGTGCAGCTTTTGTGTGCGCCATGATCGATTGAAAGACTGTAAGACAGAACTAAGGTAAACAACAGAATGTTGAAATGACACCTGAATAATAAAAAAAAAAAAAGTACGAAAACACATTAAAAAATCCATCGTTTTTCACAATACTGTAAGCAACCATTAGCTTAAATAATAACTCACCATACACAAACAGTACATAGTCATCACTGTTGGTCCCAAGATGGTTTCTTGCCTCACACCGGTATGTGCCATTGTCTGTTTTGTTGAGGTTTGTGATGATTAGTTCTCTGCCTTCCACGATCATTCGCTCGACATCAGGAAGTACCCCACCGTCTTTTGTCCATAACACTCGGTCAGGTCTACAGCAATGAGCATTATATCAGGGTGAGTATTTAGTTCCAGTCTTACATTATGAGGAAGAAATTTCTACCTATTTCTAATCTGATACACCTCAGGTTACTGCAATTTATTTTAAATGTAAAAAAAAAAAAAAAAAGTATAACAAATCTATTGGGAGCGCAAGAATAGAGAGTGGCCACTTTAATAGGAACACGTGTAGCCTTCGCTGTTTTACATGTGGCAGAAGAGTAGTGCATAACCATGCACAGTTACAGATTAAGTGCTTCAGTTAATATTCATAACAAACATCAGAACAGGGAAAAAAATGTCATCTCAGTGTCTCTGACCATGGCATGTTTGTTGGTGACAGATGGGAATGAAATGTCATCTCAGTGTTTCTGACCATGTCATGTGTGTAGGTGACAGAGGGTAGAAAACTGGAAAATCATCATTTGGTTTATTTCCAATCTTAAAGTATCTAATGTTGGTGAGCCTAAACCGACTGTATCCTCAGATTCCCGTTCTTGCTATTGAAATTGAACCACATGTGGTCTTCCACTGCTGTAGCTCATGCACCTCAAGGTCCATTATGTTATCCATTTGTGCAAATGTTGCAGTATCTTCCTACGATCTTAAACACACCTGGTGAAATCTGCTGTAACATCTGACATAAACCCGCAAATCTGCAGCTCACTAATAATTTTTGCTTTTCAAACCATTTTGTGCAAACTCTAGAGACTGTTTTAAAAATCATAGGATATCATCAGTTTCTAAAAGTACAGTTGAAGTCAATTAAAATTGATTATTTATTCCCTGCACAAATCGGTTAGGACATCTACTTTATGCATGACATAAGTAATTGTTTCAGCACTTGTTTACTGATAGATTATTTCGCTTATAATTCTTGCTATCACAATTCCAGCGTATCAGAAGTTTACGGCCACTCAGTCGACTGCGCCTTTAAACAGCTTGAAAAAAATTCCAGAAAATGATATCATGGCTTAGGAAGTTTCTAAAAAGCTAATTGACATCATTTGAGACAACAGGAGATGGACCTTTGGATGTATTTTAAGGACTAACTTCAAAATCAGTTCAACATCATGGGAAGATCAAAAGAAATCAGTCAAAACCTCAGAAAAAAATGTAGATCTCCACAAGTCTGGTTCTTTCTTAAGAACATTTTCCAAATGCCTAAGGGTACCACATTCATCAATACAAACAATACCATGCAAGTACTGTAAACTCCATGGGAACATGCAATCATCATACCTCTCGGTAAGGAAGCATGTATTTTGGTACAAAATGTGCAAAAGTCATATACTGACAACCTGAAAAGCTGCACAGCAAGGAAGAAGCCACTGCACCAAAACCTCCATAAAAAGGCCAGACTGTGGTCTGTATCTGCACAAAGATCTTACTTTTTTATTTTTAAATGTCTTCTGGGATGATGAAACAAAAATGTAACTGTTTGGCCATAATGACCATCGTTATGTCTAGGTCATCCAAATAGACAATGACCCAAAGCCTATTGTTAAAGTTGTATCAACATGGCTTAAAGACAATAAAGTCAAGCTATTGGAGTGGCCCTGGCCTCAATATAATAGAAAATTTGTGCAGAACTAAAAAGGCATGTGCAAACAAAAAAACCTGACTCATTTACACCAGTTCTGTCAGTCGAAATGGGCTACAATTCCAGCAACTTCCTGTAAAATGCTTGTGGAGGGCTATCTGAAAGGTTTGACCCAAGTTAAACAATTTAAAGGCAATATTAGCAAATACTATCTAAGTGTATGTAAACTTCAGAATATGAAATATGATAACAGAAATAAAAGCTGAAATAAATCTTTCTCCCTACTGTTATTCTGACATTGTATAGCAGCAGCCCCGACAAAGTGTATAGTTTCTCTGGTAAAAGGACTAGTATGGCTGACCACACACACACACACACACACACACACACACACGCACACACACACACACACGCACACACACAAATCATGTAAAACTGTTGATATAATGGGATTTTGTGTGAGAGCATGTTTATTAAGCATTCAATAAAATTATATAATGATTTTAATTTGATGGCTTGTACATTTTAAAATGTGATTATCTTGATTTTATTTTAATCTGCAGTTTCCATGTGTCCAAAAGACTTTTATTTTTTACAACATTATGGATATGCTTTGCTTGATGACATCAGGCAACCAGGATAACATTTATGAAATTATTTTAGTGGTGCACTGCATTTAACAGACTTGATGAATTGATTCATTTAAGTTTTTACATTGGAAATGTCCGTAGCGCTACTCATACTGCGTGTTCAAATGCACTGCATTGTTGGAATGAGCTGAGTTCTTGTATATACTTATTTGTTTAAGACCTGCATAAGTTTGATATTTATAGCTTCAGTAAAAGTTACTGTCTCGCCCTTTATTTTCATTTGTGGGCGAGAATATTCTAAAGGCCATGCCTGTGGCTTGGAAAGGTCACAGAATTCACCTTACTTAATAAACTACAATGTCTCTGTAATTATTTAAGATTTAGCTACTAAGTATAGCTCTCATAAATATCAAGGGTGTCTGATTTATTAGAGCTTTTTCATGTGGGGGAGAAAAGGTCTGCACTACTCTCTGAAATTATTTGCACTCTTTAAAATGAAGACGGAATAAAGTCATCAACAAACAGCCTGTTCACTGAATTACTTACAAGGGGTTGCCTTTAGATGAACACTCCAGTTTGAAGTACTGTCCTTCCTGTGGCACCATTAAAGAGGGAACAATCTCTACCTGAGGTCTATCTGTGATAGAAAAGAAAAAAAACAGTAGAATTGAAAAATGAGAACTGGGGCAGATAAGCAAATGTGGGCCTCAGCTTCCATTCAGTGCTTTAGTTATGCATGGAATGTTCCCAGTGAGACTGAAATGTTATTTACTGTAGAGGATGGAAGAATACAAAAAACAAACAAAGAAACAAACAAACAAACAAAAACAAATACAAATATGCAATAAAAATGCATGTAAAATAGGAATTAAAATAATGTTGGCATAAATAATAATTAAATCTTTTACATATTCATAAAGACATTGATATAAAGAATCATTTTTGAAAATTCTTTCTTTTTCCTGACTTTCTATAGCAATGAAGGGTGGCTAGGCTGGCACCCAACCCTCCTCCTTTTTTAATCTATGTTTTGGGACTGGCCATGGTAGAGTGATTTTGTATGGATATATGTTTAAGAGCCTTGCCTAAGCACCCAACAGTTGCAAGCTGGTGGTGGCAGGGTTCGAGTCCCTGATCCTCCGAACAGCAAGCCAGAACCAGTATGAAAAAAATCTGTCTTGTATGTTTGTATGTCTGTCTGTATGCCTGTATTTTGTAACAGCATCATGCAAAACTGCCTGGACAGAATTTAATGAAACTTTGCAAGTCCATTGGTAATTGCCTGAATTTAAACCTGCACCATAAATGAAATAAAAATTTTGAGTAGGAGGGACGTTATGAGCCAATCAGCCTGATAGTTTACTGTGTATGTGGAAGACACAGGAACGACTGTAATGCACCTACAAAGTGCCCCACACAAAAAACGGCATGGCTTCCTCCCAAAAAAAAAAAGGCAAGTACACAATGAAAACTGAACCTAATAACAAGCAGTAATGTGAAGCGCCACTATGAAATAAAACACGGGTCATTAGAGCAAACATACTGTATCCACAGCAGTCCAAGGTGAGGGGATGTAAAATACCCAGCCTAAGAGTGCAGTGTTATGTGCTAAACATAGAAACGTTAAGAAAAGCGATGTTATGAACGGTTCTGTGTCAGATTAAATAATCTACTTTACACTAAGCTACAAATAAGCTACTTGCTCAATGTTAACAAACACCTGCAACTATGGATCAATTATAGTAATTAGAAAATCTTGGGCCCCCGAGTGGCACAGTGGTAAAGTGCTCGCCCTATCATCCGGAGATCGCGAGTTCGATCCCCGGGTGATGCTGTAACCTCTCGTAGCCGGAGGCCTAGAGAGAGCTGATTGGCCGAGCTCTCTCACAGGGGAGGGATGAGAGGTACTTCGTGCTCCCACATTAATGATGGCTCTACAGCCAATCAAGGGCGTCTGTGAGCTCACGCAAGCGGAAGGAGCGGATAGCGCTGTTCCTCCGAGTGTGTTACGCCGCCCCTAACGGTGTGTGAGCGAGCAGTTCGAAAAGGTGCGGTCGGTGACGTCACGTGGTTCAGAGGAAACACGTGATAGTCTGCGGCCCTCCCGACTAAGTGGTAGTAGAAGCTTAATGTGAGAGCCCCCTAGTGACTGGGAGGAATTGGACATGACTAAAATTAGGGAGAAAATCTGGAAAATCCCCCCTAAAAAAAAAGAAAATCTTAACTGAAAATTTTTACTGGGATTACTTAATATTTTTACTGCTGAAATACCAGCGCTGAAGTGGTATAAGTGAATTTTAATGCGCTGGAGTCGTTTTAAGACCAAACTTTCTTAACTTTTAAGACCAAACAATCTTTATCCGATCTACTTTTTAAATTTATCATCTGTGATTCACTCTCTGATTACCGAACAGGGAGTGTATTTGGCTGACGACAAAAGCACAAAGTGCAACTTAGAGTAAACAAGGCGTAGGATACTCAACCTTACAAAATTTTATTTCTTTCTAATAATAACTTAGGCAGAGAGTTCTGCCGCACAGAAAGACAGGCAGACATGTGCGTGGGCTTCAACATGAAATAATAATAATATCACTGATTACATTAAAGCTGATCAGATTATGTTTTAGCTTTAACCTTTTAACTATTTACAAACTTTTATCCTGTCACCAATGGTTACTATTTCTTATCTAGTAATTTACTATTAGGTTTTGAGAAGTTTGGAGGCTTTCAGAACATCTCTACTCTAAGAAGTTACTCACAATAGACCTCCAGCACTTCTGTGACTTGGTGAGGAGTGGAGCTCAGGGCAACGTGCTCCACGCTACAGGTGTACGCAGCTCCATCATCTTTCCGGTCCACTTGGAGGTGTATGGTGCTCTTCACTGTGAAAGACCTGCCTGTGGCATTCACCTCCTTCACACCTGAAATAACACACACCAATGAGAGCATGCCGGAATTCTGCCCTGGGTTTATAGCCCTTTTTTTTTTTTAAGTCCATGCTTTACAGACCACATTGATTTCTTTTTCCTTATTCTGTTAGTCAAAAGAACAAAGCAGCAACGTGCAAGTCTACAAACCAACTGGGTCTTGGTCAAAAATATTTCAACACTCCACTGAGACGTTTCTGGAACATATTATAAAGTCAATGAGAACAAAAAAACATTTATAAAAAAAGAAAGACTGTAAAGCACCGCTGACCATCTCCCACTCATCAGAGGAGCACAGAAAGGACACTGATACAGAACCAGTGTCCTGGATTTACACCAGAGACATTCCTATCCACTAACCATGAAAGCCATGGCTCAGCAAAATCATGAACGGCTGAGTGCAAACAGTCCCCAGGAGGGTCTTCTCCAAACAGTTCATTGCACAGTACTTGGACTTGCTCTTCCCCTCTCTCTCTCTCTCTCTCTCTCTCTCTCTCTCTCACACACACACACACACACACACACACACACACACACACACACACACACACAGACACACACACACACAAGTGCAAACACAAATCTCCCCTGTCCTTGAAATTGTCATCCAAATCTCATCTTTGCCATCTAAACAAAATATTGATTTTATTTCTGTCTTTTTTTCTTCTCCCGACATCCTTTGCATCTAGATAAGCATTGGTAAACAAGAGGCGTCAAGGTTTGGCTCTGAGTGGGCCGCTTGCAGCATGGTGCCTACATGTATTGATTCACTGTCTATCTATAGGGTTTAAAATTGGTTTCTTCAGTTAAATCACCAGCAATTTGTCAAAAGAAATTAATCAATATTTCTTAAAGAGACAGCTTGACGTTTTGGAAATGAATCATTTTAATCTACGTAACCACAGAATTATTGAATTCACTACAATGTTGGTTTTGTGGGTGCGCACTACCCGACCGAGACGTAATGGATAAACATAAAAGTCAACAGGAATATGTCTAGACCGTGAATATCACCTATGTGCTTTCATGTTTCGTACATTTTTGTTTATTTCAATTTAGTTTAAAACTATACAGAAATCAAGATTTACATCCCTAAAGAACAAATTAGCGGTGTTAGTGGCAGGAAAAAAAAGAGGACACATGATAGAAACCTTAAAAGAACCCAGACCAATGTTGGGTTATCATAACAGTAGACTGTAGAAAAAAGGGCAACTACCACTACAAGGGATGCTCAAGTCAGACCAGGACTTTTAATTGTGCAGAATAATAGAACTACCTTGATTTCCCTATTTAATCCCCTGCTTGAATACCTAAACCATGATTGGACTGCCTGCTTCACATCTGATTTGCTGGCCTCCCAGGAACTCCTTACAGTAAATGGCCCAAACATGTGGCAAACGTGGAAATGGTCAGGTACTGTGCTTGAAGTCTTCTGTAAATGTCAACCGGGTTTACACTTTCAATCACAAGAAATTTCATCATGACTTGAACACCCCTTGTACTATGTTTAAAGCATACAGAATGTTTGTTCTGATCCTATTGTTCATATGAGTTCTGCAAAGAGCATAGTTATTTTATTTTATTTTTTACAAACGATGCAAGTCCGCAGTATTCTGGTGAGATTAATGCCTGAGGTAGGAAGATGAGTCATGGGCATAAAAACTCTTTAAGCATATTTTTTTTTCTAGGAGTGTTAAAACATATATTCATAATTTCTAGTTGATCTAAAGCTTTGCAGAAAGTGGGCAAGTTTTAATAATCTGTACTTTTTCTATTTTTCTGCATCAGACAGTCACACAGCTGAACTCAATTCAGAAACAAAGATTCCTTTTATTTTATGTTTTATATTTTTTATACTTGTTGCTCAAGGCGTCCGACTCTCAAAGAGACTCAAACTGAAACCCGAATATAACAAAGATTAAAGGCAGTGAGATCCATCGAAAAACTGTTCAGAATGAAATAAACATGTAAAACAAAAGAGTGAAGATGTGGGTTTGCATTCTGTTAATAATGTAAATGTGAATTAAATTCTTTCTGTTTACAGAATTTCTGTTTACATGCTGTCGGCATCGGAAGAGCGAATGTGCAGATAATATCGCTTATGAAACCCACTTTAATTAGCAATAATAAGTCAACAATGTCATTTAGTAAACATTCTGACTGGTTTGAGACAGCAAGAGATTTTTTTTCTCTAAAATTACTCATTAATCAGATATTGCAAATGGCATAACTGCGGGAAACCAGCTTTTACTAGTTTAATACTTGCCCTTTGATTGTAATAATTTAAATAATTAGTGTGAGTACATGCTGCTCAGGCTTTAAAGGCTTTAATTAGAGTACTGTTGATTTGGTTGCCTATACTAGATCTAACCACTGACAGAGATTCCTTTGACCTTTGAACCTGACACAGATAAAATCCAATACAACAATAAACCTGGTGTCCTTGCATTAAATCTCTCTTATTTTTAAAATAATCCTAAATCAGTGTATATGAGAAAATATACATATACTGTATATTAGCATATAAGAAATGCAATGAGTACTGGGTGTTCTGTTAATGTAAAAAGCTAATGCTGAAAAACAGAAAATTGTTTAAATTTAAAGCACATTACTGTAAAAATCTATAAATGTAAAAATGTATTTAACATAAGTGATACATAACATACAATATTTACGTAGTCTGTGCATGGCCCAAGTATGAGTTTGCTAATATTTATTCATTTCATTCGATGTTGTTTATTCTATATACTGTGGAACTGCCTAAAAACACAAGCTGCAATTTTGCACCCCACCTCCAGAACAGACGCGCTTCACACCCTTGCTATTTGAGGATTATTTTCTTTGAGGTCCTCTAAAATGTCTTTCATTACAATATCACCACCCACTGCGGTGAGTTACACCAGATGACAGATAAGAAAATGTGTGGTCACTTGAGAGAGAGAGAGAGAGAGAGAGAGAGAGAGAGCACAGCATCTTGACTTATTCCACTGACGTGTTTTAATTAAATACAGGCATAATACCTTGCAGCAGCATCTTGTATAATGAACAGGGTAAAATTGGCACAACTAAAATTAGGATACAGGAAATTCTTATCTAATTGTATACTTCTCCCATCGGAACCCATCTTAAAATAGCTAAGAGTTTCCGGAATTTCTTGCACGTCCTGCATTGCAAGTTTGACCAACGGTAAAAAGTATGTGAATGTATCTAACTTTATTATGTGCCAGTGTACTGTACAGTACACCAGCAACATCACATAGTCACATTGGGTTTTGACTTTGGTGCTACAGAGCATATCCTTTCCTCTACACAATATTTGATCATGGATTCTTTTGAAAACTAGTGAGTGACATAGAGGCCGCATGTGATGCTGTGCCGCAGCATAGTAAAATGCTGGCATTTTTACCGCATGCTACGTGAACACCATTTCTGAGGCAGGAGTGCTTATCTCAGTCTCCGGCCATCAGTTTTTCATGCTCCATCAACCATTCAGCCTGCTTAAACCCTTAGCGAAATGCCTAGACCATATTTCGCCATCTCCGCAGGGTGGATGTGCCTATTCAAGTGAAAATAATTCCTATCTAGTGCCTTCAACTTTAGTGTAATGTACTAAAGCTCTGTTGTAATTTGACTCATAAACTCAAATAAAAGGCTCAAAACTTTACCTTGAACATATGGTTGGTGGTTTCAAAATTTCAGAGTTAATCTAAGTAAAATGTCGCAGTTGCAGTGCTGGGCAGAACTATGCTATGTTATCTCGAAGTTTATATAGTCAATGTCATTGTCTTCATTAAACGTGAAAAGATAAACAGAAAACAAGGGATTCATAGGAGAAGGCCCTGATTAAATAAGACCCAAAATAACAAGTACTAATTTGCATGTGTTCATGCAATTAGTGGGTGTGCTGCAGGTGATTTACAAAGAATAATGGCACGAACAAGGTGACATGCAAAATAGGAGAGGAAGCAATATGTAAATGAAGAGTTTGTTTTTTGTGCTCTTTGTACTTGGTAGCTGCACCAAATCCAGATTTCAGAGATTTCCAGTTGGAAGTAAACTGAAACTCAAATAACAATTAAAGGTGGTGAAACATGTTCAAAACATACTATGAATGTTGTAGGCATACGGGTGCATTTTGTTAATAATGTAAATGTAAATTAAATCCTTTTCACATACTCTGTCTAAATGCTGTTAAATGCATCAGAGTAGTAAAATGGCAGCATTGTTCGTGCAATATGAAATCACCTTTACTGCAGCGATGACGTCATCATTCAGAGAAACAGCTTGACATTTTTGAGACATTAAAGCATACTTTAAGTAATTTTACTCAGTAGTCAGACACAGTTAATGGCATAATTCTGCCATTTACCAATGGAAATAGGCTTCAGCAAATTAAATACCTGCCCATTGGTTGTGGTAATTGGCAACTGCTGCTCCGAAGTGACTTTCAGGCTTAGTAAATTGCATTGTGGGTGCAAAATTAATTGCTTTCCATAAATACCACCCTAGATTTTTTTTTCACCTTAAGATGAAGAAACACCCCGAATTGTAGTTTTATTAGGGTAAACTGGCTAAACAACTATTTTGCTGATGTGAAAGGTGCTGTCCTCCAAAGACCTTCCATTGGTAAATGAGCTTGCATGCTTTTTGCAGGTGTTAAATGTAGACCTTGGTGGTGTTACTCTAGCACTGCTAGAAACTGTTGATTATGCACTATTACTTCCAATGTATCCTTAAGCCATGTACTAAACTCCAAATCCCAAGTTTCTCCAACTGACCTATCAATGTAATTGCTCTTTTTTTTTCGTGAATGTTAGAATCTAAGTGAATAAATGTCACCCTTGTAGTTCAGTGCTTTCTCATGACCCAGACTGGTGTAAAAATGTTAAATTATGCTGTATGTCTTGTCAATAATGGTTAATATACCTTGCACCTCTTTATCATTTCTGAACCATCGGATGTAGGCGGCTGGTTTGCTTCCAGTTGTTATGCATGTGAGTGTGACATCCTCTCCCTCCTCAGCAGGTCTTGTGAAGCCAGTGATTTCTGGTTTCTCTGGCACCCCTGGAAAAAAATAATTATATTATAAATGGTGTATCACATCATCCTGGGACATTACATCTACCCGTCAGCAGAAGGCATCGTCCCCTGAGTTCTAAATTACCACTTCAAAGTTACTTCCTGATTATTGGAGTATACTGTATAAGGAACACACATGCACTGTCTCCCTGTGAACTCTTGCCAACCTTAGCATCTGTGTAAATTCTGTGCCATGTATACTGCTAGTGCTATTCCTGTGTCTTGACCCTTGTCCTAACCTTGGAGTTTGCTGGACTTTGTTCAGATAGTCATCTTTTCCTGCCTGACAATTGCTTATACCAATCAGTCATACCACATTAACACCACATTATTTATGATATACTAGTAAACTTGCGACAGGATCCTAGGCACCCAAAACCCATTTACACCTGTGGGGAGCAAAGGCTAGCCTGTCCTGTCCAATCAGACAGCACAATCACGCAACCCAAAGCACCTAAAGAATAAGGCTAAGGGGAGTCTACACACTACTGGGCATAATGCTTTGCTTTGTAATGTTTCTGCTGATATAGTGTTTAAATGCTAATTAGGAACCACAATATGTCCCTAAAAAAAACAATGGAAAATGACTTCTCATTGATGCTCAATCATGTTCCATACCTTCAAGTCATGTATGTACTGTAACAATGTGTTTTTGTCCATAGTCCTTATTAATATGGTACTGGGAATTTATTGTACACCCCAGGAAAGGAAATAATAAGCCTAAGTCCAGTTAATTTATCATGGAAACGGATCAGGTAAAAGATTACGTAGCCTGTAAGGCATTAAAAACAGCCACCACAACACAACCGTGTAAAATGCAAAATGTTCTTTCTTATTCTCTCATACTGTATCTGTCCCTGCTGCTGCCAGAGGGACGCTTCCATCAGGAGCCTTTAAGCTCCATCAGGGCCAGCTTGACTTCCCTGAAGCAGACTGGTGGGGATGAGTATGTGATCCATGACAGCATTTACCCAGAACAGTGAGGAAGGCTTTGGAGGTCTTGATGGGCATGGTGAAGAGTGAACAAGTGTATTGACCCTCATCTGAAAGAGTCACTTCACTGATGCTGATGGTAAGTTCCTTCCATGAGGCTCGAACCAGCTCAATCCGGTTGTCCCTCAGTGCTACAATAGACAAACACACACATGTTAATGACAGTCAGTGCAGCTTTAAACCACTGCTTAGTCATAAAGCTGTACAAGAATTAGCGTCACTAATTTTGAACTTTATAAACACAAAGTGCTAATTACATATTGAACACTGATATACATGCATTGTTATCTTTTGTTAATTGGATACGGTATTTCAAATCGTTGCATAATCTGCAGAGAAACACTCTGTAGGAGCTAATTTGCTTTAAGGCAGCTTATCATCAAGGCAGCTCAGTTTGAACTCCTCCACTTTCCAATTTTTGCAATTTAGCCATTGTGAATATAACAGCACATATTCTCAAGGGCCCTCTGAGGCTGAGGAGTCCTACTGATACCGAGAAAAAAAAAACCAGCTGGATCCTCACTCTTGCTCAAAAGCATTATCATGTGCTTGTATAGTCTGCAGTTCAGAATTAAGAGCTCTTATTTCGATAACCTATAATTTCTTATAACCTCATTTCAACTCCCTGTTGTGTCCAACAACTCATTGAGCGTCATCCTTTGAAATGTATTGAGTTTCCAGACACAGCTTTGTTTAATTGAGATTCCCTCTTTGATGCCGTTCAGACATTCTAGTGCTGAGGATATCGGTTCAGAGATGTTCATTTCCCTGCTTGCTCATGAAAAAAAAAAAGAGGGAAAATAATTTGTGTAAACCCCTTAAATGAGCATTAATTCTGTATCTCAAACACAACAGAGCTGCATTTAAGACAGCAGCTTTCTGAGGGAGGAATCTGAGGGATGAGTCTGCTTGGATAGTGCCTAAGAATAGGGGGTTTATGTGAGATGGCAAGTGCTGGAGGGGGTTTAGGAAGCAAAGGCAGTCTAGGCAGATAAAGGCAAGAAGCAAGGTGATCAGGTGTGAGTGAGCTGAGCGCAAGACAGAGCTGCAGCGAAGCCCAGAGAGACAGAAACAGAGCCCATCAAAGCCTTGGAGCAGATGACACACTTCCACTGGCCCACATCCTTCTATCTCCCTCAGACACAGAGAGACAAGGAGACAGATGAGAGAGTAGCATCCCTTGTTGTTTCCAGAAATCACACAAACACATGCATACACCGAGAACAGAAAGTTGATGATAAGCCTAGCTAAGGCTCAAATCACTGTTTGTGCTGCTGGCAAAAGCTAAATGTGGAGAATAGCAGAATGTAGATTTTTTTTTTTTATTCAAATAACACAAAGATAGCAAGCTGGGCAAGTGGTTTAGCAGAAGTTACAGGCCTTGAGATATATGGTGGGAAAAGGGCCTGTGGTAACAGAATGGGTCTTGATAAAACAGGGGTAGGAAATGCTGGATTCAGTCCGAATTCCATGAATAGCTTAAAGATGTACCATAGAAATGGCTGTGTCTTGTCTTGACACAATCGGGTTAAGCCTAGATCATTATTGTAAATCCATTGATGAGGTATATATACAGTGGTGTGAAAAACTATTTGCCCCCTTCCTGATTTCTTATTCTTTTGCATGTTTGTCACACTTAAA
>JAOVVA010000052.1:19495389-19517791 GCA_028565275.1 Leiocassis micropogon | reverse complement strand
GTTTGAATAGCCCTAAGGACAACTGTCAATTAATCCCAGGCCAACCATAGCTGAAAAAACAAAACATTCCTCCCACTATAAGGATTGAAACACCCAGGCTTAGCTGTGATCTGTCACAATCTTAGTGAAAAACCAGAAATCGACTTTTTTCCATTTCTGTTTTTTTACAGAGCTTAAAAAAGTCAAAGTGATGAAATGGTTGGTATCAGGCATCCTACAGATTTCTACTGTACCATATACCGCATTGAGAGAACATCATAAATTCAGAGAGCTGACCTTGTGTACTCTACCACTGTCTCTCTCCTACTGAAGGTCTCAGTAGTTGCAAATCGGAGCCACCGATATCTCAATGCTCCCTTAGGGCCTGGCTTACACGGAAACTACCTGATGCTGAAGTAGCCAGGCACACTGATACAGTATGTTCCTCCATAAATGGCCCCTTAAATGTTTCCCCTTCTCAGAGCTGAGACATATTGATTTTACTTATAAACCTTAAAGTCCACCCCTGGCTGAAATACAACCTGTGTTGAAGAAGGTGGAGAAAAATATATCTATAACATGCTTGTGAGGATATAAAACAAGGACAACATTTAAAAAGTGCTAAACTAAACATTGTCATCTTGTGCAAATGATGCACATCTTAGCGGAGAAGTGTCAAAGCTTCTCACTTCGAAATTTGGACTTGATTCACATTTGTGCTGCCAAAATCACACCAAAAAGAGCCAAAGGAGGGAGTCCAGCAGTGTGGTGGTGTCTGTTCCAGTGCAGCTGGCATATTGGTCTTGGTACTAATGTGTTTAGAGAAGCCAAGAGCTTCCCTCTGTGCAATTAGACTGCTTTAACTGCTGGCTGCAGACGGTCAGTGCATGTGCAGGAAGTGAAGATTACTGGAATCTAAGCTTGTTGTTCTTGCTGGAGACAGAATGTCGCTACCCTAAAACACTTATAGCCAGTCAGCACTTTGCTGCAGGTGGCCAGTGATCATGGGTTACATTCAATACAATGGGTAACATCCAATAAAATGTTTGCATTGGAAGGGGCCTTTTTAAATAACACACACACGCACACACACACACATTTATTCTAAATTTATTGGCACACAAAAATGTACTGCGTCACAGACCTAGGTCGATTCTGGGATCGGGCAAGCTGGCCTTTTTTTTTTTTTTTGCTTCAATACATTGGTGAAGGTTTTCAATAATGTGTGCATGCTAGGTGGCATCCCATTCACGGCAAATTTTGCTTCTTTGCTCAGAGTTTCTGGGATTGGCTCTGGATCCACCATGACTTTAACCAGAACAAACCATTTATGGAAGATGAATATATAAGCAGTATGACAACACCATTTTTACACTTTTACTCATTTTGACAATTTTTTTTTTTCTCTGGCACACAAGGTTGACTATAACAAAAGGTTTTAGTTTTGGAGCCACACCCTTTAGACAAATCACGACACAGAACACATTTCATAGCAAAAACTGACGCGTTGTAAAAACCCAATTGCATTGCTTTTTTCTGTCAGGTGATCAGTGAGGCAAAAATCCCTCCTTTCAGATCAGATTTGGTGACAGATCACCAAAAATAATATGCCATTATTTAACAAATATAAATGTATAATCATTGATACCTGTATATGCTTTCAGTAAACTAACAGAAGGAATCCCCTGTGTCAGCACTCAGTAACAGTTAGAAGTCTTTTGACAGAGAAATGTTTTTTATGGCAGAGAACTTATTCTTTGTGTTCTCTCTGTAATAAACTGCATTTTTATTGCATTATAAACTTGTCAGGGAACAGGGAATGACTGTCCCTCTTCATGTTGGGTGGCATTAAACCATCCCTTGTTGATTATTTTCCTCTAAAAGCATGCCCTGTCATGTTTTACTGCTTACTTACTGTGTGCCGGTAACAATAACTAACATAATAATTCTGACATATGCTTCTGAATACACTTGGGACATTCAGAGCCAAAAGTTAGGGAAAGAAAAAAAAAAAACTTCTCTTCACCAATCAATCTCAGAGGGTTTACATATCTTTTCCAATGCACATCAAAGTGTCTTGTGGATTTTTTAAACATCCACAATTATGACATTGTCTCTTCGCAATCATCCTGGACATTCATGCACACTTACATATTTATATTTCATTTCATGGATCATTGTCACTTTAATAAGACACTTGTATGCATATTTGAACACGCCCTAGTCATTTTTCTTTATTTACACTAAAATTTCTATATTTTCTATATTGTACAGAATATTTTTATTTTTATTTTATCCTAGCTAAATTAAGATATGTGAAGTACCCCCTTTAAATTAGGCTTCATGATGTGATATAAATCATCCTTTTTGCAAATCCAAGCTGGGTCGGTCCCCAGGCTGCATTTCCACAGGGAATGTTGAGAACAAATTCCCTTTGGTGTGGCTCCTCTCAAAGTTTCTTCTTCATGTCATCTCAGCAAGTTTTTTTTTTGCCATGGTTGCATCTGGCTTGCTCATTAGAGATGTAGATCTAATCTGTGTTTCTGTAATGCTGCTTTGCATCACTCTTTATTTGATCTACAAAAATTACAATTATAAAAATCTAAAACTACAAATAAAACCGAATTGAATTTTCTTCTATTAAAATGGTGCTTATAAGCAGAACACTAGAGACATCAAGGTAAAAATGTGGTGGAATACAGTCCAACTTAAAACAGAGGAATAAAGCACAAAAAGATGAGTGAAATAATACTTCATACATGGCTAACCTGATGTAGCAAATGAACATGGTAATCTAAATGTCTGTAAGCTATTTAAATTTTAAATCTATGCTAGGAATAATTGAAGCACGGTATTTCATTATACCTGAATCTTGTTGTTAAATTATTATTGTATGACATGGAAGTTTTAAATACAGTTATATACTTGCCTCCCAATAGGTTTTGACATTTGGGTGATTTTCTGCCATGCATTATCCTTTGTCAATAACATTTTCGTACTAACTTGCATGTCTAACAATGCCATTTTTAGTTTAAATCCAACCTGAATAACAGACCTAAGAGGCGTTTTTATCCATTAACTTATTAACCAACTATATAGACTGTAACAAACTTAATGGAATTAAGGTTTCCCTTTCTTAATGACAGACTTAATGCTGTTTACCAGAAGACTTTTTAAAATGTCAAACAGCACTTTATATTTTATTTCTCTATTGTTAATGGTGTAACAAGTCCATTAGGAATCCATTTAGCTCCGTGTAAGATAGAAAGCTTTAAAATAGCCAATTACCGTCAGTATGAGAGGAGGCAGTAGGCCATGATGATGGTTTGGGATACTAAATTCTAAATGCATATGAACAACAGAGGCATATTTTACTGATTTTACTAATGCTGACTAGTCAGAAAAAAAATGGACATACATCGTCGAGATAATTAGTCAAGTGCAAGCGAAGGCTATCCAGTAAGCAGTTTTAGGTATTTTGAGGAATGCAACTGTTGCTTTAATAACAAGATTCTAAGACATTGTTACTGTATATGCTACCATATAAGCAGTGATGGCTAGCAGGTAAAAACTGAATACAACAGTTCCAACAATGTTTATAAGACAAATACACTGAACGCTATTAAGAAAAGAATACTTTCTAGCCCATACTGTAGATAAAGCCAGTAATGACAGTTATTTTCACCAAGTGAAACACTTACTTAGGTTAGATCACCTTTGGACTTGCTGTTATTCATCCCATGTCACTGATACATCAGAAAGACATCATCAAAATTTATGATATATATAAAACCGTTTTAGAAATGACTGTGTATCTGACTTCCAAACTGACTATTAATTTTTGTAAATATATTAATAAATATACAACATATACTACATTCATTCTCTTGGTGATTTAATTTAAATTAGTTTCTCCCTATAAATGAGTCGTGTTTAATGTCTGATGGGATAAATTATGCTTGCAAATAACGGGCACATTTTGGGTGATAAAGAATAATGTGCTATTAGTTCTTGATAGCCATGGTGACTTTAGGTCTCTAAGAAACTCTTGCAAAAATAAACAAAATGTGAACCTTGCCACACATGCATAATTACCTGTCTGGTATACCACCAAATTAAAACTGTGAAAATGTGTTCAAAATTGAATATGAACATGGAATAATGGAGTACTGTGATTCAAGACAAAAATGTGCAGTGAATATGATTTTTTAAAATAACCTAGTAATATTTAGTCATCATTTTACGAAACTTTCTAATCATTAACACTTGATCAATCCTATAATTATTAAAATCTTGAGAACTAAAACTTTAGGTTAATTTTTAGTCAAAACTGATATTATGGTGTTCTGTAGACCCTTCATCAAGTAAATCACTGTCCTAAATGTATATATAATTTATAAGTATGCCATGAGCCCATACTAGTACAAATCGGACTCAATAATACTAACCTCTGCCACTTTTTGACAGTTTTTTCCTTTTCTTTTTCCCTACTGTTATTATTAAACATAAGTTCGGTTTCAGGGTTATTGAGTGAGTAGTCATGACATTCTTACACAAGTGTGTTATTACACAATCTTGAGTGACTTGTCTCGGGTTCTTGATATTGAAAATGATTAAAGCAGTTTTTACACCACATGATATTTTTTGCAATTAGTCTTCATAAACATATACAGTATGTATGTTCATATTAGTTCTCAGGCTTTATGTAGGTGTTATTATGGCTTATGAACACTTCACATAAGTAAAATGTTACAATTTTATGAAAGATAATGACACCAAGCTGAAGGTGATGGTGGAAAACACTTCATCCAGGTACATTTAGCTTTAAAAGACAATGTAAATGTGTACTTGTTCTTGCCCTAAAGAGACTATTGTATGCAAATTTTTGTTTTGCATGGTAATTGAATTTTTGCTCATAAAATCTAATTCACCATCCATGGCTGTCTGAATCTCCTTGGCTAATGACCAATTTAACGAGTCCATTAATGCAGTAATTTTGAAGATAACAACATTCTAATTGCCCCAGGCCAATTAAGAGCCCACTCTGCATTCGACCTTTAGCAGTTGTGAGCTGAATGTTCCTAATGAATGCCAGGAAGCGTTTGAGTGGCATCAACATTTGAGATATGCTTTTAAAGAACAAGGCTTGACCCAAGCACATTCAGTGCAACTATCCTCAATTAGGTCTATGCTTCATACGGATTCACACAATGGCTTTGTACTGTGTTTCAGACCTTTTTATATCTCATCTTAAAGTGTAGGTTTTCATCTGCATTTACAGCTACCTGCATACATTATCTTAATCCTATTTTATCTTAAAAATTGTGTATCAATTATTCAGCACCTATAACACATCGCAATAACAAGCACTTTACATCTCTCATTAAAAAGTGTAAAATGGATTTCAGGCAGGTTTCGCCAGTGTTGTTTTCCCCTAAACAGGACATGAACAGACAAACCAGTAAATCACACGGTGTTGTGCAACGTTCTAATTTGTGTTTTTTTTTTTCCTGTGTGATGAATCGTAAGTTGGCTGCACATTAATAGCGAAACACTAAGGGAGACATATGGAACGCATTGATTTTTTGCGCGGTGGTAAGTCATCATGGCGGTGTTTCTTTCAGCGTTCTCCCCTAATGGCTGTAAGGTAAGATGGATGTGTGTGCTCTTGTAGTACACACGCTAACCACAGTGCCGTGTCTTGGGCAGTCTGCAGACGCCACGGTATGGATATCCTACTAATACATAATTTATGAGTACGGACAGAAAGGACCAGAGAGTAGTTTATTTGTGTCTCCATCTGATCAGCAGGATGAGCAAAATGGCTTGTAGGTAGAATTGATTTTAGTGCAGGTTTCAATGAGGAAGAACGCCTCCACATGTGTTTTGTAAGGGACACATGGACATGCATACAGTACATCCTGACTACACTTTGAAGCTGGCACTTTGCTGAGTAGGCTGTTGTCATATTTAGACCTTGTGTAGGTGTTGCCTCACCTAGTGTACATGAGTGATAGTCAGGCTAGAAGTATGGTAAGAGAATAAAAGAAAGTAAACTTGTCATCTTGTCCCCTCTTTATTAATATTTAACAAAAGAGGTATTGCTTTACATTAAGGCTTTGTTAACTGACATAATTTAACACATGCATGAACAAAGTTTGAACCCAAGCTCTATCAAAGTAACTTTTGTATTAATTTATTATTTTTAAATAATATAGCAAATATGCCAAATAGTGAGTGAAAACCTGAAAAAAACTGATGTTTATGCTATCAATGACAAAATAAATAAATAAATACATTAACAGTGATCAGCATGAGCTCACACCTTTATTAGGTCAGCAATTAACTTGCAGATTTCTCAATTATTGTCAGAAGCAAGTTATAAACATTTAGTCACATTCTGTAATATATTTTTGGTTACATAATGTGGATATTTAGCAAAAATGGCTAAATAAGTCAACACTGCCCATGACAGAAAGGTATCAAAACACTCAGTGCATCACTCACTCATCATCTATACTGCTTTATCCTGTATTCAGGGTCGTGGGGGGCCTGGAGCCTGTCCCAGGAGACTTGGTACACCCTGGACTGGGTGCCAATCAAATGCCAATTAGCCTAATCTGCAGGTCTTTGGACTGTGGGAGGAAACCCACCAAGCACAGGAAAACCATGCAAACAGAGACAGGAATCAAGCGCTCCCGGGAATCGAACCCATACCCTGAAGGCACAAGGCGACAGTGCTAACCGCTACACCACCACTACAGGTTTTTAATTTAGCCTCCAAATTCTGCAGACCCCAGTCCAACTGAGTTGGAACCATTGTAATGAAATGCACTATTTCAATGCATGAACCTAAAAGGTCACTCATTCTGTGGAGCTACAGGCCAAATACAAGCTTTGCAGCTTAGTGAGATGAAGTCTTAGACAGCTCATCACTATGTGAGAGAATAAACCTAATCAAGCAGGTCATCTTGTCTGATCCCTCTATAATGTAGCTAATGCATTTGAAGTGACTGTAAGCGTGTATGTGCCCCAGGCAAAAGTGTCCGAATTATAAAATGCTGAAATACTTAGCATGAAAGTAAATGTCAACTCTTTCATACTTGCTAAAATGGAAAGGACTTGGACAGAACCAGCATTGTCAAAAAGGGGAAAAAAACACATAATATGTTTGCTGACATTTTACAAAATGCTGATTAAATGTAAAAAAAAAAAAGGATTTTTTTTCCCTCAAGAGCATAGGGTGGGAGTGCACATCCCTATATCTGTTATTGACTGTCTTTTTGGAATTCATGTGCTGTTTGCTACAAAGCATAAGAGTGGCTTAGGCTTTTTAAATTCACTCCAGCAAACCGCCTCCACATCACTGAAATCTTTCTTTACACTTTCCATTTTTTAATTGAATTTTGAAATAAGTTACAGAAACCAGAAAAGCACTCATTTTAAAACAAACAAAATAAAATAACATAATAATACTTTAGTCTCTTTTATTTATCTTGATATGCAACATGTATTGATTTTTTGCTATTTTGCTATGACTAACTGACATTGACTGAACACTAATAGCTACTGTTATGAAGCATACCCTATTAGTCTTCTTATAAGTATTCATAATGAATGATAAATACAATTATAATGTGATATACAGCGTACACATCATATGCCACCTGGAATAGGTGGCATTACTGCATTTAATTACATCCATAACAGTTTATAATGCGTCAGTATATACATTTTAAATAATTTATAGAATGGACATAAATATATTTTCTTAGGAATATTGTACATACAAAGGGTTTCTTCTCTGTACATCAAGGTACAATGGAGAACCTGTGTTATAAGCATACTATAGCGTAATGTTCAACAATGTTCATTATCAAGAAACATCTTTATTATTGCGATGTATGTAATTTTTTCTATATGCTCGGACCTAGGTCATATACCTTTGGCACACTGTAAACACATTTATAATGAATTATGAGTATATGATTAGAAAAAAATATATATATGAAAATGTGAAAAAAGATCATTTGTCATTTAAGGACAAAAGTCAACATGGTGTTCCGATCTATAAGGCATAATGGTGCCATTATAGCAATGCTATTTTATTGTTTTCAGATTTACAACTAACTATTTTCCACTTCACAGAGTAACAATCACTGTTTCCTAACCAGTGCTATCTTGAGCATGCATGAAGGTTAATTTCTGTTTAACAGCTGGTTGAATAAATAATGTATGGCATTCATTAACAGGGGGGCATTTACTTTGATTAGCTGTGTAAACAGAACATGATGCTTTTTTTTTTAACCCAGGCAGACACTGAAACTGTGCTATGTAACTGCAGTTACTACAGTTCACTGCTGCTCTTGATTTTTATCATGCTCAGACAGAAGCATGTTAACTCCTAGCAGCTAAATGACATTGGTGCACTAAACAGACTTTTCAAAAGAGGATGGAAACAGACAGAGACATGTCATTATTTTGAAAGGTAACTTAGCTCACCCATGAACCCATGAATCTAATGGATGGATGATTAAGGGTTTCTGGTCTTAGAGAAGACTCTCTGCCCTTTAGTAACATCGTACTATTGACATCCACACAGACATGATCAGGATCTTTACTACGGTCAAAACATTTACATTCATATTCTTGACCTCTACATACTGTACAGTCATTTTCACATGTACGGATGGATCTGTATAGTGTCATATCTGATACCTTGTATTCAGTCACATTTAATATACACTTTGTCAAAATTTTGATGCAGTAAGGGACAACTGTAAATGAACGTCAAGAATGACATTTATTCCTAGGGTGAACTAAACAACAAAATGGTCCCACTAACACTTTTCTATTAAGAGTATATGGCTCTGGTGATTGGTTGGTTGAAATTACTGTATTGGCATCAGGCTCTGTCAAAATGTCAGGCTCTAGGCCTTTATTTCAGCACACTTGAGCCAGTAGGCATTGAAGTGAACATAGTCAATAACCTAAGCTGATCATTTGAGCCTTGAGCATTGCTTACTGTGAAAGTAATGTTATGGTGCTAATGTGATGAATGTGCGTATGAATATGATGATGTCACCCTCTAGCAGCATGGGCCAGAAATGTGCTTTTGACAAATGGAGATTTAATGGCATGCTGTTGAGAAATGTACATTGCATTCAATACCAAACATGGTGTGGGAGACAAATACAAAAATAACATGAAAATAAATCTAAATATTTATATGAATTTATGATGTATTTATTATTGAAATTGAATTGGCTAAAACAGTAAGCATGCTCATACAAATGTTACTGATTTTAATTTGTTTTCATCTTATTTTACAGTTAGATTTGTTTTTTTTTGTTTGTTTGTTTGCTTGACTCTTTTTTATTTATAGTCTTATTTTGCTTGGCTATTATTCTCTTTATTTCCCTGACAATTTATTTATTTATTTAATCATTCATTCATTCATTTCTTTCTTTCACCATGGTCTAGATTACCATGCAGGTACAGAAAACACGAGACTATGTTAAATAAACCTGACCATAGTCAACCAAGATTGGTGATCCTTCAGACGCAATCCATAGATCTAATTGTGGCTATTTTGCCTTGCTTGCTTTCCCTTCTTCTATCGCTCACGCTGTCTTTTCTCTCCTCTCTTATCGGCCAGAGCTTCCTCAGGAGCCTGCTCACCCCTCCAGCCTGCTGCTGACAAAGACCATTTTGATCCCACAGTTAGCAGGGGTTTACATATGTTTGCTTATATAACTTACGGTACCATTCGTATATCTTTGCTCTTTTTTAGAGGGGATGCCCTATCGTAACTCTGGCTAAAAATTTTTCCAAGAATTTAACTGATCAGCAGAAATTAAAGGAAACATATGCTATTCCTAAAAGCACTTACAATGGGGACCTTTGAGGCAAATACACCTTTGGGAAAACTGGCAGGTTTTTTTTACCCATATGTGACTGGAAACAAAAAAGGCCTAAATAAATCATGCTGCAAAGTGGGTGACAGAATAAGTCTCTAAAAGACAGCGCAAGCAGGTTGTGTATTTCTGCTGCCTGTGGGCTTGTGGGTTTGCCAGCACAACAAATGGCAATTCTCTGTCCTTGTATGTCAGTGTATACTGTGAGGTACTTCTCTCCTCCCTGGACCATTCAATTATCATCAGATTCCACTAGCAAAAAGGACAGTCATCTCAATAAGTCTCTGGCATGGGCAGTGAGCCTCTGTGTCTCTGTGATATCGATCACAGACCTGTCAGTTTTACTTCACCTTAACAACAGCAAATCTGTCCTCATGCCTACACAAGAGAAGGCACTAATGGTTAGTTGCCAAGCAGGCACTGCGCGGAAAGGTTAGTACACTTGCCAGGTTTCAGAACCCCTTGAGACTATATCAGTGTGGTTTTGAATTTTCTTGGACTTGGTTTTCCCCTGGACCCCAAGGCTAGTGAGGTGGCTGAGCTTCCATCTCATGTCTGGATCGTTTAAAAAAAATACAGAGAAAAGAAAAGTGACCTCTGGTGAGTGTGTGTGAGGACCAAGTGAGATGGAATTCTGCCAACAGGCACTCACACATATGACAGAACCTTAAAATCTGATTGATATCTGGCCGCCAGACTGTCGACAAAATTATTGGTGCTTCAGGGCATTAAAGCGATTACGACTAAAGACATGTTAGATGAACCTCCTGAAAATGTAGCGTGTACTATATGTGTGATGACAGTTCAATACTTGCATGAATACAAAAACCAGTCCCTCCTCAAAACCCCAAAAAATTTCTTTGTATGGACTTTTAAAAATTGATCAGGTTGCTTGTTAGTCTTTCCAATATTTTGCGTCGCAACGTTTACCTTAAAAAACTTTAGCTATATTTTAAAACTGTTGGACTGCTATAGCACTGAAGCTATACACTTTGCCAAAAAACGCGTCACTTTTTTCAAGCAAGGTCCACCATTAGAATCATATATTTCCTGTGGCACTACAAAGACTTGAGCATACATGAGAAGGGATACTTTCTTTCAAATATGAGAAATAATTTTTGCACTCACACAGATACACACACAAAATCTTAAATGTCAGTGCAGCAGGCTAATGAAGCTGCTCTTTTCCACTGGAGAAACAGCCCAGTTTTTTTTTTTTTTTTTGTCAGAGAGGCCCAGCCAGTGCATGCTCCAAATTACTTCCTCCAAAACATTGAAAAACTACCTGCGTACTGGTGTAAGGGCAATGAATGGAACAGATTGAGGGCTGAAATTGTCTTGCTGGGAAAATGACATTCAAAGGTACAGAGATAATTGGGGAAGTTTTTTTGTACTTTGTACATAAGACATGAAGATCTCCTTGACTTTTAAAGCCGGAAGACAAAAAGTACTTATTAATACATAAAAAAAAATTAGAACTGAAATTCAAACACACATCATGGGAGACTTTTATTAGGCGTGTTCAATATATTTTTTGTTATTTAAAAAATTATTATTTTGTTTGTTATTTAAAACTTTAATTTTGACTTACATTTCAATGGTTTCCTATATTACTTTCACTCTCACTCACTCGTCGTCTATACCGCTTTATCCAGTATACAGGGTAAATTAGACTTTTAAAATTGAAATAGGCCAATGAAGTGTGAAATTTAACACCACAAATAATTTAAATGATAATTGAAAACTGGACAGGGATTTAAAATGCTACTTGTTTTCCGAGGCAGGGAACGGTTGTCATCGGGGCACAAGTTTTCAACAAAGTTGGAAGTGGGTCTCAGAGGGAAAGGTCTGAATACGACTGATCTACATATTGTCCCACATGACTAGGTTCTTATCTCTCTACCCCAAATGGCACGCTTTCCATGAAGGTTTTCAGAACAAAGGCTTTTAAACTGACCCAGTCACACTGACCTTTCTTGTCCCCAAAGAAAAGGGTTTGCTGTGCAGGGTTTGACCACTGGAGGGAGGTGTTATCGTTGTAATCCACACGGCAGGTCATGTTGGCTGTGCTCCCCTCCACCACTGTCACATTCTGGGTGACAGGAAACTGGCCCTGACTGCCTGCAATGACATGAGAAAGAGAGAAAAAGACATGGAAATAAATTAGCCTCACTGACTACTGCAAGTACATTAAAAGCTTGCATTTTATAGCCCAGGGTCTATACTTATATCTGTTAATGGTAGAACACAAATATCATTCTGTTAAATTATTCTCTGCTGGAGGAGGCTGCAAATTAACATCCACAAAGAACTAAAAATATAATGATTGATGTTGCAGAGCGTATAAAAAATATTAGTTTTTTTCCCCTACAGATAATAAAAAAATATATAGTAAATTTGTCTGTATATGGGAGACACCTCTGCATGGGAGAGAGTTCTATGCAGGACTATCATTCTTAGAAAATTATTTTCCGTATATAGTAAGTAGTGAATAGAGCAGATTTTTGGCAAAGTGGACAGTTTATTATTAGTTAACTGCTTCCAATGTAGGTGTTACCTAATAAATGAAATCAATATAACAATCTACTATAACTGTGCTCTTGATCTAATCTAATTAGATAACAAATGTAAATTTCTTGTAAATGACAATATAATTCTATATCATGCAAAAGCAAAACACATATGAGTAACAAAACAACTATGTTAAGATTGTAAAAAAAAATCTAAGAAATTACTGATGTACTGTAAATTATACTAATAGATTTCTAAAAGAGTTGTAAACATCAGAAATACATTATCTTAAGGGTCGCAATTCAGAAAATACTCACAGTTTAAGGAAATAATATGAGAGCACTACTGTACATAAAACACAACATTGTGAAATAATATTTGTACCCACTACTTACTGTACAGTATACAGTATGGACCTTTAGTAGCAATATAATAATAGTAATAAAGCCTTATTTTGTGAGTGACATTAGATTATGAATTTTTGCTAGGGTGTATGTGTTAATGCAAAGAACCTTGTAAAGTTTTATACTGTATACAAACCATTAAAAAAAATGACAGGTAATCCATCTGAAATATATTGTGAATGTGGCCTGTGACTTGTAGCAGATTAGGAGAATAGTGAAAGGAGAATAGTGCTACAGTAGAGAAAAGGGTTCCTGCTTTTATTGGGTTTTATTTTATTGTATTGTATTTAATAGCCAATTCCGTCGATTAAAAAAAGAATAAAAAAAATTACAGGTAACCAAAATGAAAAACTTTTATTTTTAATTTAGATACGCATTATTATAGTCCTGGCTGACAAAAACCCTAATACCGCTCATGATAATCCTCAAAGCTTACAGCAGCCAGGAATACCGCACTACACTATAGAGCATATAAAATCTATAGGAAAATTAAATGTAGACACAACGTCTGCACACATAGTCGGCAATATTTCACTTCACAAGAATAGTGGCATTAATCCTTCTTTTATTTTCATGCACTGTTCTCGTCCTCTGATGCTCGATCAGCAGTAATTGGAAGCAGGGCCTAATTAGAGCTAGTCATGTTTGCCTGGCATCTTCTGTTGCTGCAGCTGGATGCTAAATTGACACGAAATCCCAACCACGACAAACTTCGATCTATGCTGGAGACTGCTTCTTTTCTGTTCTGGGAGAAAGAGGAGATAGTATAAATGTGTGTCTTAATGTCAGTATATCTGTGTGTGTGTGCGTGTGTGTGTGTGTGTGTGTGTGTGTGTGTGTGAGCGTGCGTGCGTTAATACAACTGTGAGAGTAAAAAGGTCTGTAGAGGCTACCCAAGCCAAGCATAATCACCATCCCTAAGCGTATTCTGCTGTGTCTTACTCCACATTTGTTCTCTTTTTGTTACTGAAAAGTCCCTTAATTGCACTCTGGTTACATCTCTTCACTAGCTTGCTCGTTTTTGTTGTATGTAAGCCAGTAGTTAAGCTCTGCTACTACAGAACCTATTTTCTATGTGGTTATACCATGGCGCTGTTAAATTCTTGACTCTGATTGGTCAGCAGCTGTTAATTAGGTACTTTTTCTCCCCAGCGCTGTTATTAGTCTGAAACCTAGATTTTATACTTACTTTGTTTATACCATATTGTTATCAATTTTACCAATGTTACAGTTTTAAAAACATTGTATTTTTATTATTATTATTTTTTTCTTTTTTCTCAGTCTCAGTCATACTTTTAATATATACATTTATAAAAATATAAAAAATTATTTTAAAAAATGTATAAATATAACAAACTGATTTTGATTGTTGATACCAGTTGGATTGTTTTTAATGATTCTATGTGTTGTTACAGTGGATACTCCTCATAATGAAGGAAAATAATGTGTGATTAAGTTGTAATGGTGGCATTTATTGGTGAGGAGATGTATATTTTGCATTTTTGGAGGATGTTTTTAGAATTTTTGGAAGTTTCCAAAGTAAAACTATAGTATACAAGAAGAGAAAGACCTTTCTCTTGCTTAGCAAGGTTTTACAGGTTCTCTGTTACAAGACCTTTTTTCTTTTTTTTTATTATTATTATTATTATTTATTAGCATCTGGCACATAACTGTTCATAACTTCCCTTCTACTCAACATTTTAAATTTTATTTATGACACAGGTTTAACTTCAGACAAATACAGAAGGGCTGGCGAAGTTTCATTAAATTCTGTCCAGACAGTTTTGCGTGCCGGTGTGACAAAATCTGGCTGAACAAACATACAAATATACAGACATACAAACAAACAGACAGAGACTGGTTTCACGTCCTCCAATATAATAAAGATATCATTGAAAAAGCAAGTTCTGACCAATTTACAAACACAATCTTTCTTTTATTTATATAGACAAAAGGGAGAAAAAGAAATGAGCAGCTGATGAGTGTACTGCTGGATAACAGGAATTAACTTTATGCATGTTCTACAACTATAAACATATCTACACTTCATGTATCGTAATGAATAAGAAATTACTGTGGAATAAGAGGAAATAAACATTTCCTCTTTTGTTACTGGTTTGTTACTCAATCCTGAAAGGTAACAGAAAATCTGCTTCCCATCAGCAGCACTCCGTCCCTTCTTTGATTATATTCCTATAATATCATATCATTCTTTAATCCTTATACTCATAGATCTTGTTAGTGCTCACCACAGCTATCTTTCTAAACTTTGTGATAACACCTCATACCTAGAGGTCAGTATGTAAGCGTCTCTCACATTACCGGTGAGTTAATCCTGTGTTTTGACAGTCTCTGTGCAGCAAGGAGGCATCATCTGGTATTCTCACTGGCATATCTTATTGTTCTGCTCTCGTAAAGGTGACATTGGATCTGCCTCTAACATGGACCACATGCTATGCACATGTTGTAGGCACCATGGAGGATTCAGCTTTCCTCATAAGTCAGGAACTGCAGGAGCTTTCAAGGTGTGAGATGCAGCAATCATAGACTCAAGGGGTTGAACCTTATGAATCTCTGTCTTGCAGTTTGTCAGGAAAAAAAAAGAAAAAAGAATGAGATCAAGAACGAATAAGGGTTCTGAATCACAAGGAACAAACATGCTTACGGGAAACTCCCTAGGTGAATAGTACAACACTGAAGACCATGTTAGACTTTAGTGTTTAACAAAAGACTCTTCGCATAATTACGTTACACACTGCATGTTTAATCAAATGTGACTTCTAGCTACAGTATAGGTTGCAAATTAGTTAAAGGATTTGAGAATCACCAGCATGTACTTGGGAAACAAATGACAAATTCAATTATAATGGAAGACTAATTGAATTCAATTAAAAACAAATAATAATAATAACCATGTTGTAATGAGATGTAAAGGAATATATGAATAAGTGTTTTTTTGTTTTGATGTAAAGTCATTAACCTACGCCATGCATTAAAACTAATCCTAAAACATTAGAAAAAAAATCAATTCTGTTTGCTTTCTCCTGAGGTGATATCCATGCATGAACAAACTGTTGCGTTTCTGTCTTTGCTTTAAGCTACGTCGACTATGTTACTAACAAATAACCATTATTTCTTTCTGAAAAAGTAATCACATCTCTGAAAGGATTAATTATACAGATTTAATTTGCAAACACCTCTGAATGGAAAATTCATGAGTGCGCTACAAAAATATGTAAGCATAAATGTTTACTGTCTGCACCAACAGCTGCCCTTAGTCTTTCATTTTAAGTGATTTTTAGAGTAAATTGGTTTTCTGTTCCTTTTCTCAGTACAGGGAAACATGCTGAAATTATTTTCCGCGAATCACACATGCATTACAGATGCAGCGGGCAGAGATTAGGTTGTGAAGGACTGAATGTGTCTTTTTCTTCTGTGCTTCATTTTAGTACATGAAATCATCTGATTTAAATTTTTTTTAGTCCAACTGACTGATTGCATGCATTTATCAACGTTAAAACTGGTTTATCCTAGCAGTGCATCATGGGAATTCAGACAGTCCTCCAGCAGCCAAAAACACTACACTACATGATGAACACCTGTATATAATGACTACCAGTAAGCCTTGCAATTACAAATGAAGTGTTCTAGCATTTGGGTTGTTACGTAAACTGGCTAACGTTTTATTAGTTAACTCTCATCGTGTAATTAATAATAATAATAATAATAATAAAATTCTAATAGTGTTAGCTATCATGACTAACCCATATGATATTATTCCACATGTGGGATACCACTGGAATTGCTTCCTCAGCACATAACCTGTTTCCTAAGACAGAAATTCATCAAAAGTCTATTTACATTTACTTGAGATCATTTGTACAGCAAGAATAGGTGAACTGGATCTTGACCAGGAGATTGCAGGTAATATGAGAGTACGCAGGGTTGCACATGATGGATTTCAGGCTGTTAGGTCAGCAGTGTGTTTTGCCAGAGCACTGATATTGAACACAGACTTTCACAGCATCAGTTAATAACAGATATCGATATTACATCAAAAGGCAGAGTATAACAGCACAGCAAGTTCACTCAGGCTTAATCTTAAAACTACAAGATTGCGCAGTGGCAAAATTGTGCGGCATGCCTGGTAGAGAATGATGACATCTCACATAAAAAGATTCGAACCTGGACTGAAATTATTTTCTTTTTCTCTTAACTGAAATTACCTATAGGCGACGTCCACTCAAGCCATAGTAGTCAACTGACAGGTAATTCTTGGGCACTAATCACTAATGTAATACACATTTTTGGACTCAACTAAGCCTGCTCTCTTGTCTCAGTTTAAATGATTTAAAAGAGAAGACCGTGGATTAAACAGTACAGCTAAACTTTGAACAGACTGTGTAATGTTTTATATACTGTATTTATAGCTCTGGCCCCTCGGGGCGTGGCTCCACGGAACCTCTAGGGGGGGGGGTTTGCTGTGGTGTCTGGTGTGTCGGTGTGTAAAACAAATGTGTTCGTTTGTGTCCTAATTTGCATATGTGACATCCTTTTTAAAAAGATGTTTACACGTTTAAAAAAATTCACATTAAATTCACTATGAACGCACTGCAGAAATGAAACAAGAGAAAACATGGTCTTAATAACAGTCTTCCAACTATATGATGGGAGAACACCAGGGTTGTTGCTATTTGTGCTTGTTTTTAGGGCTTATGAGAGATCTGCAGTTTATTTGTTGAAGCCTTTTCTGGGAAAAGATTATTTCTGCACACTGGAGGATTAAAATGACTTTAATGGCACACATTGCATTTTTAACTGGTACGCAACCTACTCATATTCTACTGCTTTTCCGTCTGCTTATTTCAACAAGACATGTCTGACTGAACGAATCAAAACATTTAGATTAAATGAATTATTCATAACAGTATGAAGATGGTTTTGCTACACAAAAATAGTGTATCTATGAGTACCACACTCACATTAAATATTCTTTTGGCTATATACATATATCATCTTTATATGCATAGCTCTGAGTAGCTGTCCCAAGAAAGAAAGAAAAAAAGGCAAGGCATGTTGTTCTGGAAAACAAATTAACAGCGAGGTAGTGTGATGCCTTCTTTACGACCCCAAAAGGTATATTTACAACCAACAGCATGTCTTGAAGTGTTGTATTCCACTTATACTACAGCACATTTGCTAAATTTCAGTTTTTATTTAAGAAATGAAATTTTTAATCTGTTCACAGGTACTTTTAATGTGAAGTTTCTATAAGTCAAGTTCATTCTTGTTATGACCTTTTTTTACACCGATCAGCCGCAACACTAAGATCACCACAGGGTGACTTACATTATAACATTGATTATCAATTAATCATCAATCGCCAGTGAACTGGTGACAAGATCATGGGAACTCATGGTTGTAGGGACCAAAGGTCAACCCATTCGGTCCGCTCACACAGAAAAGCCAGTGTAGCCACAAACTGTTGAAAAAAGTCAATGCTTGCCATGATAGAAAAGTATTAGAACACTTAGTCTTGAACACTAGAGTTCAAGATGTTTATACGCCATCCAAATCCCCAGATCTCAGTCTAACTGAGCATCCACGGAATACACTGGACAAACAAGTCCGATCCATGGCGGCGACAACCGGCTACCCATAGCCCCCAAGGAATCAGCCACTGGCGCCGCGCTGCCAGACACCATGGCACAACCCCAGAGATTTTGTGGATCCATGCCCCATGGGACCGGCAACACAAGGGGAACCTAACCTGAAAACTTTAATGTTATGCCTGATCTTTTTACAGTGAAACCTTGGATTACGAGCATAATTCGTTCCGGAAGCGGGCTCGTATTACAAAACACTCATAAACCAAATTAAATTTTCCCATAAGAAATAATGGAACCTCAAATTATTCATTCCACAGCCCTAAAAAATAAATTCATAAAAGAATTAACAAAAATATTAAGTAAAAATAAAACAAATGAACCCGCACTTTACCTTTAAAAAAAATAATAAATTATAAAATAAGTGTTTCCATTTGTGCACGCAGGTGCTGTGTGTGTGTGTGTATGTGTGTGTGTGTGTGTGTAAGTGAATCTAAAGTAAGCTCCCCTCTCCCCCTTCTCGTATTACACAGTTACCCTTCCTCCACTCTTTTCACACACATGCGCGCACACAACGGAAACACTGGTTTATCAGAAAAATAAACAAGAAATCTCTCTGACACTTGATTGAGCGACACACCAACGGAATCACTGCTGTACAGTAAAAATAAAACAAATTAACCTGCACTTTACCTTTGAAAAGAATCACGACAGATTCTAGAGCAGAGAAAAAGAGTGTGTGTGTGTGTCTGTGAAGGTAAAAGTAGGAGGGGTCTGTGTGTCTGTGTGTGTGAGGCACGGTGTTCAATGACGCGTGCGCACACAGACACACACAGCAGGCAAAGAGCAGGCTGACCCTTGAGCAGAGAGAGAAAATCGATCTTTAACCTCTCTAATGAGACTTGCTTATGCTTTACACGCGCGCTGTACACACACGCATACAGACACGAAATAAAATATGTTTTACACACACACACATGGTCATAGTGTTATAGTAAACAGTACACGCTTGCACGGATGTTGATTATACCAGTAAGAGACGCGCACCAAGACTTGTTCGTTTTTCCAAGTCAAAATGTATTAAAAATCTTTGCTCGTCTTGCGGAACACTCGCAAACCGCGTTACTCGCAATCCGAGGTTTCACTTTATAGCATTTTTTTCCATTATAGCATTTGCTCCCTCGCCAGACTCGCCATTTTTTTTTCTCTTCAGAATCTAACAAGACAATAAAAACTGTTTCAGGAAACTGCTTAGCCCTCATAGGTGGACAGCTGCTTTTGTAGCCCATGTGTTGTTTGTTACAAAGCACTCACACTGGAGACTCCTTCTAAAAATGCTCCTTCACTATAACAGTGATTACCACATGTTTTTATTTTCAGGTACAGCATCCACCCTACAAGTACTTACAAAAAAATGTTACATAAAAATGAGTGAATGATTATAAATCCGTGCTACACCATTTATCAGAGCTGCTGTTACAGAAAATTAATCAAGACCTCCTGGCCAATCAGATTAGACCTCACTAGTGCTGGGGTATAATGTTTCATAATGCAGCTTTCACTACACTGAGCTCTTAAATTAATTGGACTTTAAGGTGCGACTCACCTACAGCACGCGAAAGATCCCATGCTTGAGGATATTAAAAATTCAAAACTGATACATCAGTTGATTCAGAGTGCATCTTTAGCAAACTGATCTGGTATGAGTGCTTAATTAATTTAAAGGTTAATTCAATTCACAAGCACAACGGTACCTTCATATTCATGCATAGAATTTATTTAAATGCTGTGTATATTGCTGTGGATATCAAATGTCAGAAGATTTGCATTCTGTTATTGACAGTGGAGGCATCGGGCATGTTTTTCTTTTTTTCTTTTCTTGCAAAGTCTCCTGATGCTGTTTCCTCCATGTCGGAGTCTTCTTAATAAAGTCTGTCCCACTGAGTAAGAAAAATAAAAATAAAAATCCCAGACTTGGTTAGGTGTTTAAATTTTAATCAGACTGTTTAGCACCCTGCAATGTTAGAGTAAATATTATTAAAATGATCATGTTTACACATACTGATGGATACTCGGCTCCAAAAGGCAGTTGCTATCTATTACGTACCCATGGTTGCATATTTTCAATCCTGGGAGTTTAAAGTTCTTGTTTTAACACAGATGCATTCAATCAGGAGTCTCTGAGCAGTGAAATTACAAAACAGCACTGATTAAGCATGTTTATTTCACTTGCAAATTGAGCTCAAACCTGTACAAATCTGCAGCCTTACCCCTCTTCATGCTTCTAAAGATACATTTTCTACTGTAACGTGCTGGCAATCACTAAAAAAAACTAGAGGAACTTCTACTGAGAGATACGCACTTATAAAATATTAATTCTCTTACCCTGTTTATTAGCTTTCATCGGCCTATTTACCCGTTCTCATTTACTTTAACCATCTTCTTTTCATGTTATTCAGCTACCTTTGTCAGCCTTCTGAAAAAAAAAAAAAATCTTTTTTTTTTCTTTTTTTTTTTATGTTACAGTCTACCGCTGGGAGAAAGCTGGCTCCTGCTACTGCTCTGCCCAGTCTATTGTTTTGCTGTGTTACAGAAATAGAGTCCAAAAGCCTGTAGCAGTATAAAACTGTCCTCAAGTGGACAAGTACTAGCAAAAGTAGCAGAATTTTTAACACACAACTGTATGTCCCACCTAACAAAGAATTATTTAAGAACATTCATCATTTATTGGACGGGTCAGATTTTCTCCCATTCCTCAAATGATATCCATGAAATATTACAAATATATATATCTGTTGCAATAAGAGGACTGAACAGAGCACAAATTCATTATTAAGCCCATGAGGGAAGCCTATGCTCCAGTATGCTTGACCAGTCCCATATTACTGTATGTTTGCCAATAAGTACATCGTCTTTTTTTTATTGTATTTTATTATGATCGTCTGCTCATTTTAATCTGATTATCTCATCTCATTAGCCTATCCCAGGAGACTTAGGACACGAGGTGGGGGTATACACACACATACTGTACACTCACGCACTCATTCATACACCACAGGTAATTTGGGAACGCCAATTAGCCTGACCTGCAAGTCTTTAGACTGTGGGAGGAAACCGGAGAACCCGGAAGAAACCCACCAAGCACGTGGAGAATATACAAACTCCACACACACAGACCCGATGTGGGAATCAAACCCAGACCATGAAGGCGCGAGAAGAAATGCGTCAGTGCCACCGTGCCTTGAAAAATCTTTAAACTGTGTGTAGTGCAGCAGGTGACTGGATTCAGAAAAGAGTAGCAGGTACCATAGCATGAAGGTGCTTTGCACCAAAGGGAAATAATATGATGAACAAATTGGGGACTCATTACATTTACACAGACTTTTAATATATTTAATATGGAACTCAAAAAGGAAAAGCATTATTTAAAAAAAAAAAGCTGGTGATTTGATACATCAACACATTATTGAACCTGAATATTTTTCACATTCCTTTTATATTCATTCTTGTTACTAACACATTTCATATTCAACAGTTATAAGACTAAAATATTGATGCAATTTACACAGCGGGCACAGGTAGGACATCTTCAGGACCATCCAAAATAAAGACATATTAAAGGACCCATTACAGCCAACATAATGTTAACACACAGATGCCTCAGAACTAATTTCCTGAAGTCCTCATACTGAATTCTGTTTCTTCAGTGGTAATTAGTAATGTATTAGCTTTGTGTGGACGACCTAAAGCCTTCTTAAGGCGTCTTGAGTTTTAAAGGTCTTCTATACTCGACCTGAGGCTTGTGTCTTAGGATCCGCCACGCCTACTTCGAACAAAGGATGCAAGCTTGTCAGTACCACGTATTATGAAAACTACAGCAGGGGGCAGAGCTTTTTCTTACAAGGCCTCAAAATTATGGAATAGTCTTCCAATTAATGTTCGGGACTCAGACACAGTCTCAGTGTTTAAGTCTAGGCTAAAAACC
>JAOVVA010000052.1:19453801-19481399 GCA_028565275.1 Leiocassis micropogon | reverse complement strand
ATAATAATAATAATAATAATAATAATAATAATAATAATAATTATTATTATAATTATTATTATTATTATTATTATTATTATTAATAATATTATTAGCCTTAAATTGTGACATAAAATTATTATATGGAAATCATAGGCATTGTTTAAATGAATGCAATTTATAAAATAGTAAATAATTCAATTAAAAAGGTAGAATCTTATTTGAACAGTCCACTTTAAACTCAAGAAACATTCAAGAACCTTGCCTTTAGACACTTATGCAACTGGGCGTAACAACATATCAGCAGATGGTTATCTATCTATGCCATATATTTAATCTGGGTAACTTTTGCTGAGATACAGTAGTTTGCTAGTTGAATGCTGAAATTCTGTCTAGAAGAAAAAGGAGTTTATATGTAACGCCCCCTTGACCTAGTATTAGACCCTATAAAGGGGCGTCCTGGGTTCTCTTACCCGAAATTCCAACTTAAAAAGTTATACTAATTTTGCGATCTAATATTAACTATCTAGCTACTCCAATTTACAATAAACCTTAAATGCAATACTCAAAATATATTAAACACACACATCACAAAACTCAGAATTGATCTTTTGAATGATTGTATTCTTCATAAAAAATATAAATGGCCAGATAAGTGCTTATAAAACATAAATTAATTCAATGAAAACAAATAAAATGGATATATCAACGCATACCCATTTGTTATCCCCACAGAAAAGAAAAGGTCAATTTGGCTTATTTCTCAATATTACTCAATTCAATTCAATATGCAAATAACACATCCAACAGTTTCTCAGTCAAACTTATTAGACTGACTATGGGCCCTTTTTTTTTTTTAGCTTAAACTAAGCCGGCACTCTATTTCACTTAAACTCTTAAAGAAAATTTAGTTGCAGGCCTGCATCGTTGCTTGTGAGCGGTGAGGCCTTCAAAACTAAAATGGACGCTTCACGCCAGTGGTGCAGCACAAACTAAAATGGTGACTCCCCAATGGTTTTTTCCATGCGCACGCACTATTCTCTCTTAATTTCACTTCTAGATATGACCATACATTTTAAACATAAAAATAATATAACCTGTATAACAGAATAACATATTTTACAAACAACACTTACATGTCAGACAGTATATATAAATACATGCCATCTACATTATACTGTCATACTTAAAAGGAATTTTAACCCCTTCATTCCTCAGCGGGTTACATCTAATAATAGCAAAATGTCTAATAAAGCACACTGTGTTTGCAACCAAGACAAAAAAAAAACAAAAAACACCAAGTCCTTGGCTATGAGATTTGGTGTTCTGTGCTCATTGCTTACATTAAATTTATTATCCCAGTCGGCAAACACATTTTCTTTCTCTCAAAATCTTTGCACTGATTTTTTTTTTTTCTTTTTGCATCTTCCTGATGCAGGTTATAAAACAAGTAGTTCACTGTGTGCTGTGCTGCTATGAATAAAAATTAATACTTCAGACATAAAATCTGCCTGTCCCTCATTCCCAGGCAAGATATTTTCCACCCCGTTTAGATTATTGACTCAACAGCATCAATCACAAACCCTTTTGCATTTACTGAGAATGCTGTAATACAGTGGTTCCTGACATCCTAAAGAAGATTTGCAAAGTCTATAAAGAGGACTATCCAAACAGAGCTACAGTGGGGGGAAAAGAAAAAAAAATCCAATCTAAAGGCTTCTACAGTGATTTTCATTGTGAAACAATGTGTACATATAACACTGGTTAAGACTAGGTTATGTATGAAAGAGAAGTGAAAAATAGCTGATCCAGTTCATAAAGGCGTCTCCTCAGGTCAATTTATCAAACATCCCTGGTTTGCTTTCTAGCTGACAGATGCTATGTAAATGCACCCTAGCTCCTTCGGGAGATAAGAGGAGTCTGATTGGAGCATAGTTTATTGGGAACTGTGTTCGACATAAATCATCAAGCTGCAAAGACACAGAAGACAACTCACCTTTCGCTTTGTTTTTTGTTGCCGCCTCTGAAAAAAGAGAGATAGGGAAAGTGAAAGAGAGAGAGAGAGAGAGAGAGAGAGAGAGAGAGAGAGAGCGTCAGACAGATTGTAAAAGCAGAACATTCTTTTCAATAGATACATTCCTTTAATCTAGCCCTGTTTATGTTAAAGTGGTATTCCTTGACATCATGTCTTCTTTCTGTCAGGCATTTTGAAAAGAGCTTGCACCAGAATGCATATGTCTTGTCCTTTCATTATGCCAGGCCTTCTGTTTTGCATGCATTTCTGCCATATATACTTGGTGATGAGGAGCATAATGGTGATATTTTACAGCAAGCGCCATCTGCATAGAGTTCTTTGCGAAGCCTGCTGAATAATTAAGTTGAACCTTTCAGAGTCAGTGTGAACAGAGAACATCAAAGGATGAAGTGAGCCTAAAGAATGAAATGACACTGAAGTTATCGTTATGTGGGAATGCGACAGAAGAATAACACAATAGGGTATTTTATCATAGTTCCAAGGACTTTTCATACTGCCTCACAACCCACATACTCCAACGACTAAGAGCAAAGTAGATATGCATTAGACACAGCTTCGCTAATTATAAAAGCATTATCTGTTTAACACAATGATTTTTTTTGACATGAGACATTTTTCTAAAGTGACAAGACAATGATATAACACTGAAATGCTTTATTTCTGTAAAAAGTGCAGTATATCATAGTGCTGGGCGATATGACCTGAAATCCATAGAACAATTAACTGAACATTTTACCTTAGTCATGAGTAATTCATGATTCTTTAGTTTTGTCCCTTTTGTTTTTTATTATCGTATTTTGGTCTTATAGTTAACTGACAAAGTTTGCACGATAAATATGGTCTATTACTATAAAAGCTGGTAATTTTTTTTTCCTAATTAAAGAGTTCTCCTCCATGTTGCATCCATGTGGCAGAGTAGATGGGGCAGAGTTATAACTCCACACTAGGTAATATGTTTTTAAGGCAATGGGGAAAGCATTAACTGAGTTTTAAAAAGTATTAACAGAATTTGTATCCACTATTTATGGTGGATTAATGGGTTTGAGTCATACCTCTTTAAGTTCTTAAGCTTGTCAACTCAACCTCCTTATGCGCCCGTGTACAGCACTCATTTCTCCAAACTTAAGCTTTCTCGTTTCTAGATGTCGATCCTTGCTATGATAAATGTAAAAGCGTAGAGGTGTCTCTTATTCATATGTACTGGACATGCCCGAATTCTGGAGGGATGTCTTTAAAACCTTGTTGTATATACATTGAAATGCAATCTTGAACCAGACCCTCTGATTGCTCTTTTTGGTATCACTGGAGAGGAAAATGAGTGTCTAACTCCAGCTAAACAGCGTCTATTGTCTTTAGCGACACTCCTGGCCAGGCGTTCCTTTTTTATTCAAGTGGAAGGATGCTACGTCACCCACACACGCCCAATGGCTCAAAGATATTATAGATCCTGTTTGTCACTGGAGAAGATTCACTACTCAATCCGTGATTAGGCTAGAAATTGCAACAGGTGTGGGGGCCCTTCCTTTGCTTTTTTATGTACATTTATAGTTGAATCCCCTTCGTATCTGATTGGTTGGGTTTTTTTTCCCTCTTTCTCTTTTTCCTTTTTTAAAATTTTTAGAAATGATATAATTGACATGGCCAAAATGACATTGATTAGAGGTTCGGAATACCAGTTTCGATTAATTCTACGATAAATTGCCCAGCCCTAGAGGATCATTCATAAGACGCCCCCCTCCCCACATCCCTCCGGTCAAAATTTTAAGGACTAATATCTTTAGAGAATAGATTAGATCCGAGTCTAAAGCCCTGAGCAGCACTCATTACTCAGTCTGCAGGGAGAAAGAGCACTGGCATGTCGTTTAAAGATTCATTGTTTTTGACACTCGTTAATCTCTCCTGTACCTATGCCCTTTCCATGTTCTCTTTTACATTTAGTTGTCGGAATGTAATAGTGCTGACATAGTCAGAATCCATGATAAGATTCTACTTGCTGTGGGCAGAAGATGTTTGCTGGTTTCTGAGAAGAATAACGATGGGTCTCAGCATGCACTAGAACACAAATGTTTTAATTGAACTGTATTTGTTCTGCATTATAATGGTTTCTATTACTTTTCCTATTTTAGCTTTTTTTTGCGTGACATGATATTGCATGGAAGTTTGTGTATTCAAGGATTTACTTAACAGTAGTGCTAATGAGACTTGCAGGGCACCTGTTTGAGAATTTCATGTTTACTGAAGTAAACCTACATATACAGACATAAATACAGTATATACTGTAAATGAATGCAACATATGTTGCTTGATATTAAAATGACTTTAGTTGTTACTACATTATCCATCTTCAGTATATTTTATTCTGTTGAGTTGATCTGGTGCCTATCCCTGGAACATGTGTGTGTGTGTGAGGAATACACCACTGAAGTGGTTGGGACAGTAATTCATCACATGGTACTCAGATGGTTTAAGATGGAACTGGAATAAAATGGTAAAATCTATAGTACTGTGCAAAAGTCTTGAGCTACCCCTTAGTTTTTTATATGGAATTGAATTGAATTGAATTTAAATTTAATTTAAAACTGTAAAGTGCCTAGAGATATGATTTAAAAATTGGTTGTTTATGTAACAACCTCAGCAGCAACCTCATTTCCCCGATCCACTCAGCATCAGTAGTATAATAATCATCTGTCATCATCTGCATCTGTTTCTCACTGGTTCATACTTAGATAACATACATAGATGTTTTTACGCTTGAATGATTCATAGGTCACTGTCTGGCTTAAACAAAAAATATTCCTCTGAAACTGGCGAGGTACAGTGATCGGACTGCAAAAAAAAAAAAGGTCAAACATGAGAGCCAAAAAAAGTCCTTCAGGAGGCCTGGAGAACTATTCTTAAAGACTACATTAAAAAGAATACAATAAAGTCTGGCTTTTTGAAGCAAAATATGAAGAAATGTGGGGTGGCTCAAAACTTTTGAACAATGCTGTTAACTTATAACACAGCCTCAGCTCAACAAACTTATAACACTTTCTAGACTGATGTACATTAGAACTTAGGAGACTTAGGGCACGAGGCGGGGTACACCCTGGACAGGGTGCCAATCCATCGCAGGGCGCACACACACATACACACTACAGGCAATTTGGGAATGCCAATTAACCTACATAGCCTACATGTCTGTGGACTTTGGGAGAAAACCCACCAAACACAGGGAGAACATGCAAACCCATGCACACAGAGACAGGAATCAAACCCGGACCCTGGAGGTGCAAGACAACAGTGCTAACGGCATAAGCTCATTTCTTATGGGGTTTTATAAATTTGTGCAAAAAAAACAAAAAACAAATATATAGAATATTTTCATGTCAATATTAATTTCGGTGGTACTTTTCGATTGTAATTTAGCATGAAAAGGTAAAGAAAGCAATATCACTAATCTAATAATTCATGGATTTCATTAACTTGACCTCAAAAGTAGAGAACGATTGTGCACAGTTGGCCGATGTCAGTCATGCAATATTGGATTGCTCTGTATTTAGAGTTACTGTTACTCTAGCTTCAGTGTCTTTACAGTATTGCCCAACATTCATCCCTCAGTGTAACACTAATCCAGGCATAACTAACATACACAGTTAATCTCTGGAAGGCTTCTATTATATGCTCAGCAGTATGCTAAATGTCCTCAATGCTCATCCATCCTTAAAAATGCATTAAAATGCTATGCTTTGAGAGGAGAATGGCAATTAGGTGGTAGTCCTGCAAGGTCCTCGGCCTGAACTGCTCCGTGCCATACTCAGATCTATGTCCTTCTCTTTCTCTACTCTTCTGAAGCCTGCCTGTGGGGGGCAGGTCCCTGTGGTGATTAGTCTAACCAACCATGAGAAAGAAAGGCTTTGTCCTCCACCGCACAAGATCAGGGCCCGTCTCCCTCATCCTCCCAAACAGCTCCATTCCCTGAGGTATATTGTCTTCAACTGACCCCTTGTCCAAGAGCAACTCATCATACTCTGCTCACAAATTCTGCTCCACTCTGTTTTCTCAAAAACACTTTACAATAAACAAATGCTTTGAGAAACTTCCTGTTCGTGTTTATGAAATAAGCAGGGGGTTTGTCCTCTCAATGCCCTTTAAAAAGAGCACCGCCTCTCACTGTTGTTAATTAGAAAGCGCTGAGGTATGCATGAAAAGGCATGAGACTTCTTTTGCATTTCAGGTCCTGCGTTCTGCCTGATGTTAATTTACTTACAGTTTCTCTGATGAACCCAGACTGCATGTGTTTGAATAAATTTGTCAAAAAGGCTTACTATAGTTCTGCTGAAACATGCTATTATGGCATAATTTTTTTTTTTTTTAAACTCATGGATATTTATGATACATGTTAAAGTGGAAAGCAAAGAGTTGAGAGAAAATATGGTAATGCCTCATGTTATGTTTTAAACATTATTGAAACAAACCATAAACTTCATCAAGTAATCTTAACGAACTATTAAACATCATGTTTGCTCATGACGATGATGTTTACTCCATAAAAAGTATTAAATATCATTTGCGATGAAATGTCAATGAAATACACCTGCATTGGCTACTAAAAATGTACACCTTAAATTTCAGGTGTAAACATCAGTGTTTAAATGTTTACAATCTTAATACTGCAGACATGTTCATTAAGGTAATTTTGATTATTTGTTGGTGTATTTTTTTTTAGTTTTTATGTGGAACTTCATGCTTTTTTCACTTTAAATATATTATGCTAAATTACACTGTATAGCCAAAAGTATCTGGACACCATACGCATATGTGGGTCTTAGGCCCAACCGTTGCCACAAAGTTGGAAGCACACAATTGTTTGTCTTTGTATGCTGTAGCCTTACAATTTCACAATTTCAATGAGGCCAGCATTGCATTATCAGGTGTCCACAAACTTTTGGCCATAGCGTTAATATGCTAACTATTTTCCCTGCTAACTATTTTGACTCAATGTGACTTTAAGTGGCCTATTCAATGAATAATACAAAAGATAGGCAAACGTGCCCTCTTCCTCTATCATCCAAAACCGCGAGAGGTGACAGTCTACCTATTGTCGCCTCCATGCTGTTTCCTTCACCTCTGCTCACCTTAGCGTTAATATTTTATCACTGCTGGATTATTGATGGAGCATGAGCTGTTTGCGATAGGAAGTGCCGCAGGCCAATTACAGTGACAAGCGAACACAATGCACACAATGAGATCCCCCACATAAACATTTCACACTTCCCCATGGGGACACTTAACACTACACACCGTTTGACTTTTTCGTTTTATGCTTTAATGTAAGAACAATGTTAAAACTTACGTGTATGGAGTTGTGAAAATAAATCAAAGTATAAAGCCCAATCATATTTGAAGCTGAATATAAAAATAACATTGAAAGGTCAATCACACATTTGTACAATACCTTCGTGGCTCTTTTGAGGACTCCAGAGGAGAAAATTGTACAGTATTTCAAAGAAATTACACTTAAGCGCATATTGAGTGAAGAAATTAAAAAGAGAAAAAGGAAATACAATAAAAAGGAAAATTGCATGTTATTATGCTGTATTTCATTTCTTTTTCTCTTATATTTCTTAGCACTAAGGATTTCAAAATGACTTTTGGGAATACAGGAAGATCTTGGTAAATGTCAAACCAAATAACTTGGCGGTAACATTAGAATTGGCATTTACCCCAAAAACTACACAAGGAGCATATTCCTAAATGAAGAAATTAGTAGTTATGCTACTATGCTCCTATTTTTTAATTATACTTAACAATGTAATATTGCTTGATTAGAGCAGAAGGAAATACACTATTTACTTCCTTTGTACTGTTCATGCTCAGGTTTGATTCCATGCCAAGCTAAAAGTGACTGAACTAACAACTCAAATATAATTTCTGGTTTTTTTTTTATTTTTTATTTCATGATAAATCTATGAAAGATGCTCCCATTCTCTATGTAGTAACAGTATGTAGTTCATCAAGACAATAAAATTACAGTCTTAATTACAGTATGATACTTTTTTATAGTCTTTCTGGCACAGTATGGTTATAATTCTTATTTCTAATCAGTTCTACCTCCAGTATAATGATCACATCACTTGGTTGCAAGAAGGACCAAAATGAGACAATTCCATGTATGATAAAGCTAGGAAATTAGGAAGCGTTCTCATGGCTAGCACAGTGCTGTTAAATTCGCATATTTCACTGGTCAAAATGACATTGATTCATTTTCTATAACATCACTTGAACAGCTCAAAATTCTGGCTGTAATTTATATGATAGGTTTATATTAATGTAATGACTATGTAATGATTGAGCCACATAAAAAGCATACAGCTAAAAAAAAAAAACTTTTATAAAACAAAGAGGAAAGCATGCAGTCTAAACTTTCTGTAAGAAAATATCTAACATTTATGGAAGAAGTCTCTAGTGCTATTAGGAGGAAGGACTCTATGCAAGAGCCCTCAGTACTGGTTGGTTTGTGATAACATGACAAGCTGTGTAACATATTCTATAACTCCTTCCATAAATAAAATAACATATTCTATAACTCCTTCCATAAATAAAATAACATATTCTATAACTCCCTTCATAAATAAAAAAAACATTCTCTAAAACTCCTTCCATAAATAAAATAACATGTTCTATAACTCCTTCCATAAATAAAATAACAATCTCTATAAATCCTTCCATAAATAAAATAACATATTCTTTAACTCCTTATTTAAATAAAACAGGAACTATCTTGATCCAACGAAATTAAAGTGATTTATAAATGGTTAAAAAATTGCATAAAAAAATGACAGTATGACATTTTATTCATAACTAAATTTAAATGTTTAATCCAAAACTTGTTGCTGTAGTATTAGAGAAATAAAACACTTCAGGATGTGTTGATATAGGGAAGATAAAAAAGATGTTTTTCTGAGCAATAACAGTAACTCTCACACCACCCCGTTGTTGATTGTTTTTCTATAACAGCATACCCAATCATGTTTTCTTCATTACAGTGCTACAGTAACTAACAATGATATGATATTTGAATTCCTCACCATGCTTCACCTTCTGTTTAGACCAAAAACTTTAAATCAACAAAGGAAAGCACAACCTTTCTAAAAGCTCCATCTTACTCCTCAGATTTGTCCTGCCAACAGTCCAAATAGCTTTATTGCCCAGAAACCACACAATACTCAGTATGCAGCTAGAGTAGAGAAAATTACTTTGACATTAAGCGTCTTGTCCCTTTGCATGCTGATGAGGGACAGCGAGACGGAAGGGTAATAGTGATGGAGGATTCAACCTTCTGCTGTCCTTATCTGACATCTCCTTGGAGGAAAGACAACCTGTCAACACAGCACCTCCTGCTCAGCCCAAACTTATGCTGACAACAGAAACGACATTAGTGATTGCGTGCCGGCACACACATAAAGCAGCCCTTCGACATGCAGCGCGAAATAAATTAGAGAAGAGGGGTATTTTACCGTTCCCCGTAGAGTTGTGTACACGCGCATGACAGTCTGCTTAATTAAAAACCTTACCTGAGAAGGATTTAATAAGAAGATGACTACAGAGCTAATGGTTTCCAAATAGTTGCCTCTGTGATAACAAAACATAATTGATCTTAATCAGGAAAAGCTACACAAAACAATAAATCTCTGACATAATTAAAATTGTCTTGGCCACAACTGTGCTCTAGTTAACCTGAGGAAGTACTTTAGAAAGATTAAATCAAGTAGAGGAGATTTTCATAGTACTGTATAAAATATTTGGAAATTAACATTATTATCATTTTTCTTCTTCTTCTACTTCTTCTTATTATTATTGTTATTATTAGGTTAGTTAGTACAGACAAATTCAGACTCTCTGTAGTGTTGCAACAGAACGAAAATTAAGTTAAAATATTCATGAATATGTGTATTAAAATAAGTGTTAAGTCTTAGAAAAAAAATATCATATAAACTCCAAATGTCACTAATCACTCTGAACAGTCTTTTGAGATAATTAAATCATATCCGCATGATCATTTTTCACAAGAAAGGCATGTGCCTTTATTTTCTCACATTATTAATATATTTTTGAGATCACATTATGTTCATGTGATGCCATGTGTTCACTTCACATATGCAAATTCTGGCCAGAACATATTAAAATGCATCCATTTTAAATGATATGAGACACATTAGTCACACAATGATGTGAATTAAAATTGATAATAATATAATATAAAAATATATAACTACAGATCGGCATTCTACAAAATGTCCTGTTCCTAGTTTGCTGTTGGGCTGATATAACATGTCACATGACATCACAAATGACTTCTGTTTTTGTTAGCAAAAGGTCATGGCAATTTCTGGGCTTAAATTATAAGAATGACTTTTCAAGACCAGGACACTTTAAAGACAGTTATGCAATATTTTTTCTGACCCTAAATTAGAGTAAGGTTAGTTTTGATGTTTGAAATGTCACTTAGTTCTGTGACCGATGTGGCAAAAGAACACTGAGCTACAAAGCCAGAGTACATGTCAAATTCTAATGTAATTCACCCCAGAAAATGTCATTCACTCTAACAATACCACGTCTATGTACAGTATGGTGTTACCTGCTCACTCCTTTCAATTACATTGACAGCAGCCAATAGTAGCTCATGTATATGGAATAGGGTGGGTAGCCTACATCTTTTTTCTATTGGGCAACGCTGCCCTTTGACGACGCATGAGCAGCAAATAGACGTGATGCTCATGGCTTCATGTGTTTCACCCTCCACATTTGTTAGCTGCTGTATTATAAGGTTGGTGGGAATTACCAGGTGATCAGATTGTGGATTAAATTAGGGCTAAATTATATTCAGTGTAAATCCAGCTTGACATGAAAACGAAAAATCACTGTCATTTTCACAGATGTGACAAAAAATTGTCATGAGGGCTTATGTAGGTTTCATATAGGTCTGTGTACTGTACACTGCCCAAACTTTAGACTCTAGCATAGTTCCTTTTTAACTGCTAATCTGCAAAACCTAATGAAATTATTTTCCTGGAAATAAAAAATGGGCATCTCCAAAGTAAGTGCATATTTGGTCTTCTTTGTCAGTGCATGCAAACCTCATTTAAGGGGGAAAAAAAAAAGTAATTGTTCACAGATATGGGCTTTTGGTATTGTTTTGCGTTTCTGAGCTTAAAACATTCAGGCAAAATTTTGGATTGAAATTTCATAACAAGTGTTAAGCAACAGCAGGGGACAACACAAGCAAATACCATTAGCAACAATCTGGCCAGCTAACACTAGTAACACACGCTAGAGTGATAAGTCAAACTTTAATGATTACCTTCTCAAATATAATACATTTTGAAGATTTAACTATATTTCGCCTGATATAAAAATAACACTTCTATAAACTCATTTAAAAGTCGGGAAAAGGTATTTTACACTGTTGACTGTGTGCATGGCCATGTTGATTTGAAGTTTTTTCTGTAAATAGGGAAAGAACTGATAGTTGAGAAGATACAGTAAGTTGACAAGTTGAAGGGAGCAATTTCTGTGGCTTTTTTTGGTTTGGGGTAAAGAATTTGCAACCTCAGCTTTATACACGGCATCAGTATGCAAAGCAGTGGCTGCAAGCACACACACACACACACACACACACACACACAATCAGAGTGCTAACCAGACAGGAACAGGAAACATTTCAGGTCTCTTGAGAAAGTCCAGTCCCTCGTGATCCCCTGGCTCAAGTTGTTTCATGTCACTGTGACCTTCGAGAAGAATGTGCCCTAAATGGTTCCTCATCCATGCACATTGTGACCTTTCTAGCTCGAAGGCTTTTTAGCCATACCTGCTGCACCACACAGATCCACCACCTGTTCAAAAGCCAGCTATCAGCACGCTCCGGCACTGAATGGACACTATAAAGACCGCGGGCTCTCAGTCACCTTGACAGTTAACAGCTCGAGACGGCAGAAATCAAAGTCTCATCTGGCTTTTGTTTTTATAGCCATGATCTTAATGTCATATAAAGAGATACAATGACACAATCACAAACAAATACGACTATAGTCACTGCAAAAAAATGTTAGGATCTCCCGCATCTTAGCATGTGAAATATTCTTGAATCTAGCCGAACCTTTTTACAATAATAAAAAAAAAAGATTACAATAAACTAAATATATAATTAATAAGCTTATTTCTAGTCGAATGTTACTACAACTGCAAGAGAAACATGTCTTGTTCTACTGGCAGAGTGGATTTAATAGATAGATTTTAATAGATTTAATATTTTGCTAGTTTGAATTTTTTTTCTTAAAATTTTGCATTCACAAATTGAGTAACGTTTGACTAGAAATAAGCTTAATAATATTATCTTAGGTTCAATGTAAACTTAATTTAAGAAATTATAGACAGGTTTGGCTAGATTCAAGAATGCTAAGACATAGTTTTTTTGCAGTGTACTCTGTTTTTCAAAACTTATCAAAGATCAACTCCAGTTTCCTCCCACAGAGCAAAGAGACAAAGATTAGGGTAACTGGCATTTCCAAAATGACCGTAGTGTAAGTACAGTAAGTATGTATGCTTTGCTATGGATTAGCACCCTGTCCAGGGTGTACCCCACCAACAGGATAAGCGGTATAGAGAATGAGTGAGTGAGTTATCCAAGGTCATATAAATGCAAGGAAATACTGCCGTAAAATGATAATAGAATTTCTAACTGGAACGCACTAGAACTGACTAGCTATGCATCTACAGTAATGCCCCAAGGCATAAGAAAAGAAGAAAATAAAACACACTACAGTATAAAGGAAAAAAGCAACAACTCTGTCTCTTTGTCTGTTTGCACTTGTGTGTTTTATGAGTTTTGTATCTGGATTATGCTATTATAAGATTTTATACACATGCATTTACATTAAAAAAAAATCTACAAAAAAACAATGTTTTTCAATATAATTGCAGCTCCCAATATCAACAGTAATGAGCCATGTTTGTTAAACGATATGATGAAAGACGCTTTGGCTGTAAAACATGGCTTGGAGAAAGGGACGTAATTTCCCTTTATGCTCCATGTATGACATAAAGCCATCTATAGGTGATCAGCAGCAAACTTTACTTTGTAGAGGAAACCATTGCTTCTCTATGGAACCTATAAGTGCCACTTGGATTTGCTGCATTGGCTTGGCACTCGAAGTTCACTCAATTTCAACTCTGACCCAATTCGCTGACCTTTTTAAAGTGCACCTTATATGTTGGGCCTTTGTATGTAGCATCTTCTTCAAAGGACAATGAAAGCTAAAACCCTTTTTATTTGAGATTTACAGAACGACCGAGCCTTATGAATAATCTGTTTTCAAATATGCTGATGATGCAATGTACAGTACCTTTCAGTAAATAAGCTTATCATCAGGATGGCATACCTTCACGATAGTGCAAATTCTGGTCATCAGTAGGTGCCTGGTTTGACTAAAATGCATGTATATTTATGTTGATTATGAACTGCCTGAGCAAAAGAGTTATCTGACTTTTGAAATTTTAGGCATAAATTGTAAATCCTCAATATGATTCATTTTGTTGAGTGTAATACTGTATAATAACCCTATATCACTAATTAGCTTTTTAAAAAAAAGAAAAATACAGATCGATCTAAATTGAGCCAATAACCAGCTGAAAATGGACCAATTGCAGCTATCAATTTTGTCCATTAGACATTACTGTATTTATTATCAGTCATTAATTTAAGCCATCATCATTTAACAATGGTTCACTGCAATGACCTACTGTATGACCACCTCAGCAGTCACTGTTATAAAGGAAAGATATGTTGCTGAAGACCTAGGTAATTTAGGAATGCCCGTCAGGATGTGTCTGGACTGTGGGAGAACAGGAGTACACCAAACATGGGGAGAACATGCAAACTCTATACAAAGTGTAGAGGCGAGATTCGAACCCTCAACCCTGGTGGTGCATGGAAACAGAACCCAATATTACACCTTGTCACAGAATATATTTTATACATCCTTAATTCCATTTTTACAAATTGAATTCAAGTTTGCTAAAAAAGAAACAAAAGCTTATACATTTTCTCAAAAAATTAAATGAAATAAAATAAAATAACAGTGTAACTGATGAGGACTAGATGATGACCTTACTGCTCTTCACACTAAACAATAATATATTTTCCAACCCTCCCTGAAACACTCTGGTTTTTCGACTGCCCTGAAAATGTTCAAAGTTTCTTTGCTATCAACAGAGCTGACCTAACTCATAAAGGGCTTTATAATGAGCTAGGCAACCTTGAGGAGTACAAAAACCTTGATTCAGTGCAGAAAAGTAGTTCCCTAGGCCTAAGGTTGACAAACCTTTACCAAGAGCATAATGCAGATGGAAAATGAGAAAGCAGAAATGTCACAGACTTTTGAAGAGGTATAAACAATATACAATGCAGTGCATAACACATAATGTTATTAATGGCATTATAGTCAGCGGTGAGACCACAGAGAGCTCTTTGAGTTTAAACATGTGACTTACAATAGATTGTGTATTAAATGCATCATGGTTACAGATTATCAGAACTAATAACTGAATTGATTGGCACATGTCTTATAGAAGACATGTAAAATAAAATAACATTAAAAGAGTTTTAAAAAAAAAACAATAAAATAGAAACAAAATTAAATAATTAATAGGAAAATAAATGAATGCATGGTCACACTATGCAAGCAGGACAATGGCTCAGTTAGGATTGAATTTCCAATGGTGTGTGAATGCGTGTGTGCTTTTGTCCTGCAATAGGTTGGCATGCCATTGAGGGTGTATCCTCCACTGTGTTCCAAGTCCCCTGAGATAGGCTCCAGACTTTCTGTAACCCAGGATACAGTAAGTGGTATAGATAACTGATGAATGGATGGATGGATGGATGGATGGATGGATGGATGGATTAGATGGTAGCACAATGGGTAGCATTGCTTCCTCATCGCTCCAGGGTTTCTGATGTGATTTTGAGTTCCAGTTATTGTCTGTATAGAGTGGTCCATGTTCTTCTCGAGTCACATGGGTTTCTTCCAAGTTCGCCGATTTCCTTCCGCTTCATTTTAAACCACTGGTAGGTGAACCGGTTACTCTAAACCGCCCCCAAGTGTGAATGAGCATGATAATAATGTGCGAGTGGCAGTGCCATCCTGATGAGTATAAAGTACTTCTTAAAAATTTATAAAACTAAATGAATTGAAATTTTAAAGAATGCAGTTAATAACTGTACAGCAAACATGCAGTACAGCATAAATGACTGGACACATATCCACATTTCTAGACATATTCCCTTTTACCATTAGAGACATGCAGCCTGATTTTAGCTACAGGTGAAACCATAGAACACTTGAACCATCACTTCAAATTATAAGTTTCTTTTTTTTTCACTGAAGACCATTTAATTGCATTTTTTCCCCCATGCACCATATCGCAGATGCTAATTATCTCTATATAAATATCGTCTACTTTGAATCAAACTATGTAAGCTGTCAGGACAATTTAAAGGTTTCTTGTTTTCTATTAGAACACATTGCAACTCCCTAGAGATCCTGTTCCTAAAACAGGAGCAGCTGTATTGTAACACTAAAATCCAACGTGAATGACAGCTTTTCTCTCACACTACTGTATTCATTACTTAGATATTTATACCCGCAACTAACAGCTGTTGAATAAATACACATACTGTATGTGCCACACATTTAACACTGTTCATGGATCTTCACGCGAATTGTACTTCTTCAAGTAGATGTGACATGTTCTTGTGTTTTACTGGCTTAATAAATCATATCGCAGAAACTTGGAAAGATTGACACGTTTTCGAACTCTTTTGTTTGCCAGCAAGCTATCCCCTATGGAAACATATAGCAGATGTTTAGTTGTGTCATGCCTCTGTGCACACACACATTTTATATGTGCCCTTGGCATACGACGTCGACCTCGAACACATGGTGAGACTTCCAGGAGAGATCCCTTAGAGACTGAGGGGCTTGAAGCAAAAAACAAGCTTGGGTGAAGTCCAAATATGACAAAAATGATTTCTGTTTTCTTTTTGAGAGATGTGTTATTCTGAGTCAAAAGGGATGGAGAACACGTGGCTCTAGGAAGTGGTGGCCTTTTGTGCGACGGTTCTTTGTGGAGCTCAGTATAAACCCAAAATCAATCAATCAATCACAAATTCTATGTATGCTAATAACACCGCTTGAAAAAAGGGACTGCTTTTAAGATCCACCCTTGTGAATCATTTTGACCATAGAGTTTGAAAATGTAGCTTATCTGAAAAAGTCAGAATGTCAGCTTTGTCCGAAGCCAATTAATGCTATATTCATAGAGGGCAAATAAAAGTTTTTGAAAACATTTATGTTTAAGCAGGGAAAATTATGTGTATTCAGGTTCAAGGTTTTTTCTTTAGTAGTAGTATGTGAGGAACAGTTTTTCCATAGTGTCTAGACGGCCAACTTTAAACACAAACAGAAAAGGCGAAAAAATAATAAAAATAATATTTATTGGTTTGGTTTTACAAATGAAATATATAATTAAATAAATCAATTACTAACTCACTCATCATCTATATCTCTTTATCCTGTGTACAGGGTCATGGGGGGGGGCCCTGGAGCCTATCCCAGGAGACACGAGGCGGAGCACACCCTGTATAGGGTGCCAATATTAATCACACACAAACACACACACGCTCATTCAAACACTCCGGACAATTTGGGAATGCCAATTAGCCTAATCTGCATGTCTTTGGACTGTGGGAGGAAAATGGAGCACGCACGGGGAGAACATGCAAACTCCATGCACACAGATCCGAGGCGCGGACCCAGACAGTGCTAACCACTAAGCCACTGTGGCCGCCAGTTACAATTAATTAAATAAATAAATAACCAAGCTGATTAAAAAAAGCTGACTTGAGCACATATACTAAAATTAAATTTATTACTATCCTTAAGAAATTTGGTCCTTTGGATAATGTTTACAAAGATGACTGTATGTGCACAGATGGATGAAGAACAGAAAACCAGCACTGAAGACAAACCACACAGTGGGATATCATCAAGTTGGGTTTAGTGATGGCACAAATGCATTGCTTGTGATGGAGACCAGGTTGAATAGTACCTTATATATATAAGGTATATAATAGCCCACTTTTGCATTACTTTCGGGACAGCCCTCGTACATATGCAATTAATAATAACCTTAAATGATATTAAATAGTGAGTTATGTGCATTTGCAGCCTAAAATATACATTTCAACACGATATGTTGTCCCATCAGATGGTCATACAGTGCCTTTGGAATTAATAATCCTGCTACTCACTCAAGAATTGCACACGAAATATGTGCACTCTTTTATAACTCTTCTATAACTAATTGCGACTCATTCTGTAGTCCTGTAGTACGTCTGATGTCTGAACACCAATTAAGGCAAATCTTGGTATCAAATCTTTCAATTAATATTGACCTCAACTCTGAATGCAGGTCTGGTATCTAAGCCAAAAACCACTCAATCTCATCATCACTTTTTAGAAGCTGAATATGGAATAAGTCTTTCTTCGCGGGCTACATGACTCATTGATGAACTACTTAAAAACTTCTAGAATTCAAAAGAAGAAAAAAGGCAGGCAGTAAACACTCAAAGCCTGTATGCATTTGTCTTTAGAAATCTACTATGAATGGAGTGGCTCTTTCTGCTATTAAATTAAAGTGGATATCATGGGTTAAACAGAGTCTGAAGGTTTTCCTCTTTACTAAAGACAGCACTTTGAGCACAAAATGGTCTGCATGCAAGGGAGTGAAAAAACGAAAAAAGCGCCTTAAAAAAGCCTGATCATAAGACTCGGTGCTGGCAGCTTCAGTCTCTCTCTGACACCACATGGCCCATGGGGTTAGATTCACAACAATTATTTAACTAGGCCTTGGAAATCCAAGGCAACTGCACGTTTCGCTAACTCCCCTGTTGACAGGGTGATTCCCAATAACTCAATTTCCAGCTCGTAATTTACTCTCAGTGCCCACTGAGTCTCCTGCTCAGCAGATCTATAGTCTAAACAAGGGCAAACAACTTCCTTCTACTTTTTTCCCCTTTTTTCTGAAGTACATTAGCAATTTCTGTAAGCTTTTTATATGGGCTATTGAATGGATTTTCAGCATAAAATGTACTCACAAGTTTATTGTCTTTGAAAGCTGGAGATTTAGGTTTTTTTTTTTTCTTTTTAAAGGTATATCAAATTGCAATTTTACTCCCTGCCTTTTTCAGAGACCCCTTGTCACAATCATCAGTTACAATTCTTCAGTAAATTATTGAGTGACAGCGAGGCTGGCCATACAGTATGCTGCGAAGCGAGATATAGGAGTGGGGACACATACTCAAGGTCAATAGATGTGCCCTGCTGTTTAGCTTCCTTGGACCAGATTCATATAAAATATAGCTCAGCTATAATCCATTTCTTGCAATCCATTCAGGCAGTTTACCCACGCAGACAGCAGGATCCATAACAAAAATGAAAAGATGCTTCTTCTTGAACAGTGCATGTTTAATAAATGTCTACCAGACGAGCTTCAGGGTCAGTTGAAAAAATAAAAAAAAAAAGCCAAATAATCCCTATTTGTGCTTTTTTTTTTTTAATCAGTACACTAATTTGCATGTTCATATCTAATCTAATCTAATCTAATCTAATCTAATCTTGTTTGGTCTTGATGTGTCAATAATTAAAATAAAATTTCCAATATGGAGCAACATCTTAATTAACATGTTTGCAATGTTGCAGTAAATAGACATTAAGATATTAATGTACATTTAGGAACGCATATTAAATAAACATTAATTTATTGAGGGATATCTACTTATATTTAAACAAATGTTAATTAATACATAGACCAGTTTATTCTCTACTTTGTTAAGATTACTAAGATGCTATTTGTAATAAATTCAGTAAATCATGCTAGTTAGGAAATCCTTAATGTAAAATGTTACCATTTTATTTAATAATATTATTTGTGTGCCTGACAGCATGTGTTTCTGAACCTAGTTAAGTTGAACAAAATCAAACCTGTAGAGTTTTTACTGTAGAGTGAGTGGAGCCCTGTCACCTTCTCGGTCCTTTCCCTAATGCCAAGCTGGCCTTTATCAAGCCCTACTACACTGTGTGCCCTAAAGGAGAAAGCCAGTCACCGAGCCCTTTTTCGTCTGACTGAATGTGAGAATAGGCTGCTTTTTAATGGCTCCAAGCACTTAGCATGCCAGCAGATGGGAATCCAGTTGGCAGTGCTCTCATTAATGGAGCTCCAAGCCATCCTCCTTCTCATGGCCACCTGTCCGACCGGGCCAGTGCCACTCCAGCACCTGGCCAAGCCATTACATGTTATGATCAGGGCTCAAGATGGGAGGCGTTGAGACTTCTTGCTTCATTTGTATGAGTGCTGGAGGGGGAAGTGGACTAATAGTGGCATATGCAGTCTTCTTTGGAAGAAGGCTGTTTCCACTGGAGTGACAGTGCTATAGGCTACAAGATTAATGTCTATCACAGGGCTCATACTTAGTAGCTTGACACAAGGTTACTAATAAAATCTAGAACACAGAAAGTCAATGCAAACTGTGCAAACTTGACGGTTAAAGAACAAGAAGTTGATCTGAGAACATGCATGATTAATAACGGGAATAATTCAGTTACAAAAGATGTTTCCACAGTTTCACAGGAAAATTAACTAAAACATCTAAAGTAGAGAATAATAAGGTGCCTACAAGAAAGCCTTGTGGAACACCATTTTATAATTTTAGGCTTTAAAGATTCTGTATTTATGCAAAGGGACTGGGCTTTCGGTCTAATGAAATACTAAACAGCATCAAATGCCTCATCTCAGCTTGGTCAGGGGTGCATCTAGATACGTTGGGCCTCATGAAACCATAATTGAGCATTTTAAAGGGAATTACTTGGAATTATTCTTACTTACACCTAAAATCACTTTAAGGCTCCCCTGTATATCACCCAACCTCCCTTGGTACGTATTGCAACATACACAAAAACAGAACTGCTGGTCAATTTTCTTCAAAACATAAGATAGAAAAAGAATGTGGGATGATGATGGGAAAGTGGTAAAATATCCCAAGCTTAGTGAAGATTATCAATATTATTAAAATGTGTTTCAAAGGAGTATACTCTCAACAGAAGTAAACGTAAGAAGCTTTGGCCATTTTATTGTATGTCAGTACATGCTGACATTGAGTTCAGATTAACTGTAAATCAAAAAGAAGTTAGATTTTATGTGCGTAAATACAGAGAAACTTTCTTCAATGTTAACAGTAGAGTTCAAATAACAGCCTTCTTAAATATGCTAAAATTGGAAAAAAAATGACTTGAAATATTTTATTTATGCATGATCAATCTTTCTGAATGAGTCATTAAAATGACATTTGTTCAGGCTTCAATATTGCAAAGCAAAATTGTATTCACTGGACCAAAGACTACACTACTACCATCAACAAATCAGCAAAAGGATATATCTCCATAAAACGTAGGCTTACATTGTTTATACTTGCTTATTTACTTATTTTTGTGTTTTCAAAAATTCATGCAAACCTTTTTTTGCACCCTTAAAGTTAGTGAATCATCATGGTCATGACCGAGATTTGCTCATCTCTTGTACAAAGTCTCAGTGTTTAAATCAATGAAACTTTCAGTCCTGACCGAGATTCGCTCTGGTCATAATCAAAAGGTCAGTTGTGTCAGTGAGTTCATGCTTAATAAATCTGTTTTTTAGAATAGTAGTGCATGAAATAATCGCCTAGAGTGACTGAGGATAAAATGAATTAATTTCCGAGCTCAGACATATAAACATTTATTATTTAATACAAAAGAAATCTGTGTGATGCCTTAATATTATCAACATTTTAAACAAAACCTGAAAACAAATATATTTCTATCATATACTGAATATGCAAAAACACCTCAAAAAACATTCTCAAGGCCTAATACAAAGTAATACAAAATTAAAACATTCATTTCATTAAGAGTTTATATTCTTTTGATGATAGGACACACAGTAGTTTATGCCACATGAGTTTTGGCTTTTATCTCAAACATGGCATCTGAAAACATTTTGGTTTGATGACATTCTACAAATATACTGTACTGTACTGTACTGTATGTACACCCAAGTTCCTTCATCCATGCTGCTATGTATGATTACTTTAATGAGCAGCTACCCAGAAGCACTAAAAGCTGCATCAGTCATGTAGGGAAGAGTGTCAATTGAAAAAAAAAAAAAGTCAATGTTTCAGCAGATGTGCCAACTGGCATTTTGTGAACTGTTTCCAGAAAGCTAATGATGTTTGTCTAGTCTCTCATCCCCCCATCCCCACCCCCAAACGCCTCTACCCAACTCATTTCAAAAACTCTTATACTGTATTTGTAGACCTTTATGTAACAAGGCTTTATTTAGATTGCATCTACAACATACTAAAATAGAATATTTTTTTAATTTTTCACACTAAGAATGAAACATTCCTTCTTGTGGCAGAGATTGCTACAAATATGCTATATTTATCAGATATCAGATAACTAAGAATTAAACTAACCAAATTAAAATAAAGGGCACAATCTTGCTCAGTTCCTTCAGGCGTCTGGGTTTACTGACTTAATTTACATATGGCATGACCAAAATAACCTAGATGCAAAACAATGTACGTAACATATTTACTGTGCCAACCTATGCTTTAATATCCAATAAGCAAATGTGTGGCTTCTAGCCAACTACTTCTCTCTGAGGTGCAATGTAGTTCTATAAATATGTATCTTTGCACACGGAGCTGCACGATGACTCAGCAGAGACACCAGTCTACAGCCAATGCCCACAGGTAACGTGATGTGTTTTGCTCAGGTTTGAGCAGGTAGCAGCCAGAAACAAACATCTTACTAGAGTAATGACCCCAAGAGTTCAAAAGTGAAGCTACTCCAAGACAGAGTAAGGAACTTAGGCATCACTAGAAATGCACAAAGAAAATAGAATTAGACATAGAAATAGAACTAGACTAGAACTCCTTCCTAGAAATCCTTTTTCTTCTTTATTAAGGCCGGATTTACTTTTGAGCTCTGACAAATGCGCTGCAGGTCAAAAACGAATTATTTTTCATTATTTCACGTGAATGAATGAAAACATGTTTCTTTGGTATTTATAGCAGAGTTTAAATTGGGGCTGTTATAAAATTTAAGCATCCTTCAGTGTGTTTCAGAGAATGGTGTCTTTGAATGTTATCTGGTTCATTCACAAAACAAAAGATAAATAAGTTCAAAGTCAATGACAGGCGTAACAACAAAGTAAATATATGGTCCTATTACTGACCCCATCTAGGCTACATGAGGGGTAAATTTGCTACACCGTCAGAGATGCCGCATGGGATCTTCGCATGATCTATAGACATCTGGTTAACCACAGGAAGTATTGCCATATAAGCAATGAACAAGACTGAAAAGAATTTAAGATGCAAAGAGGGCAAGACTATAAAGATCACTCAACAGAGCCAATTAACGCGATAGTTTACCTTGAATATACAGAGTATGCGCAAAACACTCACCGAACAGAAATGGGAGCGCAACACTGCATGGCTTACTCCAAAATAAGGAACTGTAGACTATGAAAACTGAACCTTCAAAGATGACTGCACAGATCAATATACAGTATTCTTTTATTCTTCCTACGGGGCGTTTAAAACCTGTTTGTCTCATGTTCTGAAACATATGGCGCTAATAAAAAGCATTAATGTGAATCGCCACCATGAGATAAAACCCAGGTCGTTAGAGCAAACATATTCACAGCAGTCCAAGGTGAGGGCATGTAAAATCCCCAAAGTAAAAGCCCATGGTTAAATGTTGGGTAAAAGCAATGCAATGCAGTTACAGTATGTGCCAAATTTAATAATCTACTTTACAATAAACTACTAATAAGCTACGTACTCAGTGTAAAAAAAATAAAAATCCTGCACCAATAGATATTAATTAGAAAAGCAAAACTGAATATTTTTACTGGGATTACTTAATATTTTCATTGCTGAAATAACAGTGCTGAAGTGGTATAAGTGAATTTTAATGGGCTGGAGTCATTTTAGGACAAAACTTAATCTTTATTCAATCTACTTTTTCACATTTTTCTAATTTCTCATTTGTGATTAATGCCCTGATTGCCGAACAGGGAGTATATCTGTCTAACAATAAAAGACAAAAAAAATTGTTTTTTCTTTTAAAATTTTATTTTTTTGTATTAATAATTGCGAGACGATGGCTTATTGGTTAGCACTGTCGCCTTGTACCCTAACGTCTGAGCTCATTTCCCGGCCAGGTTCAATTCCCACCTGTGCATGCAGTTTGCATGTTCTCCTGGTGCTTGGTGGGTTTCCTACGGGTGCTCCAGTTTCCTCCTACAGTCCAAAGACATGCAGATTAGGCTAATGTTCGTTCCCAAATTGCCCGTAGTGTGTGTCTAAGTGTGTGTATGTGTGTGCCCTGTGATGGATTGGCACCCTGTCCAGGGTGTACCCCGCCATAAATCCATAAGTCTCCTGGGAAAGGCTCCAGGCCCCCCGTGACCCTGTATACAAAATAAAAGCACTTTAGACAATGAGTGAGTGTGTGAGGGAGTGAGTGTATTAATAAGTTAGGCAGAGAGTTCTGCCATGCAGAAAGACAGGCAGACATATATATATGTGGGCTTCAACCTGAAATAATATCACTGTTTGCATTACAGCTGACCAGCTTAGTTTTAGCTTTAAGCTTTTAACTATTTCTACAAATAGTAGAAATAGTTTACCCGTCAACAATGGTTACTAATGGTAGTTTATGAATAATTTAGTCTTTTTATATGAGTCATTAGGGTGAATGGTTTTGAGCTTTTGTGCAGGCTTAACCACTGCAAAACACTCTAGCATCAACAAGTCAGGAAAACTATATATCATTATTAAACACAATTTAAAAAGGCTTACATTATTCATAGATATTTGTTTTAAAAATGAGAATTACTTGAGTCATATTTGCAATTTAACTTGTGCTTAATCAACTTTGGCACCCCTTGAATTACTGTATTTCCTTACTTTATATACAGTACTTTTTGTATGAAAAAAGTATGAAAGCATTTTCTTCACTCATTCATTCATTTCTGACACACAAGGTTGTCTTTAACAAAATATTTATTTTGAAAATCCCTATATAACCTTGTTTTAGTTTTAAACTTCCATATTGTGATCAAAGTGCGAACAAAGCCATCTTGACTTGCGAGGAAAAGCTGTCGCGTCGGGGCAAGCCAATCGCATTGTCTCTTTTTATCATGTGATTCGAGAAGCACAGATACTTATAATCTCAGGTTTGTGTTCACGTTGAAGAAATTCATTCTAACACTGGATTGATTGTGCCGTTCTATACAGTACAGCATGTTTGTGCTGTCAGATTTGTAAAATGGAAGGAACTGGGTCCACCCATTTGCTGCCTTTGTACTGTATTATTACTTTTTACAATAATTTTCTCGTGGTGCCAACACTCATCCCTCAAAGTAAATTAATTACAGTGCTCCCGTCCTACAAAAGTCTGGCTTTATAGATCAATAACAGTAAGAATATTTTTCCTAAAAACAGCAAGTAATGGAGGAACCAATCATGATACTCAGCATCCAACAGCAATATGTGAATAGCTTCCACATCTGATTCAGACAACACCAGGGTTTGGTTAAAATAAACCTCAGACAACCATTTTGAAGAGGACTGGTGATCAGTTCTCTAGAAACAAATTACACATGTGAAAACAACCTGAGACAATGACACTGTCACCATAAATAGCATGACTCACAGAGCAGAGGGTAGGCGCTGACCTTTAGAGCTTTGCTAGAAAATCAGGGAAATAATGTTTTAGCATTGTTTCTTGGCAGGTGAATGCAAGGGCATTTCTGAACAGAAATTGGTTTGAAAATACCATTGCACTGGCAGATTTTGAATGTGACAGCCACTGGAGCATTGTTTTTGACACATTCATTTCTGACCTGGGAAAAATGGCTTTTACTGAACCAAATTAGCAGTACAATACGAATTTACTAGAAAATTAGGCTTATGCCTGTGTGAAAATAGAGCCACAATACTTTTGTAATATATGGACATATATGTCCATATAGCAGAGAAAGGTTTTTATGTATGTGTTACATATATAGTCACATACAATATGTTTTAAAAATGGTCAGTATAATACATATATTGGAAATGCATATACTGTATGTCTCTATATTACATTTCTCTATGGGCATGCACAGCTGTAGGACACATTGCATTATGGAAAAGCAATTGCGCTGTGCATAGATCCAAAAGATACTGATATTTTTATTTTATTGTATCCATTTAATATTTTGGTGGGAGCATCATCTTTATTTTTTATTTTTTTGCTAAGGTCAAATAAAGGGTATTAAAGCAAGATAAAAAATTGCAGTACTATTTCAGCTGGAAATAATGGACCATTTCTGACTAACCTCTAGCCTGAAACCTGCCAAACCCTTGCCAATAACTAGCAAATCATTTAATGGCTGACATTATTAAAACACCAGCTACAATTCAATCAGAAAAAAAAACGGAAAAAAAAAGAAAATTCATTTTGGCTCACTGGGTGCTATTTCCTGTGGTCAGTTTGATTGTAATTCTACAATAGACAAAGGCATCCTATGTCTATGCTGCAATCATTCTAATTAATACATTAATCTATGGTCATGTTAATAAAAAATATGCCATCTTTAGCCAGTTAGCCTAATCTGCATGTCTTTGGACTGTGGGAGGAAACCGGAGTACACAGAGAAAACCCACCCAGAGAGGTGGGAATCAAACCTGGCCAGGAATCGAACCACCACTAAGCCACTATGCCTCCTTAATTATACAAACCCTAATTGAAAATGTTTCAACATCAATTGAGTTGTGTTATGTAAGCAAACGTGACACATTTCAGTTAAAGTCAGTCAAAGAATGACATACAGTCCAAAATGTAAAAAAAAAAAAAAAAAATCACAGTTTGAGAGGTTTTTCCAGACCACAGTACTTTCATTATGTGTACATTATTTAAAGTAAACAAGCAAGAGGGAAGGTGGATCAGAGAGATGTTAGTTCATGATCTGTCAAACTAATAGGTCTCTTGATTACAATATCTATTTGCTTGAATCTATAACACATTCATTCCCTGTCTCTTGAGTCAAAAAAAAACTAGACGAATATACCTCTTTGCTGACACTGTCTTTAGATGGGAATAGTTAGCAGGGCTGAGTCTCCCAAACGCATCACAGCACAAAGATCATTGTTAAATGGTAGAGCGAGCACCACATTGAACATTCCCTCTCCAGTTAAGATGATCTTAACTTTGCGATGCTTTGGGGAAACACAGCCCAGATCAGCAATGTTGCTTTGCTCTGTTTTTCCCCCTCAAAACCAGTGTCTCTTTCACTTGCTTTGTAGCTTGGTACAACATGTAATTCAAAGCTGTTTGAACTGAAAGCCATAGCACTCTTGGTGATTCCTCTGCCAAAGACTAACAATCATCAGATTTGCTCATGGACCATGCAGACAGAAAAACACCAGCTTCTGTTTGATCATCCCTGTCATTTCTGCTGTTCTTGTAGGCTGGCTATGCTGCCCTCCGTGTGCAATTATTCCATTGATTTATTCATCGCTTACTTTGATTTAATGACTTAGATTTAATAATCCCTCAAATACATGGACAAAAATATGATCATGGTAGATCATATTCGCTGACCGTTTATATATAACATAGCCGTATATGCAAGAGCACTCCTAAAACTTAGCTAGACGCTGTTACATAGTTTAATAGTCTTTTGTGGGATGCTACATTGTGTGGATACTGGTTTAAACAGCAGGAGTGATGTTATCCATACAATTAGAGTGATACAGGCTGAGAGAAAGAGGGAAGACAGAGCATAGTTTCTTTCTTTTCTGATATTGATTGTCTAGAATTGTCCAATGAAACATTAACCATGATAGTTCTCATGCAATGCATCTTGTAAAATAAACAGAAAACTCTCAGATTTACGAAGAAATTGGCAATAATGGAGCACATCTGACTGAAGCTATATTCTGATTTGACATTCAAATCCACTTTTATAATGTTTTAAACATACCCCTTAAAGCCCAAAGCATTTTAGCCATTATTTGTTCTACCGTTTTTTGTTTTTTTAATGATCATAAAGTATACAGGGCTTAGGATTGTGCAGTATAGAGTGACTTCCTTTTTTCAGAATACAATAGGCAATATAATGAACTGAATTTTAGTTCATTTTAACGAACTACCCAAACATGACTGAGCAAAGAATTTAAAAATAGGTCACATAGGCGCAAATATACACTGTAAACCCTAATGCTCAAAGTAATTAAACGTATTGAATACTGTTAACTTAAATAATTACAATTAGTTCAAATTAATAGACCTCAATGAGTATTTAGAACCTTTTGGTTTTTATGAGTTTGTAGAAATGACACTTTTCAAGTTAGCTGAACAAATTTGATATTTTAAGTATCTGTAAGTACTTAAG
>JAOVVA010000052.1:19430893-19453330 GCA_028565275.1 Leiocassis micropogon | reverse complement strand
GAATGTAGAAAATAAATCACTAAACAAAAACAAAGAAATTTGCAAGTGACCCCAAACTTTTGAACGGTAGTGTATGTGTTGTTTAACATTGCAGCACTAAACTATGCAAAACCTGAGCCATTCAGCGTAAGGTGTATGTTAGTGTTAGACAAAATGGCTGGGCATATGCAAGAGAGTATTATGTGCATGTATGCGCAGAAACAATGCCCTTATTTTCAGAATCTCACTTCAAGCTTTTCTGAAGCTTTGCAATTAAACTTTAACAGTCTTACACATACTATATGGAAAGAAACACCACCACTCTTTCTTGCAGCATGAACATAGCCAAGTGTAGGTAGGTTTGATGTATAGAATTTTACTGCACAATAAGATTGGTACTGTTCTGCACTCTATACTGTAGCTGCCACAGAAAAGATGAATACATTTTATATTTGCAGCAACATCAGTCCACTGAAGATATGTAAACAGGTGAGTACCAGTACGCATTGCCCACCTGCAGTGCTTTAAATCAGACATAAGCCCGCCATGTGCTAGAATGGGCTTTGGTGCTTTTTTAGTTTTATAATTGCTTGTATAATTTGTAATTGCCTTAATAGTTGCGCTGGCAGAGTAGTTAATATTGACACCTTTAATTTCAGTCACTGAGAAGATCAAATGTGATGGACACAAGTGTGTACTCGAATCCTATTTAGTTAACTGAAGGACGCTGCTCATACAATACACCTTAGTCTAGCACGATAAGCAAATATGCACAACAATACGCAGGGGTTATGTGTAAGAAGTATACAACGTTACAAAAGAAGAGAGACCAACAATCACAAAGGAGAACTAAAAACAAAAGTAGAAGGCAGTGACCAAACATGGGAATTAAGAAAGGAGAAAAAGGTACAGCTAATCAGTTGTAAGCTGTGATGGATCATGAGGAAGTCATGGCAAAAATGCAAATGGTCACATTAAACATGACATTTGAGAGACATGTCCTTCAATAATATAATGAACAAAACAATGAACTTTGTGGAGAAAGAGTAACTCTGCTTCGTCAGGTCATACCACACCAGCCTGTCGTTTATTACATTCCTATCCTGCATGCCCCATCATGTTACTTAATCTCTTTTTTGTTCTGATAAAAACATGGGGATTTTGTGGTTCTCTGCAGGGACAGACATTAATTCCTGGTCTCCTCGATAGATTGTAAAATACTGTAGATTTAAATTTGTAAACAATATTGTAGAGGATATATATACTGTAGACTTTTAAGGATCAAAATAAATTAAAAGGAAGCATCCTCCTATTTTACAAAGCCATAAAAAATCATAATGCCATAAAAATATCTACTGTACCAGGTGTCCACTGTTCTAAATATTTCTTCTCCAAACAGGGTATGTCATTATCTCAGTGAAACATGGCATTTAAAATTTACAATGTACAAGAAAGCAGTTGGGTTATTTTCCGACCTGGTAAACACTATTTATCTTTCAAGAGTAAATACTGGGCCACTGTGTCTGCTGTGGTGATTAAAAAGAATAATTACACTGAATTATTCTAATGGCACTCCATACAGTTCAGAAAGAGCTGATTTGTTGACATGCTAAGCAACCATTCTAATCCAGGCTACCATTACCACCAGGCTTATTATATTTGATTATTATTTTCCATTTAGGAAATGGTAGGAGATTACTGTATAAGAGTTAGGTAATAAATAATAAGCAAAATAGCTCAAAGCAAAAGTTACTTTTATAAGATGGCTGATAGCTCCAACAGTGAAAATGTGTTTACCGTGTCTTAGCTACGTATACATGCAGTAAACAGACTAGAACAGGCTCAAGTGTTAAGTATAGGTGCATGTATGCAGTAAATGGGCATAACTTCCATTAAGGTTATATTACAACCTGAGCTCTGCATTGCAATAACTCACTCAGAAATAGCTAGAAATACACTTCCCTTTCAAGTTAAGCTAACTCAAAGGCTTCTATCTATTTTCAGCTCAGGCTTGGGAAGGATAATGTTCTCTAATAGGCTCGAAATATACAATTTCATCTACTGCTCAATAATCCTCGTTTTCCTAACATCTTTCCAAGCACCGTCTGCTTATTTCTACCAAATGACCAAAAGTGGAAGTTAAACTTCCCCAAACTCTGGGTAGAGTTGGCAGGGCAGTGCGCATAATGTCAAATTAGTCCTGACAACAAGAATGGAGCAAAACAATTTGTGTTCTTTGCTGTGGTGGACAGCAAGCATATCAGACGCTGACAGGTGGGCACACCAAAATTATGGGTCCCATGAGAAGCACGGTCTATGTAGTTCATTATTCTGCTTGCGGCCCAAAAAGAAAAAAAAATGCACTCAATGCACTTTTTTCCCCTTGCACATACACCCACTATTATTTCTGACACCACTGGGCTGACTAAAAGGCACCTCTGCAACCCAGATGACTGCTTGTGCATGCATACTGCAGAGAAAAGTAAGGAACATCACACCAACTCAGAGGAACTTTTCCATTAAAAAGGTGTGGGTGTTCGAAGGCTGTGGCTTTTTTCAAGGCTTGCAAGAAGAAGACATTGCGGTAAAATCAGTCGCAAAATCCCCTCCATTAAAATGTCGCAGCAACACGTGCAAAGTAACATAAGGTATCATTTGGGTGCATTTAGGAGATATTAGGGATAAAAAGCAGAATGTTCCTTGGTTCTATTTTCATACTCTGAACAAAGCAGTGTTTTCAATCTGGCATGTTGAGTCATTCTATAAAACACTGGTTGTTTTTTTTTTTTTTTACCTTCTCTCTGCTGATGATTCAGGAAGACAGGACAAAATGTAATTTCCAGAACAGTTTTCAAGACCTCTGTGAACAGGAAAATGGCTTACCTATGGACAGAGATAACAGATACAGCTATGAAACAATAGCCAGGTCAAGGAACACATAACAAAATAAATTAAATAAGAAATCAAATAAAGTATGGGTTTATTAAACATATTAGCATTCTAATATTAATTATAATTTTACTTTTATGTTTATAGGATTGTATTAATTGTAACATCATTTTCATTTTAGTACAAGACAGTGTAACTTGTGTTATAGTATAATATGTTAAATATGAATAGATTTATGTTTATTGATACTATGCAAATTAACAACTCACAAAAAACATGATCTTAATCTCAATTCTAATTTCAATCTTAATCATAATTCACAACATTTATGAAAACAAAAATTAAGAAAGTGGTCAGGTTTGCTATAGTACTTTATGTAATTTTTTCACTAAATAAAGGAAATGTGATTAGATATGTTCCAAAACAGCCGTTTGCTGCACCTAAAATTATACGTTGCTCCACATAAAATTGTCATTTGTTTTGAAAATCTTAAACCATTTCACGAATGGAAGAGTATAAAACAAGCATTGCTTTTTAGCACAATTATTGCACTATCAGTCATATCTCACCATGGCCTCCAGTCCCAAAACAGCTAAACCTGATTTAAAGTCATTTTTGCATTTCAACCAAAATTTAAATTTTTCCACTAAAATACCTTCACATTTCTCTGAATAAAATTGCCTGTGGCGACAGTGTGTTACAGAATCAATGCTCTGTGAGTCAACCGAGTAAACATGAAGAGACGTTTCAATGTTGCGATGAATTCAAGAAGTACAAGATGCATTTGCAGCACTTAAACTTTTTGCAAACCTTGTGATTTTAGAACAAACCTGATTTATTGTTGCATGTTGTACTTTGTGTTTACTATATTTACAATATTCTATCATAACCGTTGACATGACAGTGAAGTCAAATCTGAATTTTCACTTAATTAGTCCACATATGGAGAGAAACTTACAACAGCTGATGGATGTACCTACCATTGACAACTGTGAATAACAACACTAAAGCTGACAAGAGTGAGAGATTATTTTCTCTTGTGATGGAATGCGAGTTTTATTTGGACACCAATACAGTATGTCTGCGAATTTTGGGGTTTGGAGAAAACTTTACCATATGGCATCTGCAATTATAATGAATATACCCAACTAAATATGCTGTCTTATTAAATCATCCCGCTAATTAATGCTTCACAGTATGAACAAAATATTATAAACCATAACATAAAAATAAACACAACATGCGTCGCTGTTATAGAAAATTAATCGATGATGGAGACCTGACACAAGCAATTATTTTCCTGTACAAGCATATGCAAAAATGTTTTAGAATCTCTTATACAGTACACCCAGGCAACCTAGTGTACCAACAACTTTAACGCCATTCTTTCTTTAATTTAATGTTGTAGAATGTCCATGAAAATAGCTTGTCCTAGTTTATTGTAGCTGAAACAGTTGTTACTTCACCAGCATATGTTTTTCCACTCTTTTGGAGACTCTGAGGACTTTTGAAGACTTTAATGAGAAGGAAATCTTACTTTCTGTTACAAAAGTAACAGCACTGACATCTGAGTCTTTTTCCATAAAACTTTAAATAAATGTTTCCTGATACCGGAGAAAGCGCTTGAAAATAACTCATTGTTTTTCTTTGTCAGATTTAAAAAATTTGTTCATTACACTTAGATTATATGGAGCAGTGAATGAATTATTATAGAAGACGCATATTAAGATAAATCTGTGATTACAGCTGGCACGGGATTACAGCTGGGACTGTTGTCAGAGCTGCTATTATAGAAAATTTATCAACACCTTCTTACTGCTCAGAACCGAGAACTCAACAGTGCCATGGTATTAATTATGATACTATCATAATGCAATGCATAACATACTGTAAGTCCTGTGTTAAAACCTTGCTTTCGCATGGTTTAGGATCCGTTTATGTTTATTCCAAATGTCTTCATGGTTGTCTTATCATGTGAAAGGTGTAATTCCTCAAAACACCTAAATTCACAGTAAATAGAATTAAATCTACATTCACATTACCATCCTTAAGTGACTCAATTCTGTTTGTTTTTTTACACTAATGTGACACAGATCAGATTTTTTATAGCTGTGTAGATGTACATAATCAATCCAAGACTCTTTTTTAGATTGGATCCGAGTCACTTTTGTAAGTGTATATATCCGATACATGGTCATGAGAACTGAATGAGAATGGGCGGATCGGAATTCATGCGACTTTTACACATGAATAGGGCGCTGATGTCATCATTCAGCACAAGCAGTGCGGGGATGTCATACTGTAGCAGTGCTAGCATCAGATGATAAAAAAGATAAAATTGAGGTGTCTGGCTTTCTCAACAAATACAGCTGACAAACTGCTTGCCATTGTTCAGAGCAAAATCCCAACCATAAGTTTGCAAAAATCGCATCTATTGTTTGAAATTAGTGAGTGGTAGCACAAATGATGTGTTTTAACATACAGGACAGACACGCCACATTAGAGTCAGATTAAAGACCCTTAATTATAGTGTGAACCATCATGACATGCAAAATCCAAAAAACCTGAATTGAGCAATATGGCTTATAATGTGAACGCACCCATAGTCATTTGTAACAGACCTTTAGCATAATGTGACTTTCTTTTTTAATTAGCTTCTTCATTGCAAAAATAGAAAATACATGAATTGTATTGCAGTCCTAATGCTTACACTGGCACAGACCTTGAGCATATACAATACTAAGTAAAAATGTACAAATATGTTTATTGCTTATATGTATATAGTAATTTGTTTATGAAAAATATGTTTATGAATTTGTTATTTTATTTATACCCCCCCCCCAAAAAAAAAAAAATATATTGATTCAAATTGTTAAAAAAGTAAAACGGCAAATTCCAGACCTTTTTTTTTCAGAGAAAAAAAATTCAAAGCTACGTTGGACCTGCAGAGACAAAAGCCAGTGAGAACCAAAGTCTCCAGCAGGTCTGCAGCATGTTCTCCAAGATTCTTTGAACAAACTAGCAGTAGATTTCCTTAAAAAAATGAAGAAATACTGCTTGAAAAGTAAAGGGTGGTCACAGCACATATTGATTTTATATATTTTTTTAAAGTTTACTGCCCTTTATAGTTTTTTTTTCTTTGACTTTTCATTTTATTATTTTTGAAATCACCTTTACAGAATATTTTGACATGTGGCTAAACCCTTTTCACAGTACTGCAGAAACACTCTTTCTGAGAGAAAGTGATCCAAGAGCAAACTTATCAAACTGCAGGATAACCTGTGCACTTGAAATTAACTCTGTAGCATTATTTTTTTTACAACAGATGCCTAGAGATAATAAAGGTAAGAGCAAAAATGAAACTGCACTAAAAGTGACTTTGAACTCAGGAGGTTTCCACCCTGTGCCTTGATTACACACCTAAATCGCATTTAATTAAGCCGATTAAGGGGTGGGCAGGGGGAAATTTTTGATCACACTGTGATCATTTGAATGTTGTTTTGAAAACTACGGCCTGAAATAGAGTTCACCGAAAGACTGAAATGACTCATTCATAAGTTAATGAACCTTACCCTGTGCATAGAGATCAATGGGCACTGGGAAAGCAGTGGGGTGAAACCCATTAGAACTGCCTCCAAACCTCAAGTTCTGACTCAAATAGCGGTAATCTGAGGTGGCAGAGAGTGGGTGGCGCTTTATAATATGGGGGTAACAAACCACACTTTTGAATTACCTGGTCTACTGAAGGCCCAATTATCACACATTGACCTGTGAAGGATGGGGATTATATTATGAATGATTGCAGTGAAAGTATAGTTTCTTAGTTTTGACAGCGTGTGGAAGTTAATTTAGCCTGCGTCTCTCCGGTTTCATTCTTTCCGTGAGAAGCCATGCGTCCACCGCTGGAGCTGATCCATGCCTGCTAGTGCCACATGCTAGCTCTGAACACACAGCCATTGTATGTATGGCAGAAGAGCCGTGGAGTGAATAGAACAGAAGTATTGCTGGCGCAAGTGCATGTGGATCAATCTGGGAAATTACAAAAGCAGAGAAACGAACAAGTGAACTAGAATAATGAGGTAATTCATCATAGCTTGTCACAGCCCTGCACTAAGGGATGGAAGGAAGGACACCGGAAAAGGAGGAGCACTGAAGGGGGAAAATACTGTTTTCTCTTTTTCCTTTACTTGCTACAATTCATGTACACCATTGGGAAAAGGTTTACTAACAAGGGACTGGTGTTAAGTGAGGCAAGGAGATGGGAGATATAAAATTAGGTTGTTGTTTTTTTTGGGTTTTTTTTTTTACAAATGCTCTGATAGGAAATGGACACAAAAGTTCACATGTTTTAAAAGGTTGATTATTATTATATATTCATAGATGAATATATTTCACTAAGTAACAAAGGCCTATCTATATTAAGATACCTATATTCTATATATAGATAATAAAACAAACAAAATTTGGTGTGTCCGTTCAGTGAAGATATTTGTGAAAATATCATTTTGGGGGAACGTAAGATGAGTAATAGAACACATCAAGATGTTTTTGGAATTTTTGTCTGTCTGTTTTTCTACTTGTTTGTGCACGCATCACATAAAAACTACTGAACGAATTTTGAGGTTTAAGGTTTTCTGGTGTATTTGGCTAAGCTTGAGATAACATATAGGCTTTATTTCAGCGTAATCGGCCCACGGGAAGAGAAGATATGTTAATTTGAAATTTAAATGAAAAACGCCCTTATATCATTAAAAAAATCGACCTTGAAAAATCATTATTCCATCTCAAAATTCAACAGATAGCGTTGTACATTTTTTATTACACGCTTATGAGTGTGCAACTGAAATCTACTTAATAAACAAGATCTCATACTTTCTATACTGCTTACCCTGTAAAGGGCTAGCCTGGAAGGGGTGCCAATCCATTGCAGGGCACAAATACAGGCCATACTCACACCATGGCCAATTTGGAAATGGCAGTTAGTCTAATCTTCGGACTGTGAGAGGAAACCAAAGCCCCTGGAGGAAACCCACCAAGCATGGGAGAACATGCAAACTCCACACACAAATATCCAAGGAGGGAATTAAGCTCTCCATCCTGAAAGTATAAGACCACCTTTCTTATACATAATTGATTTAAAAAAAAAAAGGATTTAACCAAGAATGTCTATACTTATCTATATGGTGTTCAAGTCAAACTGGGACTTTGGTTGTGCATAAAAACAGAACAAAGTTATAAGAGTTAAAAAAAAAACTATTTTTAAGTTTATTCTTCAATACAAACTTCCCAGCTACACTAATGCACTTATCCCAGTGTAGTAAAATAAGTATTTTTCAAGGTAGAAAGATTTCTCAATATGACACAGCCTATGAGATATGATCTCATGTCTAAAGTGCTGGACTCCCAGGAACTCCTTTAAATGTGGTAATCACATGGAGCAGGGTCAGGAAAGTAAAGAGCATGTGGCATTAACTCCCAGCCGAGTTCCTGTAAACTGCAAGAAGTGTTCATAAATGATTTCGTTCATACTGACACATGCATCTCTTCCACAAGTTGGTGTCTAGTTCTGTCAAAGATCAGCTGTTACACTCACTGAATGCACCATTCAAATATTTTACTGTATCTAAGAGTCTCATCACTGTACTGTGTACGTCTTCTGTAAATGTCAGTTTTTTTATAAAAACTTTTTTAAAAGTATGTACTGTAATATGACCATTGACCAAAATCATCACTTATACCCCTATCTCACCTATGCGGTTTGACTCACGGTGAGATGCGGTGTTAGGCAACGTGAGCCACCGCGATTGCCCGCTGACATTCCGTGAAGTTCTGCAAGGTCCGCAAGCTTCTGCGAGGACCACCAAAAAAATTAAACACGTTTAATTGGCCAACAGTTATATACTACCCCTATCTCACCTATCTCACTGTTACCTAAATTAACAAGTTTAATTTTTCGTGTGAAAAGATGGAAGCGTAATCACAGCGCCAAAACTTGCGGTGAATCATGATGAACCGTACCTACGGCCACCGCGTGAAACCGCGTAGGTGAGATAGGGGTAGTATATAACTGTTGGCCAATCATTGCCATACAAGAAAGTTAGGAATAAAACACTTCTGGACATGCTATTATAGGGAAATAATCTGTGGAGAGCTAAATTATCACACCACTTTGTCATTAAGCATTTTTCTTATGCAGCATGTTCAGTCATTTTTTATTCTTTACTTTGTTAAGGGTTTTTCTTGTTGCTTATAAAACCGCTTACTTAAAACTGAATTTAATCTTATGTAATCTATCAATCATATATAGATGTCCAGACGAATTCACACCAAAAACAAGATGTAGTTCACCCCTGTGGCAGAATCACAAAAAAACACACACACACACCACCAGCTCAGCCTACACTCCTCCTACATTTCTCATATCCTCTGACCTTATGAAGAGCCAGTTCAAATCTCCAGAGCCCTTTGCAATTCTTCATTATCCGTGTAGAAACACTTTCTGTCTTGGACAAAGCACTGGTTAGACAAAGCCTGAAGATTAACTCCAGACGAGCACTGTATTCATCTTCGTATATTTTAGCATCTCTCCACAGACGTCTGGTTTATATGTTGTGTTAATGTCTAATAACCACATTACAAATACAGTGAAACCTCGGATTGTGAGTAACGCGGTTTGCGAGTGTTCCGCAAGACGAGCAAAGATTTTTAATAAATTTTTACTTGGAAAACGAACAAGTCTTGGTTTACGAGTACCGAGTATCATGTAGCACGCATGCGCTTCTTGTTTTGACGCCGAGCGTCACGTGATCACAACTGAGCGAATGCTTTTTCTTTCTCTTGCGCTGCGGAATTGTAGGTAATCGTCCCCCCTGCTGGGTCTTAGTGCGCGTCTCACTGGTATAATCAACATCTGTGTACGCGTGTACTGTTTACTATTACACTGTGACCACATGTGTTTGTGGGTAAAACACATTATATTTTGTGTATGTATGCGTGTGTGTACGGCGCGCGTGTAATGCAAAAGCAAGTCTCATTAGAGAGGTTAAAGATCCATTTTCTCTCTGTGCTTAAGGCTCAGCCTGCTCTTTGTTTCTGTGTGTATTTTTTTAGGCTGTGGAACGAATCATTTAAATTTCAATTATTTCTTATTGGTTTACGAGAGTTTTGGAATACGAGCCCGCTTCCGGAACGAAATTATGCTCGTAATCCAAGGTTCCACTGTATATCTAATCAACTCTATCTTTCCGTATGCTTTTCTAATTCCACCATGCAATGAAGTGATCATGCTGTGCTCTGTTTGTCTAGGACCCAGGATTCACATCACTGTGATGTATCTGTAACATTCAGAGGTGAGCAGTTTCACATGACATCTGTCTGTGTGACAGTGAAACCAAGCCTCCTGCTGCTGTAATGTCTTGAGCTCAGTGGCAGTCTGCAGGTCATGAAGTCTATCTGAGGAATGAGTTGCTATTAAAGCTATTGCCAACAGCCTGAAGCTTAATTGCATATTATTTTATTCTATTGTACGACATAACTCAGACTAAGCCTGTTAAACTCAATGTACAGTTCATGTGGTTCAAGCAGTCACACATTCCTTACTTTCACAACTGTTACCTTTTTTATTTTATTGCACTGTATTTGCTCAAACAAATGCTTCAAGAGGGGCTAAATTGGATTTTAATGACTGTCTGTTTCGTAGGAATGTAATAAATTATCTCATGAAGATTCTCAATGCATAAAATGTCAAAATCAAAGGAATATTTTGCTTAAATGGCTTCCTATTCACTAGAAAACTATATTGAATATAACAATGTTTGTAATAAACCTTATGCCTAATAGAAGTTTAAAGATTGAAACAATGTCTCTAGTAATGCTTGTCTTTTTTATCTAAACAAATCAGGCTGGCCTTGTCACAGATCTTAAATTCCCAGTTCAAACCTGAGCTAGCATTACCGTCATTTTGTTGAGTCTCATTTTCTCTCCATGTACATGTGGGTTTCCTCTGGATTTGTTCCACCTCCCAAAAACATGCTGCCAGGTAGGATGGAAATGCTAAAATGCCCACTGGTGTGAAGAGGTGTGTGAATGTGTGTGTGCTGTTCCACAACAGACTGCTGTCCCATGCAAGCTGTGTTCTGTCCTCGCACTCAGCGTCCCCAGGATATGGTCCGGATCTACCGCCCCCGTGATTAAAATAAACTTAAACTTATTCTCATCTCAGGTCCTGGATGACCTCTGCCCTGCAAATTTTTAAGCACTTTTTTCAATCATCGTCTATGCTGGTTTATCCTGCGTACTGGGTCCTATCCCAGGGTACACCCTGAAGGTGGTGCCAATCCATCACATGGCACACACTCACACATTACGGGCAATTTGGGAATGCCAGTTAGCCTAATCAGCATGTCTTTGGAATGTGGGAGGAAACCAGAGTACCCGGAGGAGAACATGCAAACACAGGTGAACCTAGCAAGGCGACAATGCTAACCACTAAGCCACCATGCCGTCACCTCATTTAGCTAATCAACTAATTAACAGCATTTTATTAATTGAAGTGGGTGTGGCAAATCAGGGAAAGCACTAAAATCTGCAGGGCAGTGGTACTCCAGGAATGATGTTTAGAAAAAACTGACTTAAATAAAAGAATGAGAAATAAAATATTTAATCAATAGCACGTGTATATGCTGAAACCTTTAAAAAAAAATAAAATAAATAATAATAATAATAATGAAGCAACGCATGATTTAGTAGGCAGTATTGAAACATGGAGTATAAAAATGCATTATGTTTAGTTCCTGCTAAACATTGTGAACATTTAGTTATCTGAGGAGATGCACTGAGAAACCCATTAAGTAACAGATTCCAATTATTTACTCTAGTCTTCATGTTAGAGCACTTAATAAACAACAATTCCAAGCTCAGTCTGCTGTGTTAAATCTGCCACAATGTAATGTTCAGTCTTGTCAGTTATTTGACTGCCAGAGCTACCCGACATGACAAACATGACAGCACCACTGTCATTATGCTGAAAGCACTGGAGCCCCCTTAACCCAAAAAGGCAATAATGCTTCTCTGACTCAGAGCACTCCCTGTCCTCGGCTCATTCCACAGCAGATCTGTTGGTGTTCTCGAGCTTCATTGACCTTGTGCCTTCTGCATGGCTTCCTTCTTTTAAAGCTCACCTCTGGCCGGCCTTGGCACACACCGATATCTGTCACTGTCCACTTCACTGATATCCAGAGTGAAGGAGGGAGACGTGCATGACTGATGGAATCAGACAGTGGGCCTTATAGAGAGACAGATGCCTTATGTTCGTCCTGACACTGATATGGGTCAAGCTTCCGACACCTTTTAAGCTCACACTGCCAAATCAGTGAATGGTAGAATTAAAAATATAGTTTACATTATTGAAATGTATTATAATTATTAGGTTTTATAATGAGCTGTGGAATAATTATGGTTTAATGTACAAGACATATTATAATGCACATGTCTTAATATAATGTTGTTAATAAATATGAATATCACGAGAGTTTTGGTTAAACAAATGCGACAGAACTCTATTTTTTACACATTTAATTTTCTTCTCAAATATGTTTGTGTCTATTTGCTTCAATTAATAAATAAATTAAAGCTTTGAAATGGTATCATTATTTGGAAGTATGTTCTAAAATGTAATAGATTTGCCCACCAAAGTCTGTAAGAATAATTGAGTCATTACTTTCTTCATTAATTTGTGCATTTATTCATTACTTTTCCAATTTATATACTAACTTTGTACCTCCGAATGACAATAATCACACATACACACGAACGAAAGAAAGAAAGAAAAAAAGAAAGAAAATCCTTACCACTTACTAAGCATTCACTTTGGGTTTAACTCCAAATATGGTTAGAGACACAAATATTTTGAACACTGAACTGATACAGTGTCATGTTAGCCCTGTCTTGTTATCCCTCGTTAGGATCAGAATTTAAGTTCTCGTTTTAACACAGTGTATAACGGGTATTGTTGTATTTGTGTGCTGTTAATAAGTAGTCTGGCTGTTATTGCCTTGCATCCACAGTTCAGAGCTTTGGTTCTTGTTTTCAGTTTTTGGCTGATGTTTTTTTTAACTGTACATCGTAAATAATCTGCACTTGCATCTGCCTCGTCTGACATACAGATGCAGTTTCACCCCAAATAGACACAGTTTTCACTGATAAAATTGCAGTTACAAAATTTCCCCAACCTCGGTGCACCTGCAACCGTATTTTACTTTTTACGGAATTCACTGATGTTCTTTAGCTTATATTGAAGAAATAACTTTAAGATAGATGACTTTAAAGCTTCCTTGCTAGTCTACAGGAATTGGGTCCCGGTGGCACCAGCTCTGTGAGTGATTTTTAATCAGGGAGTATGACAAACGCTAAACTCGACCCTCTTCTCCTCTGTCATTGATGGCCTGCAGGCTGCCTCATTTCCCCCCTGTGAGCCTCTGTAAAGGTGAGAAGCAGAGCAGCAAGCTCTGCAGCATTCTTATCAACTCCCCTCGACTTTCCCCTGCTTCTCTTCTTAATCCCCAGAAGGGCTATGGGATACAAAGTCTTCAGCCCAGGGGGAGAGTATACTATATATATATCTATATACATCTATATATCTATATCTATATCTATATATATATCTATATATATATACATATATATATTATTATTATTATTATTATTATTATTATTATTATTATTATTATTATTTATTATTATTTTTTTAATAGCCCATCTACTAGTTAAACTAGTGAACTGGCATCTGTCTTTATGATTGAAGGTTCAGCAACTGACTGAGAGTGCTAATCTCTGCCTTTTTTTTTTTTCGTTTAATGAAGAATTAATGAATTATGCTGTATTCATTTTACCTTGTAATTGTTAATTTACAACTTGTAATAACGTCATTTCGTACCTTCAGGACATCTGATATGCGAAATGGGGGGAAAAAAATTATGCCTCCAGGAAAGTGTCTTCTGTTTACTCTGTCTAAACCTAATGCTTCTATCCATGCTATTCACAGTGTGCATGTACCGATATCCGCTGATATTCATCCTCATTCAGCTATATTTGAATTTCATTCTGTATATATATTTAAATAAATGTTAGATATTTTATATTGTGTTGTCTCTCAGTCATTTCTGTTCCACATGTGCACCTTTGGCTCAGGTGGCCAAGGCTCTAGGTTTCAGATCTGAAGATCTGGGTTCGAGCCCCGATGTTGGTGGGTTGCCACAACCCATACCACCCAGCCACCCACTGCATGCAGTGCTGGTCCCAGGCACAGTTGAGAAAATGGGAGGATTGCATCAGGAAGGGCATCCGGTGTAAAACTCGTGGCAAGTTGTGTGTGGATCTGAAGGTTTGCTGTGGTGGCCCTTTGATGGAAACAGACAAAATAATGTTTATTTCATTTGTTTTGTCCATACTCTACACAATTGACTATTTGCAATTGCAACTACATGTCTATTGTCCATTATGTTACTATCCTTGCTACTGGATGTTTGGAATTTCCTGCAGGATCAATAAAGTATCCATCCATCCATCCATCCATCCATCCATCCATCTACCTTACTACTTACCTACCTGCTAGACATGACATCACTTCATGACCAGGGAAGGGACTGTTGACTGAGACGACTACAAGTTAAAATTTCAGGTTAAGGGCACATACTCTGATGCTTTTACATGTTTTAGACTCACCTTGAGTGCAGCCTTGATAGAAAATGTTGCAGGAATATTTGCTTTTCACACTAATGGCTCTATATCTGACATGTTTATGAAAGAACAGCAGGTAAGATGATGAAAAGCAGTGGATGAAATCTTCCTTTATAACCCACCTTGTTGTTAGAATGTTTTTATATATATATATATATATATATATATATATATATACAGGGTATATAGAAGGGAGGAGGGGAGTCTTATAATGGATTAAAATTTGTAATAATTAGATTTATTTGTACAAGGTGAAGGTCATGACACTTCTTTTCCAGTCATCGTTTCATTTTTAGAGAATGGAATCTCGCCGTTGTTAAGCCTGCATACGTTACTACGTACAATTGAAATAAAGGGCTGATCAGAGCCATTCATGCAAATTCACAATTGCTTGTCCTAATACTCTGCGACAGCAAACTGAATAGTGGAGACACAGATGGCCCTAATCATTACTTGCCAAAATTGTGATGTGTTATTGTTAATGGACCATTACACTTTGTTGAGCAAAAAAGAAATCAAACGCCATTCTCCATTAGAGCTTAATGGCCACCTTTTCATCTTGGCAATAGCTGGCATCTAAATACCGCAGGCTGCTCGCTCCGAGGGTGTCAGGAGCAGCGGCGACTCTGTGAACTGCACAAAAGCTAATGTCTTATGCATTTTTAAAGACAGGCAAATGCAAAAGGGAAATAGATGATTTTTATGTATGCTGCCCAAGCGCACTCAATCAATGCTAATGTTAAAAGTAGAACGTGAATGCAAATGATCCAGCAGTGGAAGGAGCAGCATGTGTAAGAGAGTATATTGGGAATCACAGCATTGCACGGGCAATAACTCAACCTCTATACAATCGTGTCTCAGAGCCAAACGACGTGCTAATTTGCTAAGTTTCTCTAACTGTGAATCAGTTAAATCTAGCTGGGGATATCACACGCTCCAGGGCAGCACTGGGACATGACTTGCCTTATCTCTCCATAGACTCACTCTTCCTCACTTCACACCAACCATCATTATCTTACGCAGCCTACTGACATGACACAATTACAAGGAGAATAAGGTGTCCGATATTTCCCGTCACCCTTTGCATCCTAATTTCTGCTTTTGCAGGGCCTTCTCCCTCTGCAAATTTATATATACCACTTTGCCTCGTGGGCACATTTAAATTTCTCCTTCAAATGGTGAATTGAAAAAGCCTCCGGTTCAAAGAGGTTAGAACAGAAAGTAATTCATCTAATATTGGTTTGAGTGCAGGCATAACTTTTTCAACATTTCACTTTGTTTTTCATACACCTGTATATTCTGCACTATACTGTATCTATTCAAAAACACCATGTACAATAAATAGAACTTGAGTAGGAGTGGTGAGCTTTATAATTTGACTGGCGCTGTAATGAACTCCTGCCACCTTTACACAATATTGTTTTCCATAATGTGTTAATGTGAGCAAACAATCTGACCTTGTCTCTGTGCAAGGGTGACTCATAAACGCAAAAAAACTGTAGATGCATAATATAAGGCAAAACACATAAAAGTTGAACTTTACATCCAAGTTCTATTATATTATACAGCTGAGTATAAAGGTTTGTACCTTTTTAATAGAATAAAGAAAATTATATGTCTGTTTGAAAATGTCCGTACAAGAACACTAAACTAATTAATGCTGATAAATCAACAGGTTTTTCCATTTCCTAATTTTTTCGTTTGTTAGCTCTTCTATGCATTCCAGGTCAGCATGGGCACTCTGACCGGACTGTGGATTCACTGCCCCATAATGTGTGTTCTGGAACCTTTCTATCATAGCCAGTATCATAAAGTATTTTTCAGTAATTTGTGCTACACTACAGTATCTCTCCTGTGGGATCAGAACAGTTGGGCTAATCTTCACTCCCAATGGGCATCAATGTGCCTTGAGCATCCATGAACGTTTTGCCAGATCACTGGTTATGCTTCATTGGACCACTTTGGGAGGTGCTAACCACTGCACACTGGGAAAATCTCACACACCCTGGCATTTTGCAGATGCACTGATCCTATCATCCATAGCCATAATGATTTGAACCATGTCAAATTTTCAAAAACGCATTTTGCCTGCTTTTAACAAATCTTTCTTAACACAATTTCAGGAACTGACTGTTCATTTGCAGCGTAGTTCAGTATATCCACGGTAATGAAATCGCTTTACTTGTCTGTGATTTTATTGCTATTGCTGATCGGTGTGCATGTACGGTATGTGTATGATAATATATGTATATGTATAATATATTATAAACTTTGTCAGTTTTAACAGATGCCATTCTATCTTATGAAAATATACAGAAAATTAAGTAAGCAAGGCTAAACGAACAATTATGATATAAATATTCATGGCACCTTTGACTAAGGTTTTGCTCCGTAATCATTTTCAGCATGTAAATACATTTAAGAATCATATTCCATCTTCTATTATGGATAAAACATTACACACTTGTTACAAATCCTGTGTAATATGAATGCGGTTTAATGATGGGTGGAAGGTTGAGGAGATGGAGTGAGCTGCGTGTGGTCATTCTTTCATGCTGGGGACAGAGTCTGTTCCCAGTCTAACTCTAATGCGTGGTGCCCTCAGCACTGCTGTTAATCTTCTACCACTCTGGTGTAGGCTGGCACCCCTGCCTGTGTCTTCATTTCCACCAGATTACGCTGTACCTTCTCTGCAGCCTTCAGTGCTCACTTCTAAATTACAGTACCACTAAATCACCATGCGGACCAAATGGGGCATTCAGAGTACTACTACACAGATTTCTGCCTACCCATCACAGCAGCGGTGTGTGTATGTACTGTATATGTATTCTTGCTGAATCAGTGTTTCAAAGGAAAACAAAGCAGGTAACTTGCTGAACCTGAGATTGTAATCTTTGCTTGAGAAAAAGGATTGAAAAAAAAAATGAATTCAAATCTTTGCATCTTCAAATGTGGATGGAGTATGAATATAATTGCAGCGTAGTTTTTTTCTTTTTTTTTTGTCAGCTTCACCGTGACTGTGACTTATCAGCTAGCTGGAGGTAATGGTGAACGTTTTAAAGTGAACGTCCCACATTTTACAGTGGGAGTCTAACCCGGCTGCAGGGACAGCAACAGCCAGCATGCTGACCTTCACATCTCCTTCCTCACTACCAGCAGACGAATGTGTTTGGCTAAGCTAATTGCTCATGGAAGATAAAGTCATCTAGTCAAAGCGCACATGCTCCCTTGGCTAGGCTGAGAATTGTGTGATCATCTCCTTTCACGTAATAATATCACACAGTGATGTCTGTATACATACAGCATGTAATTCAATTATATATTTCTTGATCATGCAAGGAACGCTGTTTACTGTACGTGTGTACTGTATATTCACACCAATCAGCTCATTAACACCACCACCAGTTATATACCAGTAAACTGCTAATACGATCATGGGCACTGGTGATTCCATTCCATCTAGGTTAGCCCATCTTTCTGACCCCAGTAAAAAACCAATGCTCTACTGAAAAATAAGTGAATTCTGGCCACAAAAGAAAGATATTAGGACACCCGGTGCACCGGGCTTAGCAAGAAAATAGTTCAATGTTGTTGATCCAGCTTCCAAAATCTCCAGATAACAATCCTATCAAGAATCCATGGGATGCACCAGACAAACAAACCCAATCCACGGAGACCCAACCTTCAACCCAAGGATTCTGCGCTTGGATCCCAGTGCCAAACAGTACAGCACTCCCAGAAGTCTTGTGGAGCTCTACCCTGGCAGTACAAGGGGAACCTAAAACCAAATCTGATTTTAACATTAATGGGTTTTAAAGTTATAGCTGATCTGTTACTTTATTTCTTATACTGGTCGCAACCATGGTACAGTAATTTGATATTCAATTCACTCACTCACTCATTGTCTATACCGCTTTATCCTGTATTCAGGGTGGCGGGGGAGCCTGGAGCCTATCCCAGGAGGCAGATATTCAATTCAATTCAATTTTATTTGTATAGTGCTTTTAACAATGGTCATTGTCGCAAAGCAGCTTTACACAATCAAAAGAACATGATGAAAATTTGTATAAAATGTGAAAAATGTGTATGAATCAGGATGATATCACTGCTACTGGAGAAGGAACAGTAAAGGAGGTTGAGAATATAAGTTGAATTCTCAGTTGTGGTGCCATTTCATGTCATGAAAGACATGCTCCCCATTTAGAAAGAATTGTACCACCTATAGCAAATAGTGCAAATATACAGGATCTATAAACATATCCCTTACATATCCTTATGTAAAAGAACCATTCTTTAGGAAATATGACAGCAGGAAGCACTCATCAGACAACTAATTATACAGAAGGGTTGTATACGCACACTGCAATCTTCTCTCCATGCTCCCAAAAGAAACTGACCAATTTTGCTGTTGCAAATGTAAAGGAGTTAATTAGCCTCCTCTCAGTAAATAGACATAACATATTAAGTATTGCAAAAGACCAATCAACTCCTCTAGCGTTTGCTCAGACTGAAAAACCTTTCTGATGTGACAAATCACCCTGATGATGAGTTTAAGGAGGTCAATTGGGAGGCAGAAGACTGCCTTACTTTATGAGCATCCAATCGTCCATATCACCAAGGATCTTAGTTGAATAAAGCATTTAACACATTCAAAGCTGCTATACAGAAATAAAATGCCAATGATTGCATGTAATGCACTGGTTATGGATATTCAATCCCAGGCTTTTCAAAGTAACCTAAAATACTTCTATCCACCACTACAGCGGCTTCAAAGTGCTAGCGGCTTCAAAGATGTTAAAATTGCATGCGTTTTATAAAGCAGACATCATTTTGAAATAAAAGCATTAAATGAATAACATGCATTGCGCCCCCTAAATATTTTCTACGTTGACCTATTGATAGATATTATATTTTGACCATGAGCAGTCATCACCGGTTTAAGTATTTATTCAGAAACCACACCGGTGAAAACCTGTATACAGTAAGTCATCTTCACTAATCTTGGGAACACTGGGTATGAGGCAGGAATACAACCTGGATGGTATTTTACAAGGTGCCATGCACACACACTGGTGAACTCATTCACGCCAGGGGCAAATTAGCATAGGCAATCCACCTACTAGCAAGCTTTTGGAAGGTGAGAGAAATCTGAGAACTGTTAAGAAATCCACTCAGATATGGGGAAACATGCACAGAAACCCCACACAGACAATAACGTGAGCGCAGGATTGAGTTCTTCCATGGCAACAGAGAAAAAAAAGTACAGGTCTGCGTAAATGAAATAAAGTTCGAGCAAGCCGATGAAGGAAACGAAAGTTTGCTGGAAGAATAATATATGCACATTTTCCACAAACGTAAATGTGAGTAGAGTTCCAGCACCCCCAGAGCTTACTGAGATCCATAAATTGAGAGCAGCACAATGTAGTGCATAGCCAGTGACAGGTTTTCCCATACCTTGCTTGTAGATCACTGAAGTCTGTTGGGAAGCTGGGGGAAAAGTTTGTGCTGAAAAAGCATATTTTGGCAGTTTCTGTCCCTGTACTGCAATCACTGCTATCAGTTATTGGTGCACTAGAATACTGTATATTTGTCTGACACCATTTTTGATGGGGAAGTTTAATTGTGTTAATGTCTGTCATGGACTAGTGGAAAACACCATCAAATCTAATTTGGAAAGGCTTACTGTTAACATGTGACATAATGATATGACATGCAGTATGGGTGTTACAGATTTTGGATGGGTTTTGTGTAATTATATTGGAAACAATATAAGAAATAGGTGTAGCAGAAGTGATGCTTCTACAAACTTTAGAGTTTTTTTTTTTTTTTTGCTATGCAAAAATAGATCCTTCTTTCTAATCTAATCATGCAGGCCTTTTTTTTTTTTTTTTTTGTGAAAACCTAAATCTGAGCATCAGGAATCTAATCTTACCAAAGTACCCAACAAATCCTACAATCCTCTTTACACGTTCATGACCAAAGCCCGTTGCTGCATATCAAGTGGCTGATCTTGCACCGGGTGACAGAGTAATAAGATAGTTATGATGCAGCAGATGTGAAACATAGTCTAGAGAGATGAACATTTTAGTGGTGCACTGAACCATAAAAATGAACGCTGACTCTAGACAGACAGGGCTTCATTTTATTTTGTTGCACTTTTCCAGTGTTCTGCATGGCAATTAAATGTGGATGCACTGTACTGAAGACGACACTCCTATATCAGGGAAGAGATCATCTAATCCATATATCACTGGCTTGGTTAGGGGTCTGATCCTCATTCTCTAAGGAAGCTGACATTACAAGGAGCTATCCTGAGCTAGAAAGAAAATTGTGACTCTAATGAGATATCATAAACAGTTACAGAGCTTTAATGAGATCAAGATTCCCTATAGGCCAGATGTACTGTTTAGTCAGGGGGCTAACGGGATCTCTAATCCTGTCAGATTGATTTTTCTTTAGGTCTTAAATTATTCCATCTCTCTAAGACTAAGTGACAAACAGGATATTATCATAATGACACAACAAAATCAACCCGACCTTGTGATGGTGGGATCAAAGTTAGACTTGTTCATAGTTCAGAAAGTTTTTAACTGAAGAGAAGCTGTTGCATAAGCTTCAAGATGCCAGATGGATGAAATAAATTAGAAATGAATAGAAATAAGTACAGGTACAAATAAGGAAAATTAATATAATTAGTAACATTATTCATGAGAAATAGATCTGCCCATGTAGAACATATTTTTACTGGGTAACATATAATTTTTTTTTTATTTTGTGGTAAAATGTCAACATGACATTTCTGGTGTTCGCATTGGCTATTGTTTGTTTCTGTCCACATGTTACAAATAGAAATATGATTATTTTTACAGGGCTATTTGTGGTATAATTTCCTTGATGATTAGAAGGCAATTTATGTAAAGCTATTCATTCCAAGTGACAGAACCAATGAATACTGTATGTGCAGTAAGCGACACAATTTAGTAAATGTCATGCTTCCTATCTTTGTATGTCAAAACACACCTCAGGATATTTTGACAGATAGATATAATTGACTATTTTGTTATCCTGGCACCAGAAACTCCCACTACCCCTCAGCAGGTCCACACTTATATATATTTATTACCCTTGTACCTGCATTCGTTAGACTTAATGTACATTACCAGTGAAAAGTGTGGACAGAAGTTTGGATATTTTTTTTTTATACATTTCTACATCAATTACTGGAGATTTCAAAACTATGAAATAATAAACATGGTATTAAGCAACAATAACATCAAATCATAATAACAAATAACAAATAGTTGTTATTTTAGGACACAAAGCTGTTCTGGAATAGTTCTTGTAAGAACAGTATTACTGTATCAACTGTATTTGCAAAACCCATCGAGCACTGTGATGCAACTGGCTCTCATAAGAGAGCTCTTCATTAAGAGTTACCAGCCTCAGAAATCACCAATTAACAGCAACTCAAATTAGAGCATAAGCAGCGGACATGTCAACTGTTCAAATTAGATTATTGCATATTCTGAATGCCTTCAGCATTGTTTTACAGTGTAGAAAGAAATAAAAATCAGGGAAGAACACAGAATTAGAAGGTGTGTCCAAACTTTTGACTGGTAGTATATGTTTTAGTCAATAATAATGAGAATCCTAGATGTTATAGATACTGTACATTGTGCACACACAAAAAGTACTTATTTCAGCCCAAAACATCAAGAGATCAAGATTTTTTCTGTCCTCAAAATAATCGACTTTCTGTGTGTGTGTGTGTGTGTGTGTGTGTGTGCTCTCTTGTTCTTTAATTACAAAAGTCTAAGCTGATGTGGCTCGGAT
>JAOVVA010000052.1:19402169-19426693 GCA_028565275.1 Leiocassis micropogon | reverse complement strand
TGTTTAAATATTTTAATCAAATAATGTAGCTCTTAATTATTCTATTCTATTCTATTCTATTCTATTCTATTCTATTCGATTAAATTAGATTCCACTCTATTTATAGGTCCCTATTTAAATGTTTCAGAGGTATGATATTGAGCATGTTAACTGTTTTATACAAAAGGTCAGATTTTCCTCATGCTTCATGTCTTCTATTGAAGCATGTACTGTATTCATATACATTTATAATAGTTATAATAGAATAACATAAATTTAAATAGATTTGATCCAAAATGAGTCACTTTACACAAACACTTTTCCCTTGTGTGCTTGAGTTCAAACTGTCATTAAAGCAAACAAGGGGATCTACCAAACTCCGCTGCTCCCACAAACTGTCAATAAATTGCCAATACTGCAATTTTCCCTAGAGGTCTCAGTCTTTTGATTTCCACTGTTTTTATTTCCACTGTATATTCACTGGCCACTTTAATAGGAACTGATCTTCTGGGACGTACAGTCTCTATTCACTGTATAGTTCTCATGCCGTGATAAGAAAGACCATTCAGCTGTTCTGTGCATGAAAACTCAGAGGTCAGAGGAAAGGCTGGCCAGACTGGTTCCATTTGACAGGAAGTTTACACTAATTCAAGTAACCACTCTTTATCCTCACTGCAAAAAACAAAAAAAAAAAACATACAAGACGTGGCACTTTTCCCCCCCATACAAGTGTTTATTAGTTCAGTACTGATATATCTCTTATGCAAAATAATAATTTTGTTATATAAGATAGTAAAACACAGTCTTAAATTATCACCCAACTCCATTTTATCTGCCAACCATCCTACATTTATATAAACTGGCAAAATAAATGAAGTCTGTTTTCCCTTAACACTCCATATTGGCAGCTCTTACAACTGCCAACAACTGTTCAGCCTGACTTATAAAGAAGAACATTGTCCCTTGTTATTGTGCCTAAACGAACGCTCACGATAGTTTCTTCATCTCGCACTCCTCACTGGCCTGAATGGAGCTAATTAGGTCACTTTCTCCATTAGAAACCTTGTTTGGAGATTGAAGAGCTCAGCCCATCTGGCTAATGAGTTGATAAGGTCTCAACTCCTATTAAAATATCCACCACTGAGGAGAATAAAATATATTGAATTCTATTATTGTCTCATTTAATCCAATTTACTTCAAATATCCAGATCGTGCTCTTCTGAGAGTTTTTTATATAAAGAAGGGCTAACGCTTTCATTATTAACTACACCACTCACCTTCTGGTCGACCGTATTCACACATACAGTTGAGTAAAAAAAAAAGGCTTGTATGTCATTATGACAAAATTACCCTAATGACCTGGTTTTCACTCATTTTCACAAGCAGCAAAAATAAGCAAGTAGTGTACTGGTATAAATAGTGTCAATTCTAAATAATTTAAATATTAAAACTTTGCCAGATGTGCATATACAGTACATCTTCTTCTTTAAATCATATCTGCTAAGTGATACAGTATGTCAAAATGTTGATGTTGGGTTTTGACTATTTTCTCTGTAAAGATTGTCTCTTGTTTTAGAGTTGTTCATTTTAGGTATATTTTTATGTTTTAGGATTAATAATATACTTTATATTAAATATAAAGATTAGTAAAACTATTAATTCTCAATACTTTTATTTTAAATCCATAAGGGCGACATGATGGTGTAGTGGTTCACGTTGCACTGCCAGAGTCCGGGTCTGATTCCAGCTGTGTGCATGGAGTTTGCATGCTTTCCGCATGTTTGGTGGGTTTCCTCTGGGTACTCCAGTTTCTTCCCACAGTCCAAAGACGTGTAGATTAGGCTAATTTAAATCCCCAAATCGCCCCATAGCGTGTGAATATGAGTGTGTCAGTGCCCTGCTATTGATTGGCACCCTGTCCAGAATGTACCCCGTCTCATGCTCTAAGTCATCTGGGATAGGCTCCACGCCCCTGGATACAGGATAAAGCGCTATAGACTATGAGTGAGTGAGTAAATCCACAAGTTTTTGCACTAATATTTAAGTACTGCTCAGTGCTCACTATCTATTATACTTGAAATAACAAACTTATAAATATTCCTAAAAGAGTGATTTTTATATTGTAGGATTTCTTCATTCTCAGATATTAACCTTTTCTTTTTACTAATGTCATACACATGTAAAGCTTTTTTTTTTTTTTCCATTTGTGTATATATCAGAGACTGAAGTTCCCACTCACAGTAAGACTAGCATCCTGACATGCAGTTCCTAATAACTTGTCCTTCTGAATTTGTTCACCTTTCAGTTTCAGCTGATAGAGATCTAGCGCTCCACCTCCACTGAGTCGAACCTGTCTGATCTAAATTGCTAGAGACCTTATCATTCTCTGTACGTGTGCCAGCGGTGCACTAAGATGATTTTAGGTGAATGTGAAAGGCTTAATACAGACAAGTCTACAGGCCTTCAGGTCTTTCATCCATGCAGGTAGGAGGTTTGCCAGAGTCATCTGTGATTGGCGAACAGGTTATTTTCACACAGAGAGGAAAGAGCTTCATACATTTGAGTTTATGGCTAAACTAAACTCACTCTTTGCTTTATTTATTTCAAATCCAACATGTTGCTATAGCTTTGCATAAACATAACATTTAGAAATCTACAGTATGACTAAAAGGTTGGCTAACACAGTCCCTTATTATTATTATTATAATTTATTAAAAACTAATATAAAACTAATTATAATTTATTTATTTTTATATTTTTTTATTATTATTATTCATTTTTATTTTTATTTTATTTTTTATTTTATTTTTTTATGGTGTGTAAGGTGTCCTTGAGTGTCATGAAAGGCACCCACAAATAAAATCTATTATTATTATTATTATTATTATTATTATTATTAGGAATTGTGTGGTTAGCAAACTAAGTGGAACATGGATTACAGATGATAAACAACATTTTAAAAAAGTAAGAAACTTTATTTGCTGATGGAAGAGATCTATGCACTTTTACAAATAAATGCCAGAAAAGGATTTAAAAAGCAATGGCATATAATATTTGTTTCTTTAGGCATAACTTCTATTCCAGTGTTCCACCTCAACACAGTCCATCCATCATCTAGGAACCTTTGTCCAACTAGGGACCATGGTTAATGTTGATTACGATTGTATTTTTTTCCAATTTCACAACCATGGTAGGACCTCCAGTCAATATTTACACACTATGGAAATTTTGGGAACCCCACTTAGCTTAATTCACATGAATTTGGAATATTGGAGAAAACCCACCAAGCACAGGCAAGAACATGCAAACTCCATGCACATAGAACCTGAGGTGGGAATCGAACCAACAGTGCTAACCACTAAGCCACCATGCCCTGAAACACCACAGTAGTCCTTTTATGTTATCACTATAAAGAACCTGAGCACCCAAAGGATCCACTGCCAACGACCTGGTGCCAGACACTACAGCACACCCCACAGGTTTCGTGGAGTCATGCTCCAGGGGGCCAGATCCACCCTGGTTGCAAAAGGGGAACCCAAAAACCTACTGTAGGTGATTTTACTGATGTTAATGATTTTAATGTTACGGATGATCAGTGTAAACCTACTCTACTGCGCTCCTCAGCTTTAAAACAGTTACCCACTGTAGCAAAATATCACCCTCGTCCCCTACCTTTTCATAGGATAGCCAGTATAAAAGCATACAATTTCCTGTCTCCATTTCACTGCCTTATGTCACTATATATACAGTACAGGCTGACCCGTGAACTTAAAAAAGAAAAAGAAAGAGAGATCACAATGCAACCATGTGACCCCAAGGAGCACTGAGACAGATTTTTTCATAACACTGTTGATCAGATTTTGATCAGAAAGTATTAAGTCTATTCTTAACAATAACAAGCACTTACGATAAATGAAAAAGTCTTTACTGTAAGCTTCTGTCACTTCCTAATCTCACCTTCTCTCTTCGACCTCTTGGTATTCTATAGTTATCTTTTTTTTGTGTTTCTTTCTCTCTGCCTACACCTCCGATGATTTTGCACTATTCGTATAGTACGCTCCACACACACCATAGGCGAGTCTTTAGAGCGCAGCACTCACAGCACATCGTGAAGAATGCATCTCTCACATTTAATGAGGGACAGCACTGAATAGAGCCTGTGCACTTCCTTTCCACTTACACCTACACACAAAAACCTCTGAAGCTCTACGATGACGGTATGCATAGCTACACATCCTTCACACATCCGGAGACACCATGAGGATGCTAAACTCTATGTCTGCATAGTCTAAATATAATATCCTTTACACTGTCTTGGCTCAGACTGATCATAACAGACTCACTGTTGGTAGTTTAAAGAACATCAAATTGAGTCCTCCTCTCCAATTGGCTTCTGATACTGCCATCTGCCTGATCTCACCATGACACACACACACAAACACACGCACACACACACACACACACACACACACACACACACACACACACACACACACACGTATGTGAGCACAGATCGTTTTGACAGTCTGAATTATGCCATCAGGGTTGATGCAGGCGGATTGACCAAATTGACCAGTAATTGTGATTGCTGATGGTTCAATCACCCTGACTCTAATTTCAGAGGTGGATTCCTCAGTAGAATATTTTACTCCATATTGGCCAGTTCCTGATCCACCGTGTTCACAATTTACCAAATTGTACCAAATTGCAATTTTTGCACAATTTTCTACCTGTAAACGTGACTCGTTAAGGCTTTAAAATAGACACTGACTACTTTTCTTCTTCTTCTTTTTTTTTTTAACAAAAGTACATGTCTAGACAAGAACATCTGTCACTGAAGTCTTCAAATGCGTTTATTCTTTTATTCTAAAGCTGTCGCGGGTTTGTGGGTGTGTGTAGGCATTCTGCTCATTAACTACACAGATTTTCTACTGCCCACTGCTCAGAATCAGTCTACAAGAACACACTTTTTGCTTTAATACTGATCAAAATCAAATACTGTGATATGAATCTTACAGAAGTGTAATACAAACTGCCAGTCATATGTAATGTGTTGCACAGACTTACTCTCACTTACTCGCTCATCTTCTATACCGCTTTATCCTGTATTCAGGGTCGCGGGGACCTGGACCCTATCGTACAAGGCAGGGTACACCCTGGACAGGGTGCCAATCCATCGCAGGGAACACACACACACACATAACGGGGCACACTACGGGCAATTTGGGAACGTCAATTAGCCTAACATGCATATCTTTGGACTGTGGGAGGAAACCGGAGTACCCGGAGGAAACTCACCAAGCACGGGGAGAACATGCAAACTCCATGCACACAGAGACGGGAATCGAGTCTGGCCGGGAATCGAACCCGGACCCTGGAGGTGCAAGGCGACAGTGCTAACCACTATTTTATCACAATACTAATCAATGCCCACTATGTACAGTATGGTCTTGGCGACTTCCAATTTTTATAAGCCCATTAAATCTGATAAATAAAATTTAAAAATAACCTTTCATTATTTAGTACACCCTACCTATTTAGTTTTTATCCCACTAAACTGTAGCGTTGTTGCATAGGTATCTTTCAGTACAAAATACTGATTATAGCGTTGTTAAATATGCTATTTTATACACCGTTCAGCCAAAAAAAAAAAAACACTCTAATATTTTGCTTTGATTATAGCACACAGATGCCGTAGCATCGTTTTGTTAAGATTTTGTTATGTAATGTAACAACATGTAACATTATGTAACATTTGTTTCATTTCCATGTGTGAAAATGATGCCTCATGCTCACTGAACCCTTCTTTCACCATTTGAGACAGATGAAAACTGGCATCATCATCTTGCAATAGTCCTGTGCCATCAGGGAATAAAAATCCATTCATCCTGTTCAGTATATTCAGGTAGTCAGCTGACTTTTTGGTCACATAATGTTGAGGAACCTAGACCTGACCAACAGAAGCAACTCGTCCAGACTGCATTGCGTCTCTTCCTACCCTGATGCAGCCATCACTCTAGAACAGGGTAAATCTGGACTCATCAGACCACATGACCTTTTTCCAATGCTCCACAGTCCATTATCTATGCTCCCTAACAAACTTTTTCAGATTAGCCCAGAGGTGGGTAGAGTAGCCAACAATTGTACTCAAGTAAGAGTAGCTGTACTTAATTATAATAATATTACCCAAGTAGAAGTAAAAAGTAGTCATCCAAAATATTACTCAAGTAAGAGTAAAAAAGTATTCGGTAAAAAGACTACTTAAAGTAAAAACAAGAGTAACTGTTTCAATCGTAATGTCTGATTTATTTTTATAATAACATTTAATTTTTTTTTAGAAATTATGTAAGCAGACAGGAAAAATTATGAAATAATGTACAAATTCCGACATTTCCAAATAATCAAATAAATTTAATCAAATAAATTAACTCATATCTTTCAAAATAGCAAATCAAGGAATAAGAAACAAATTTCCTAATCTCACGTTTTTCACAACATAAAACTTTTGAAACAAATACCTCCTGTAGGTAACATATGCATGTTTGAACAGTGTAAACTATTTCCAGTGTAAGATATACTGTATATTTAGTTGCCCTCCAAATGGCTCAGCAGATGTTTCCTTCGCTGTCTACTAGTGATGGGTCGTTCATGAACGATTCATTCTTTTTGAAGGAATTTTTAACGTGACTCAGAAGAACGTGTAGTTTTGGAGAGTAATTCGTTAAATCATTGCAAAACCCCCGTAGGTTATGTACAGGAAACAGATTTGAGCGATTCTTTCTTAATGACTCTTCTACTCCGAGTCGTTCGTTCTATTGTCACGTGACTCCCATAAACGCTAAGCAGTGCAGTAAACAGGAAACAGAACTGAACGATTATCCTCAATGAGTCTTCAAGTCCTGAGTCGTTCGTTCTTTTCTCACGTGACTCCCATAGACGCTATGCAGTGCAATAGATTCAAAAGAACGAACGACTCAGACTAGAAGACATGAGAGGCGAGCTACTCATTCTGTTTATTATAATATGTCCTTAGATGCGTTGTAATATTTTGATTACTGGAACTATAGCCAAAATTTGTGTATGTAGACGTATTGGGGGTCTTTTTATTGAAAATGCAACATTTTATTTTATTTCTGATCAAAAGAACGAAATGACTCAAAAAAAAGATTTGTTCATTTTGATAAACGAGATTCAAAGAACCGAGTCACTAAAATGATTCAAACTTCCCATCACTACTGTCTACCACGGCTGTTTTTTTCCCGCTATACAGTATGTAGCGTACAAAAAAAAAAAGTACAATCTACTCAAGTAAAAGTAAAAAGTATGGTGCAGTAAACTACTCATAGAAGTAAAATTTTTTCAAAAAGTTACTCAAGTAAATATAACAGAGTAAATGTAACTCGTAACTACCCACCTCTGGATTAGCCTTACTGATGATCTTTTCTCTAGGTTTACATAGCTGTTTAGTCACAGTCCCTTGAGTTTTCTTTCCGTGTTTAAATGCGCTTACTTTCAGTTACTATCTGATTTCACAACTTTTAACGTTTAACGTTTAAGTGACCAAGAGTCATGATCATTAATTTTTTCCCCACCTTTCTTCCTTCTCCCACTATACTATACTTCCAGGTTTTATAGTTTGTAAACCAATTTTAATAGTTTCAGCTACAGTAGGCCTTAGTTGTTTTCTTTGCTTGATGTGTGCCAGTAATTTGATCCTTCTGAAACATCTGTCTTCTGACATAATTGTTTAAGAACTGAGAAGCTACTCACTGCATTGGTTGGGGTTAAATAACTTGTTGCCAGCTGGAACATATTAATCACAGCAGTAATTATCCAATGGAAGACTCCAGGTGGTGGTGACTTTTTTTTTTTTTTTTTTGGCGAAGCAGTGTATCTTTTGGCACCAGATACTTCATACTCCTCTTGCTAAATGCATTTCTGTAAATTTAAATTAAAACCCGTAGCAATTTATATTAAATTCTATTAAAGATCTTGTACTATTGGTTGGATAATATTCAGGTAGAAAGTACATGTAACCACTAATCATTCCCCACACAGGTGTGCCATGTACAATTTCACAGCGATTTTCACTGACTAATGATAAGAAATGTAAGAAAGAAGTTAGCAGGCATTTGAAAGGAGTTGCATGATGACCTGAAAGCAGCAGGAACATCAGTAATACAGAGAACAGTAAGCAATAAAATACACAGCATCCGTCTTTGCTTAAAAGAATTAAGCACAGAGATGCATGTCTAAGAGAATACAGATAAAGCAGAATACATTTTGAACAATGTACTCTGGTTAGATGGGATAGCAGGGACTCAGTGCTTAAGGCTTCGGTTTACTGATCATAATGCAGGGGATTAAAGCCCCAGTGCTAAATATAAATACTTGCTTCTTTGTGTTCTAAAAATAGAACGTTTTGGCAATATTCAGCGTATTATATTTGAAGAATGAATGGTTGCATGTATAATTGTGAGAACACCATATGCACAGTGATGTACGGAGGTCAGAGCACCGTGATAGAGAGCTGTTTCTCTGCAAACGGCATTGGGACAATACACACCATTCAAGGCAACATGAATGGTGCAATATTCCAGCACATAACAGAAAATAATTTAGTCTCATCTGCCAAGAAACTGAATCTGGGGAGAAGATGGACATTTCAACAAGACAAAGACTGCATACATACAGCCAGTAGAACTCAACAAGTCCCTCTATAGAATAGCTCAACTTGAATCCCTATAAAAATGTATGAAACTGCGAGAACTAAAAAAAGGTTAGCCAAGAGATATGGACTAAAACTGAACCACAAAGATGTCTTGAAGCTGTAATGTAAAACTACAGCTTCGTAGCAAAGAAAAAAATTAGTTAATTTGTGATACCTGAATTTATTCCATATACCTTGTTTCTCAAAAAAAGAGAAAACTTTATGGCTCTTTATACATAGTAATAAGCATAAGTGACTTAAAGTGTCTCCCCATATTTTTTCCTCATAGTTCCATCCTTTTGTTTATTGCCTGTTCTCACTTTGTCGCGTGCTCATATTCACGTTTCGTCTGGGTTCTCCGGTAGATTAATTAAGCTTAATTGCTGCTAGGTGTCATTGTCTGAATATGTGTGAATGAATGATTGCTATGTTTGATGTGAATTATTAAGCAAAATCACAAAAGAGGGAGTGCTGAGGGCAACCCGAGTGCCGAAGGCATCACAGCTGTGCTGATATTCAGTACAACACGACCTCAAGCGTATTATTGCCTTTATACAATGCTTTTCCACAAACAACACTTATTATCAACAGATTATAATTTGTTTGTTTATTTAACCTGCTATTTTGCTCTGCCAACACATATCCTTCCGCAACTGGCAAAACTAACTAACTGCAACTGGCAGAGCTGGCAGAAAAAGAAACAAGAAACAAGATTTAATTTATATTTCCACTTTTCTTTGGTGGGGTGGCGGGGGGATTAACCCAAATATCTAAGAAGATTTTAGTCATCACTTGAATTGATTGCCAGTGACTCGGCTGTACAGCCATCTAGAGGACGTTCATTTCACCACCTAGGTGCCAGAACCAAGAAGACTCTAGATGCATGTCTTCATTGATCCCTGAGAGATGGTGGGACCAGCCAAGCAGGGCTGGAGGATCGGAGGGAACGTGGTGCGGTGCAGGCTGTGATAAGAGCTGAGAGGTAAGTGGGTGCTGGACCATTTTTTACCTTCGTAGGCGGGTATCAGTGTTTTGGATTTGGTGCGGGCTGCTACAGGAAGCCAGTGCAGGGAGAATTTAGGAAGGTTCCTACAGTACATCACCACTCGTGGAATGCCTCTTGTCCAATTAGATTACTCAGTCGGAACTAACTTTTGTATAAGAAACTTTAAATAACCATTTAACAAGGGGAAAAGAATCATTTGTAACCACTATTTCTATCAAATTATTATGAAGGAACACATCCTGTTGCTACATCTGTGCGAAAGCACCACAAATAGTATTACAGGTACTCGCCAAGTAATCGGCAATCCAGAGGAGGAAATAGGAAATGGGCTCGGCCATTACCTGAGCCTGTAAATGAGTAAGCCTCATCAGTCTGGCGCATCCTGGCACAGCAGCCTCTCATGCTCTCCCAGCCCTGCTCTGCCTCTAATGATAAACACCATTAGCCACTGTGCGTGACGCTAATGCGCCTATCTGGGGAGAGCAGGCCGCCACCAGGATAAACCTGACTGCCTTGCTAATCACACGACTTGTTCTTTCTCACCGGCATGGCACATACAGAAGAGATGGAGCAAAGGAGAGAGGGAGAGAGGCTGTTATGTGGAACAGACAGGTAAGAGGTCATCATCATTTACGTGAAGACGAGACTCTAGGACGCTGAATGACACTAAATGTTGTACGGACCTAAAACTTTAGTTTTTCAGTATTAAAAGCAAAAATGAAATGACCCCATACAGTCATTCTCTTGTTTTATAGTATAGTATCCAAGCATATGTGTTTAGATACTTAGTGGACAAGATACATAGTTGGGAATTCTGAAGGTGCCATTATGTTCTAACAATGTCAAGGTTTTCTAAGCCAACCTCCCATGGGCCCGTTTTAGGCAGAAAAAAAAAAATCAAATGGATTTGTCAAATGGATTTACAACTTATCAGCAACACACAGCACTGCTGGAACTCATAACTGCTGTAATGTTGTTTTGTTACCCTGGATGGAACCATAAATCATTACAGCTCGCATAGGAGGCTTTTCAGACAATACCATCCAGTCTCAAAAAAAGAAAACAAATCCTGTAATTTATCTGTTTTTGTGCATATGCTTATAAGTGAGGCCATACATAGAAAGCATACAGAACATAAACAAGTCTCCAGCTAATCAATAAACACAAATTTTACCTAAATGCATCACATTAGTTGACTTAATGATGAAGAAGAGCAGCTCGCAAATTACAGACTACATTGCGGTGTTGCACACTTGTTATTTCTCCACATTAACTCAAAATATCTCCCATGCAATAACTACCACTTCTCACTCTTAAAACTTTATATGTGTGTCTGGTTTTAAGCCTAGCAGCGTGAGTGATGCTACAAGAATAGCTAACACTTCACTCCGTCTCTCCTTATCACTCAGCTGTGTGCGTCCCATGCCTATCCATCGCTTCGTTCCACTGCCCGCCTTCTTCCTCATCATTTTTCCGTTTCCTCCTGAGCTTCCCTGCCGATTCCTGGAGCTCTGCCGGGTGTCTTCGCAGGAAGCCACATAATCAGAATCAAGTCTTCTGTGAAAAAGACATTTGTCTTCCTTGAACCTCGCTTTCTGCCATAAGCTAATGTGCACTCATTGAAAAATTACTGGTATTTAGATTGTGCCAATCAAGGTAAAAAGAAAAGCTGCATTGTGAGGCATCCCCGAAAAAGAGAGAATCTGGATCTTTTGTATAAAGTGTCACGGGTCGTACTTGTTCTACACATCGTTGTGTAAACTACAGTGACGGAGGTAAAATGCTGAAAGGAATGTAACAAAAGCTCAGAATCAATATTACAGACTTGCTTGTAAGTCAAGTAAATGATGAGATACAGACTTTGAGTAGTTCACAGACCACTCAATAGACTTTTAGAACAACCCTGAAAAATCTCAGTCTACAGGCTATAAACCATAAACTGGGTAAAGCTTATTTCAGTGTTTTTTGGCACGGACAGAAAGGGATTGCTTTTCACAGAGTGAAATTTCAAATCATTACATTTTAAAATAATGTAAAACTGAATCTCATAGTTTCAGTGGGATTCAAGAGTTAATGCTCAAACTTAAAAAAAAAAAAGAAGAAGAAGAAGAAGAAGAAATCTTCTATACTCAGAGGTGGCAGAAATATACAAACACAATCCTCAAGTAAAAGTACTTCCCTATAAATCTACTCTACTACAAGGAAAAGCACCACTTATTATTCACTTACTGTATAAGTTGAAGCACTAAGTATGCCTTTTAAAATAAATGTACTTTAAGTACAAAAGTACAACTACTCCACAACAAACAAGATATTTTTCTGGACCGAGTTGACCATGACATAGACATGACAACATTGGCCCCCGATATGGCCTCCTGGCACATCTAGCTGCGGCCGAACGTTGTTGAAGAAACTGTAACCCTGGAATACACCGTAGAATTCAATCCAGTTAGGCTATTAAACTTTAACTAACAAGCAAAATGACTGAGTGGTTAAAAAATTAGCTAAGAATGCAGGGGTGGCCATGATGAACCTCTGTTCAGCTCACCCGTTAAAATATATACTGTATACTATATTTTTTTTCCCTTGAATACTAGTGCAAGATCTTTGACTCAGGGAACATCAAAGACAAAAGGTGAGTGGAAGGGTAAAAGGGTGATTTAATTTAGAAAATAAAGTAAGAAATAAGGAATTTAGGAGAAAAGAAATAAAGAGTGGAAGGAAAGTGTGAGGTTGTGTATGTGTGGGTCGGAAGCAGTGTCCAGCCGGCATGTAGGCAAGAAGCTGGTGGATGTTTGGCAGAAACATCCAAGATGGCAGAACAGCGAGCAGTAGGCAGCTCTTGCAAGCTCCTCAGCAGCAGCTTTGTAGTTGCGGCCAGCCAGCCTCGTCCAGTAGTTTTTTTTGAGGGGCGGCAAAATGTGTGTGTGTGGGGGGGGAGGGGGGGGTGGATCAGATGCGACAAAATCGGTGCGGCTATTGTAATCTGGAGGGGACGACGGAAAAGCCGTAACAGCCTTAGCTGCAGCGCTGGCGTGTCCGGTAACTCCAGCGAAGTAGATGTGGCTATTGCTCTCCGGTTGCTGCAGTGGCGATTCTGACTCAGAAGAGGCCTTAATGTCGAGGCAGGCTGAGTCACGATGACTGACCATAAACGCAAGCAAACATGCCAGAGGCAGCTAGCCACCACAAGGCGCATAACAGGGCCCTGGAAATTCCAAACGCCCAAAAAGAAACTATTGACATCTTATTTGACATAGTACTGCACTTTTTCTACTCTTTTTTGTAACATGTCTTCTCTGTGTTAAATAGGTTTATTACATAGGTTTATAGTGCTCTGGTTTCATAGGTTTATAGTGCTCTGGTTTCCTCTCACCTCCAAAGAACATACCAATATGTGAGAATGTGCATGTACATGGTGTCCCTTGATGGACTGGTGTACCATCCTAGGTGCGTTTACGCCTTACACACAGATTACTGGATGTAATTAATGACTAATACTTATTTTTCGATGAGCATTCTGTCATCATTGCCTGCGGATGAGATGGTTTTGCACCTTGTGTAATGGCATGGGATCCTTATTACAATTAATAATAATAATAATAATAAGAAGAAGAAGAAGAAGATAGGATAAGTGGAATGGGATCTAATATTAATGACAGTCAATGCCAAATAGCTGACACATCTGTCACTTTAAATGAAAACCTAACACCAAGAGATATCGCATTATACGATGCTAGTAATGGTTGTATTTCGCATTGATAAGTCGTTACACTTGTCGGTCAGCTCAAATCTGCTTAAATCCACACTTCGACTGTAATGCATTAATAATCTCTGCAGTATTTCCTACACTGCCATCCCAAACCACACTCCCTGGCACAGGATGTGTACAGTGTTTCAACATGAAATTGCAGCCTTGATAAGTGTGCCCTAAAACAAGTGCGCAATTTGCCTTCATTTGTTTACCAAGCACACAAAGGAGGGCAAAAACCGCAAGAAGTCAGCAGTAATCGGCAGTAAACATGCCCGCATGTTGTGATGGTGTGGCAGTTTGTGTTTGACAACTGTTTATTTGTGTGCTCGAGAGGTAACTGGTACATTTATTCGAGCGCTGAGAGAGCACCAGTATGATGGATGTGGCTCGTCTCGGTATGTCGCTTCTCCCACTTGGAGCAGCCTGCACTCCTGCAGTTTGGCCACGGAACAAATGTGTCCGTGTCTCCTAGCTCTGCACGCACACACACACACACACACACACACTGTTCTGAGTGTGGTCTAGCCTTGGGTTAACACAACGTCAGTACGAGCTTAGCCGTGTCTCACCTCTCAGGACTGGCGTCGCCAGAGCAGGTGCTAATGCGTGTGACAGAAGGATACACGCACCGTCCAGACTTTCTCAGCTGCGAGGCAGTGAAGAGATCTAATTGAGCCACGGGTTTCCATGGAGAGCAATATGTTCCCATGCTCTGCCATGGGTTTTGTGATTCACTGTGAACTCTGGTTAACCTCCGGACTTGATTTGGTAATTTCTTCATGTTCTGCAAACGTAATAAAAAGAGGGGTACCTGAGGCACTCAGTGCAAAGGTCGTGGACGGGAGAGGTTTGCCATGATGTATTTAGATGCATTAGTGGTGTTTAAGTAAATTTCAAAGTTTATATTAAAGGTGTATGTCAGAGGGGATGTAAATGGCATGCTGTGGGGTGCCAACTAGAACTAGTCATGCTAGAAAATTTATATATACATATAGCTGAAGTCAGACAAGACTTTTAAGGGAAAAAAAGAGCATTCAGATAAAATTTGAAGATTTCTTTCCCTAAATGTTGGCAACCCCAGGCGTAAAGGGTTTAGACGTCATTGTGAAAGTCAATCATGTCAATCAGAGGAATTTATCATTTTATTGCCTTATACGTTTGTATACTTTGTTTACATAGTAGAAAGTGGAGGATTGCGAGTTTCGTTTCACCTTTGGAAAGTGCTTCTGTACAGCTGTAAGGAAAATGTGTCTTGTTTTTATTGCGTCAGAATCCCTTGTTTTCAACAAACGCCTGTTCCAGACTCTCCTTGTTTTGTCTGCGGACATTTTTCTCACAGTATTTCTGCTGTGCATTGCTAATAAACTGTTTCTCATTCTGAATTTTATGTTTATGTTTTGTAGGAAGATGGTGTATGTCCTTCTCACACATTTTTCGCATATGCCACTATCTTTATTTGTTTCCATCCATCTAGGAACCTCTGGAGTCCAACTAGGGCTAGGGCCTATGATGACCATTGTATTTATTCCCATTTTACGACCGCGGTAGGATCTCCGGTCAACATTCTTACACGCATTCATACACTACGGGCAGTTTGAAACACCATTTAGCCTAATCTGCATGTCTTTAGACTGTTGGAGGAAACCTCACGTCCCTAAGGTGGGAATCGAACCCAGACACTGGAGGTGCAAGCCACCCACCACCGTATTTGCTTAGAGGTCCAAATATCTTTATGTGTATACCGATTTAAATCAGACATGGGCCTGACTTACAGTATACCAGAAAGATTTTTACATTTTTAAATATGAAACCTCGAAAATACTGGAAAACAATGAAAAACCCCAGAGGTAAAGATGCCAGCACTGTCAGCATGGTGTGTGCATTTTGTCTCTGACAGTTCCACAACCTCATGTCAATCGAGATGCCCTGTGAACCTTCCTCTCAAACATTCCAGAAAAAAAGTGGGTATATTATGCATGTGAACATGTAACCAACCTGTGGGACTTAATAGGGTCACATTTGTATATGGGTTAATTCATACACCATTGACATTGATGCATCCCTTATCAGTAACAAGCACCTTCACGATATACCTTGACTAATTCCTTTAGCTAGTGTCAATGTGTATGTACTCATTAAATCACTGCACTGGATCCATGAAAACTTGAGTGATCATCTCATTTCATGATCTTGTTAATGTGCCTGTCGATTAGTAGACGTCCCCTCAGGCAACACCAATTTTCTCTTTCCTTTCCTACCTGAATACCTTGTTATATGCCCTGAATACCGCATTAATTTTTTATGACCTTCAAACTATCTCCATATCCCCCAAACAGCTAAAAGTTTGACTGATACCTTGGAAAGCACCTAAATCAGCACTAACTTCCTCATAGAGGGTTTCCATTAGCCTTTTATTATTTTTTCATACATTCTGCTTTCTTTATTTAATTTATTTTTTATTTTTTACTTGCATGTTGACTGGAGGCTCTTTCCCACTTTCTCTGTTTCCTCTATCTCCCTGTCTGTGCAAGCCACAGGGTCTACAGTAATCAATGGTGATGAATGGAGGGGAAGGCTCTCTTTATTCTGCTCCTCACTGAATAGAAAGTTTCCATTATCTCTCACAATGTATTCACTCTATCAAAGTGACAGGGTTGAGGCGAGCCACACTCCATTGCCCTCCCCTTGTGCCCTACCTGCCTACGTAGGCCTGCTTCAAAAGCTCGAGAGAAGGGGGGTTAAGGCAAAACGGCCCTGAGTTTGGTCCAACCCAATACGGATGATCATTCATTGCATTTCTTTACATGAACGGATTTACAAACATGCATTGCAATAAATCTAGGTTTCTGTCAGCCACTGCTTTGAGAAACTCTAGAAGAAGGTGCAACATGATTAAACATAAAAAGGACAACTATTTCCAAAATGCAGCTGGTTTTCGCCTGTATATATAGTATATGGCAAAGATCACCAAATAACAGGAACTGTATAGATTCACCGCATCTTGTTCAGTACTGGTTTAGTTTCTGTTTGAACCACAGCTCTGCAGTCAGACAATATTAAATGAATTAAGTCTTTACAGTATATTGCAACATTCACTGTCCTTCTACAAGAGAAATATTCCCATAAGCTGTGCATTACCGTATATTGTATTTGCGTCAGTTAATGTTCTACTCAATGCCGTAGTTATACTTTCATTATGAGTATGCCAATATATTTAATAATAACAATAATAATAATAATAATAATAATAATAATAAATAATAATAAGGATTTATTTTATTATTTAGTCATTTTAGGACCATGGTAAACTTACCATATGGAAAATACAATTTTTAATACTGATTGTCTATCCAAACTGGTTTTTAGGCCTTTTTTTTTTATTTTTTAGATCGGGCAACCCTCTATCTACACATATACACTAGATGAAACTTAAAAATAGATAATTCTAAAAAAAACCTTTGACCACAGAAGAAAATTTGATTAAATATAATTTCTATTTGGTGAATATTATAAGCGGCTATCAGACGACAAAGACTGATGCAGATTCACATAAAATCCAAAAACCTGAGATCAATAAATAAGTCAGGTAAGTAAACATAAGTAACTTGGTACAGTATGTCAGTTTATAAGAAACACTGGACAAGTGATTGAGAGTGTAAATTTGAGAGTTGCTATCATCATCATCATCATCATCATCAGAATTTATATCTAAAAAAAAAATACTGATCAGATGAAGCCATCTTGACTTTTTAGTTTAATTTCAACATTTTCACTTATAAAACAACCTTGAGCCAGTGGCAAAACATAAAGCGTTATACTTACAATATGATCCAATTGTCAGTTTGTTGCTGCATGGTTATAACACAATGTGATGCCACTGGATGCCTTTTTATGAAAAATGCAAATGGGCAGTGTTGCAGAAGTACAGTATACCAACAATCCTCCAACTACAGTATATTGTGATATATCACAATAGAAAATGTATAGCAGCATCATAAAACGCAACCTTAGGCCACATACAGTACATATGTGTTCCTAAATTAAAAGCCCATGTGTTTACAGTGACCAGGGCTTATGGTGCCACTGCTTCAGCTTCAGTTTCTATGCTGTGCCCTTGAGAAAAGAGTTTCCTTTCTTTTTGCCTTCTGATTGGTGTGAGAGTAAAGTCATGTCATTGTGGACTTAGTGAGAGACGTTGAGCTGAATATAAAATGGTGGTCATCTGGTAGAAGGGTCATACACTTAGCGAGGAAAAAGATGACCCAGATCCTCCCACTAACTGTGAAGGGAGGGAGGGACCCATTTTCCACGCTTTGTAACACTGCTTTCCCTCTACTTGCTATTAAGCAAAGTATAATAATCCCAAACTGCTGCTTTTCACTTCTCTCTCCCTCATTACCTTTTAATGCTGTTGATCAAGGAAAATGACTTTGTACTTTCCTTTACCTTTTTAATTTGCACCAAGGTCAATTACCCTCGCTATTAAAGTTACATTCAGTGTGCTTGGCCTGAGCTGAACAGAACGCCACCAGGCCGTCTCAAGCAAATGCTGTGCCTCATAACCATGGTGAAAAAATAGTGACAGAGTAGCAAATAGTACTGGTGTAGCTTCACATTCCATATGTTACATTACTTTAGGATAGGGTAATTTCTCGCTTGGCTTACATGCATTAGCTACAGAGTCCATGTCATTCTGAATAAACCTATTATGGAACCAGACGTTGAAAACTACAGTACCCATATGTCTAAAAGCTTTTTCTCAAGGGTAATACACCCTGAAGGTAATAAGAGGGCATAGCATGCAAAATACTGTTCTTGGAAACCAGGACGGGTGGACTTTTCGATCATCTATAATAATACTACAGCATTAACAGCTCAGAATCTGCTACCATGAGAATAATAATAATCGGAACAGATGTGAAATCTGGCAAACTCCTATGTAATAAAACAGACAGCCTCGGGATAGTAAATGTTATTATTAATATTAATACATGACCAAAGAGCTCATGAGTGGCTTTTCAAAGCATCATTTCAATCGAACTGACAAATTCAATCTTGTCCCTTTTTTAATGTTCATGCTTTTAATTAGTCAGAATAGTTTCACCATAGTGAGATCACTTTAATAGTATTAATATGAACACTTTGTATTTCGGTGAACAACAGATGTTAAGTAATTGTGGATTTTCATATACGTATACAGTACGTTTAATTGTACAAAATTTGGTACGGTATTGCATAATGTGTTATTTCATCTGGCACTGTTCTGGCAGGAAAGGATGTTTAGGAAGAAAACACGTTAGGATGAATACATCCAAAAATGTGAAGTGCATAGACACAACCTTGAAGCAACTAGGTGTTTTGGAGTGCTTTTTTGTTGCAAGCATTAAGCACTACCTACATTTCACCAGAGAAAAAGAAAAACCTCTTAAACCGACCAAATCTACTGTTCCCTGAACACAACGTTGAGTTACTTGGAAATGACTAATACAATCTATAAATGACAAAGACACACTACGACTTCAGTTAGACAATGCCAGGTATACCACGGTGCTGCTGAATGCTTGTTTCTGATTGGCCAGATGGTGCTGATTCATTTTTATAATAGTGGCTCTGACCTTAGTAGTTACTGCTGCAAGGGTAAAATTAATGCACTAATTCATCATCTTTTTTCTAGTAATTTACACAAGGAGCTACAGTATATGGCAGACATGTTCACAAAGGATTTTAACACATGTAAAATCATTTATATTGTGAGGGTTGCTGTAAGATGTTTACTGAACGTTTCTGGTCAGAAGTACAGCTGTTTAAAAAATTGGAAACTTTTCGGAATAGAAACCATTAACATGGCAAGCTACATTATTTTTGTCTTATTAACCTCAAGACAAGACCTTAATAGCTCAGTGGTAGGTTTTTCGCCTGCCATTTGGGAGGCCGGGTTCGATTCCCACCTAATGCTGAAACCCTCATTAACTGAGGGTTACTAAACCTGTGCCAAGTTGTTGTGCGGATTGGATGGTTCACTGTGGCGACCCCTCAACGGGAGCAGCCGAAAGACTAACAACAACCTCAAGACAGTAAAATAAAATGGCAGGGGAAGAAATGACTCCTTACAGCTTTTGTATCATAATAATAATAAAATAATAATATTATATAATAACCACCGAACCGAGCTACTTTATGGGGAACCTATGGGAAAATGCTTTTCGCAAAACGAATTTTCACCTAAAGGACTTGCCTCCGGAACTGATTGAAATCGTATGCCGAGGTACCACTGTAAATAGACATGGAAAAATTTATTGTTCTTTAAAAAGTATTCTAGTGTCAAATTGCTGTTATTTGAAAGATATAAAACACAGAAGGGTCCGCTGTGTTTGGAAACTAATCACATTGCTTCATCACTCCACTCCATCACTGATTATCTGCCAAACAGCACCTCTAAAGTCAAGCCCATCAAAACCTTACTAAAATGTCCAAAGGCCTGTAGAATACACCATTCTCTTAGCAAACAAGCTTTCAACATACATTATTTAAAAATCTCAAAAATGCAGTTATCTCAGTTTTATTTGCCCTGAAAAGCAAAGAACAAAAGTTTTCAGATTAGCTGGCTGTAGAAACTCGAGGTGTTTAAATTAGTCTTACTGATAGATCTTTTGAAGCCAACAGCACATTTCTATGTTTCCTTCTCATCTGAAGGCTGAATGGTGCACACAGACACCCCTCTCTATTTACAGTAGGATGTTTGGTTCATTCCACCATTTGGTTCACGGGTAGTCACCTCTCACTAGCGTGGATGTACAGTATGAGCTAAGCAGAAATACTACAAGCGGATACACAATTCTGGTCATGTTAACTGGTCCTCCAATCTCAGCTCACGACATGACAACAGAATGACTTAAATAAATGTGTAAATTACTTTCCCGTTTGAAAAAGTGTCTTTAGCATCAGTGTTTAACTCATAAGTGATTAACTCACTCACTCACTCACTCATCTTCTATACCTGGAGCCTATCCCAGGAGGCTTAGGGCATGAGGCGGGGTACACCCTGGACAGGGTGCCAGTCCATCGCAGGGCACACACACATACACACACTCATTCACACACTATGGGCAATTTGGGAGGTGGCTCCCTATGAGACTGTGGGAGGAAACCGGAGTACCTGGAGGAAACCCACCAAGCACGGGGAGAACATGCAAACCCCATGCACACAGTGATGGTAATCGAGCCTGGTCGGGAATCGAACCCGGACCCTGGAGGTGCAAGGCGACAGTGCTTAACAGTGATTAACATTAGCAATGTTGTGCTTTTGCTATTATTAAATTGTTTTATTTTTCATGTAAAATTAACACTATGACACTAAAATAAATCTCACTACAGGAGATGGACATAAGAATTTTTTTTATAAACAGTAATGAATTCATTAATGTGAGTAAAAACAGTAGCTACATGTTGACAATGTCAACTTTATTTACTTACCTTTTATAAACAAAAGTGTTATCTAACCTGTCTTCGCCACAAGAATATAACCATTTTACTGAGGAAACTATGATTATGATAATCATAGCAGTTAAAACAGATGATTTCTGGTTTGGTGTGAATATGAAGAGAATAACCATAACGACCATAAATGTTCAACGTGTGCTGCTGCTGAATAGCTTTCCCTTAAATTAACACAAATGGATTTAACAACAGAATGATTTAGTCTCGAAGTACCTTTGTCTTGTACATCCAGATAAAAAAAAATGAAACTGAAACACAAATACATATTTATACTCTTCTGTCGATTTAATCTACGTCGCAAATAAAATAGTATGAACAACTTAAATTTTAGAAGGCAATACCATAGAATTGCGCTTCCTCAAAAACTCAACTATCTCACTATCTATACCGCTTTATCCTGTATTCAGGGTCGCGGGGGGCCTAGAGCCTATCCTAGGAGACTTACGGCACAGGGTGCCAATCCATCACAGGGCACACACACATACACTACAGTCAATTTGGGAAAGCCAATTAGCCTAATCTGCAAGATTTGCACTGTGGGAGGAAACCGGAGTACCCAGAGGAAACCCACCAAGCACAGGGAAAACATGCAAGCTCCATGCACACAGAGACAGGAATCGAACCCGGACCCTAGAGGTGCAAGGCGACAGTGCTAACCGCTACACCACAGTGCCGCCTATAGTTGAAATATCCAGTTTAATTATAAAAGAAAGAATGATTGTGTTTATAGGTTACAGTGTGTGGAAGAGTAAAAAGGTCATGGATATAATGATGCACTGTTAAAGGGGAAGCTATAAAGTCAGCTTATCTTTGTTTTTAAATGCTGCTAAGTGGCCATGGCATTAACAATGAGATAAGGCATGCTGGAATTTCCTAAAATCACAAGATTCTGCTTTTTCTTGTAGTGTTTCTTTTTCTCCACCTTGTGCACTTTTCCATGTAATTTTTCATATAATATATTGCTCTGTGAACATCATTTGATGGACAAATAAAGTCTAAGTTAAATGATTCCTTTATCAATCATTACCTTTGCACAATGTACTGCTAAACGTCTTGTTGTCAGAGATCCACCACTCCCTCTATTCAGTATCTCTACTGCAGGACTGAGATCTTTGCAACTTATCTTTGAGTTTTTTTGTACGTCCCATACCAGATTCAGATTCCTGCTCACCAAGGTTTCTGTTTCAGTCTCTTTCATCATAAACTTATCCTCGGCTTGTCTTACTTTCATTTCCCCTTGGACCACAAGGCTCAGATTTATGAGCCCTTCTCTTGTTACGTCTTTAAATAAAATGTGGGTTGGTGTCTTCGAGGTGGTTCCCAGCAGAGACGGTAGACAAGAAAGTCTGTTGCATGGTCCACCCTCAAAGGCATGTTCTCACAAACACAATATCTGCCAGCAAGTGTGAGGACAGTCTTAGTGTGTTTATTTTAGTTCATCTCTTGTAATTGGACATGGGAACGTTAACCTGCTGGATGTCATATTTTTAACACTCGGACCCCGGTGTGAACCCAATTTTTCTCTTTTAGCCTTTGAGGGTTTGGGGGTTGGGGGTGGGCAGGTGGTGGGAGGAAGAGAGTGAAGCAGTTAGTGCTAGTCCATTGGTTGAAGAATGAGGGAGGAAAAAAAAAATACTCGGTTCTATAGAAAGCAATTACTGAGGAAATGAAAATAAGAGATTTACAAATAAAGGGCTTTATCACCACTGGCCATACAGACATGAGAATACTGCGAGCAAGTAGTTGGCTATGAAGGTGGTCTGTAATAATTAACCAGGTAGAGGTGGATACTGTAAAGAGAAGCCTATTGGAGTTAAGACTCAAGGTCAAATATATTTAAATGGTAATGGTATTATAAATAAATAGACGTTGCAGTTAAATGAACCTATGTACATTAAATGTCTGTCTGGAAAAAGAGTCAAATAAAGTGTAAAAACACCCACATTTCTGGCCCATCCCTAGTCATCATTCTTGAAAGCTGAAAGCCGACTATTCCGAATAAACTCGAAGCTGCAACATGATTCGCAATCAACCAAACAGCAAGAGCACTTATGAACAAGCAATCAGTAATGCAATTCGTAATACAAATGATATGATTAATTTCAATTATAACGGCTGTCAAAACACAACCGAACTAAAAATCTAACTCTCAAGCATATGCTGCGGGGTCATGTCCGTCCTTGATACATTTTCGAAGATTTCTTCTCATTTTTCTTCATCAGTTGACGGAAATTGTGTTGATAAGGGCAATATTTGCTCAGGCAGCTCGGCACAAGGTAAATTAATTTCACTGAAGCCCTCTCGGTCTGAGAGGATCATTCATTGTGCCAGTCACGTCACTAAACAACTATTAAATCAATTTTAAAAAGATCATGGTTTACACAAGAGGACCAAATAACCACACGGTGTTTGCATTCAAGTGTGAATTGCAGGGATTTAATTAGAAGTTAATTTGAGTCATTCTGCTAATACAAACAGTATGGAAATGAGAGGCTGCATCTGTGTCGAGAGACACTTCTTCACTATGTACTGGGAATGACAGACAGGAGAGGACAAAGCTACGGGAGCAGGAACGCACACTTGTTACCTTATGTAGCTACGGTAATACAAAGGCTGTACTCAGGTGAAGGACCGGATAACTGAATTTATTATTTTCGCTAATCAACAGTGATGGCTGGTGGCGTTATTAGATGCGAGAGTTTTATATTTTTTATAAGTAAAGTATTATTAGAGTAAAGCTATATTAGAGTTTATTAATAAATCTTAAAGTAATAAGACTAAAGAAGTGCATTATATCAAGAGGATTCATCAATCAATGGAATGATATTTTTTTTACACACATTCACACACTTAAATAAATAAAGTTGCTTTTGTGATGTTTTTTTTCTGTAAGATTAACTGTATTAGATTCACTTTTCTGGATCCACTTTGTAGTTCGGTGAATATACTGTAGCTCTTCTTGTCCCTCAGGAGTTTGTGTTAAATGTCCAGTAATTCATCAATATCTGTGTCTGACCACAGTGACACTGCTGTGGTTAGAATCCATGGAATGCTGTTGTTACCAGTGTAACACCCATTATTACATCAGTGTGGTCCACCACCTAAATACCATCTGGTCATTGCTGGTCATATAATGGATCTTTAGCAGCGATGGACAAGGGAAATTGAGCCTGATCATTTAGGCTGCAATCAGTAATTGCATGTCTGCAAAGTGCACCCATTTGGTAGGTATACCTGATAAAATGGATCTTCTGTGTAAATTCTCACAGTGCACACACATACACACACACATAACATGAAGCATCACAACCTTTAAATAAGCCTCCTTCTTTAAAAAAAAATTATACATGCAACAATTCACCATGTCTTCATGCCAAGGTCGCATTATTGCCAAGGTCACACGTACAATACTGCAAAAGCCTTGAGTCACCCCTCATTTCTTCATATTAAATTGAATTTAATGAGGATTTAACGCACTCTAAAACAAACCGCTCGAAAATTAAAACGCAAATGGCGTCAAACTAAATTGTTAGTATTTCAAATAGCATGGAAGGAGAGCATCCTGAACTATAGAAAAG
>JAOVVA010000052.1:19384942-19402069 GCA_028565275.1 Leiocassis micropogon | reverse complement strand
CATACACATTCACATTTCATACAAACTTAATTCTTTTGATTGTGTAAAGCTGCTTTGCGACAATGTAAATTGTTAAAGGCGCTATACAAATAAAATTGAATTGAATTGAATGTAGATCGAATAATAAAATGTGAACAAATTACAATTTTAAAAATGGTTGTTTATGTAACAACTGGAGTAGCAACCTCTTTTCCCCTCTTGTCTGATCCAACCACTCAGCGTTCAGCATCACCAGCATTCTAATCATCGTCCTGGTCATCTGTCATCATCTGTTTCTCACTGGTTCATGCCTTAATAGATGTTAGATATTTTTATATGCTTAAGTGATTCATAGGTCATTGTGTTATTTAACAAACAAAAATATTCCTCTGAAACTGGTCAAGTACAAGGACTGGACTCAAATTGAGAGTCAAAAATTTGCCACAAATAAGATCCAAGAAAGTCCTTCAGGAAGCTTGGTGAACTATTCCTTAACACTTCATTAAAATACAAAAATGTCTGTCTCTTAGGGTTTCAAAATATGAAGAGGGCTCAATATTGTATTTTACACAAATGAATATGTTTCTGGCAGGCCCATGATGATATAAAAAAATAATAATCTTATAGCATGGCAACTCAGCGGTAATTCGTACATTTGCATGATACGGAGCCTTACATGAAAATCCCCCTGAATAAAATTCCATTTAGATGCCTTAAATCAAAATGCAAATGAAAGCTAATTATGTCACGATGCTGAGGTGTGAGCATTCCTGGCATAATTATGCTGAGAGAGCTCACCTGAAAACACGGATGACACTAGAGTGCGCCGTGCCAAAGCCACTGCGGAAAGCGGAGCATGTTAACGCTGAAAAGTGGCACAAATTAGGTGCTCAAAGACACAAATGATTCTGAATGGCAAGTGATGAAAAACATCACTGCAGAAATGAAATGAATGATAAACTGTAAAAACCTTGTGTTTAACCATTTCATAGTCCTGATCAAAAACAAACAAAAAAACAGCATGAAAATGAGCCGCACTACACAATTCTACAGTATGATTTGTATCCTGTAAAAATATTTTGGCCTCATGTAGCTTTTACACACTGATATTACAGGTATGTCTAGGGTTCTAAATAAATTAGGTTTGTAAATTAATTAAACTTAATTAATTTAACAAGTTTAACCTTAACATACCAATTTTTATAATTATAAACCATTATTTGCCATTACTCGGCATGGTGGCTTAGTGGTTAGCACTGTCACCTCCAGGGTCCGGGTTCGATTCCTGTCTCGAGTCTGTGTGCATGGAATTTGCATGTTCTCTCCCCATGCTTGGTGAGTTTCCTTCAAGTATTCCAGTTTCCTCCCATAGTCAAAAGACATGCAGATTTAGCATTCCCAAATTGCCTGTAGTGTATGAATGCGTGTGTGAACGTTGATCAGAGGTCCTACCCCAGTCATAAAAATAGGAATAAATACAATTGGCCTCCACAGTTCCTGGATAGATGGATTGATGGATGGATAAAACCATTATTTAATTTTTTCAGCTCACATATTTTACTTAATAAAGTGGAAATTCCTCAATTAAAATTGTTCCTTTTTACCTCCCGAGACCCGTTGTGCACAATGCATTTTCTCCTTTTTCCCCTAATTAGCACCTGCTAACTATGAACCTAATCAGTGTCTTCAATCAGAAAGAGGTTTGCCAAAATAATTATACCTAATGATCCTAATATGACAGTTACACCAGATATAGACAATATAGTTGGGAAAAAGTTTCATGTCCTCATATGAGGACATTCAGGTCTCTAGAATTGGTATACTTATACAATATGCCACATATAGGGGTTTTTACAGCCATATATAAAACTCACACTGTCTCATGTCACTACACGTTTCTTCCGTTAAGTGTTTCTATGACAGTGTGATCACTTTATTTATTTTATTTAGTTCTGTCTATGGGTAAACTGTTATAAGTTATACTGGTGCAACTTGTTAGTCTAGATCAAAAACATTAATATTAACTTGTTTGTAGTTGAAAAAGGGATAAGGCTAAAATAATCATTAGAGTGGCTCCATTAAAAATTCATAATGCACAGGATTAAAGATTTACCCATTACGTTGGATAACTTCAATAAATATTAGGAGCACAGAGCAGGCAGCGGTGCAAATCGATGTAAGTAACGCAGCAATTCAGCAGCACAGGCAGAGGATAAGATCTCTTGTGGTCACAAGCTATGCAAAGATCAATTGCTTTTTTCACAAATGAATCCATGCCACCCCTGTAAAAACTCCACACACACAAAGGCTGAATTACGGCTCTAGGGAAACGGGTGTAGATCTTTTGATCCACATATCTGGCGCCAAGCATTTCTGTGAAATTAGGGTTGAACTATCTAAAATTCAGTCAAACGCAACCACATATTGTGCATCGAGCTAACAAGTGTTATGCCCTAAGGGGTTTTCACTTCAGATTTGCGCTCTTAGCTTGTACACACCTGTTTTCACTCATCAACAAATTACTAAATATGATCAGAAACTGTAAAATATTAAACCGTGCCATGCTCTGAATGTCAAAAGTGAAATTAGAGAAGTCTGGAAGGATCCTTATGGAGCATTTTAACAGGACGTTCCCCAGGAATTCATACTATATCTGTATGAAGAACAATATGAACGCGATGCAGAGAAGAGAAATCTATACAAGAGTTTTGAGCAAACGCTTATGCTAGCTAATTTCAAGCATGGTGAATAAAAAAAACGTTCTAATCAAAAACGTTGAGCAAACCCTCCATTTTCATCAATGCACCGTTTCGTCTCGTACTGAATACCAATGACATGGCACTGCGCTCCAGTCCCCTCGGGCCACAAGTGGATGTGACTTCCTCATACACAAACTCATCTCTATATCTCATTTTTCCTCTATTCTTTTTAATGCATATGTGTTTCTAACCAACACATCTGTCAAGACAAGATTCATTGCGAATTTTGCTCTAAGCATCGTGCACAAATTACCGACGCTTTAATTTTGCATTTCGGACCTGCAACCTGACCTAATGTAAACATGAAGATCTGGCAGACAATTTGTAAGCTACAAGCTACTGTCTGATTAAGTAATCGATATGTAAGTAGGTCATCTGAATATCAAGTCAAGTCACGGCCGTTAATTAAACTTGTGTTATTTTAGTACTCAGGAAAATGATCAATGTAAAACCTTCTACAAAGTTCTTGCTACCCTTTATGGAAACGAACAAATTCCCCCCCTCCCCAAAAAGTACAGATCAGATATCCTTATTCAGTAATTAGGATAACTTCCTATAGCACCTAGCAAGATTAGAGGGACCTTGATTTGTGTAAAGCATTTTAATTTAAAGCAAGTACATACACTTTATGGGCAAAACTATACGGACACCTGACCTCGCTTCCATTTGAGAGTCTTCCCCAAACAGTAGCACACAAGATTGTATATCTGTACGCTGCAGCATTAAGATTAAGATTGCCCTTCACGGCAACTGAGCTACCCAAACATGATCCAGCATGACAATGCCCCTGCACATAAAGAGAGATCCATGAAGACACGGTTTGTCAAAGTTGGAGAGGAAGAACTCGAGTCGTCTTCACAGAGCCCTGACTTCCTCATCCTCGCTGAATGCTTTTGAGCTGAATTGAAATGCTGACTGCATCCCAAGACTTTTTGGCCAAAATCAGTCTGTGACCTCGGTACTGCTCTTGTGGGTGAATGAACACAATTCCCCAGAACCACACTCCAAAATCTAGTGGAAAGCCTTTATTGAAGACTGAAGGTTATTAAAACAGCAGAGGGGAACTGAATCTGGAACGGGATGTACAGAAAGCACTCATGGGTGTGATGGTCAGGTGACCGCAAATTTCGGGTCACGTAGTGTTTATAAACGCTGGTGTTTTCCTTTTTGATGATCGTGCGTTTACATGATCTGTTAGAGTCAACGTGGATTATAAAACACTGTAACGATTATCAAACACTGTATCCTGTGCAGTGTTATTTTATTTTCATAAATTAATAAATTTTTTTGTTAATTAATTCATTCATTCATTTTATATGGAGCATCAGAGGTAAATGAAATCCACATGATTGCTGGAAAAACTGAATTCTTATTGAAAATTATAAATACCTACATACAAAATATATATAATTTATTATTTATTATAGTGACATTGATAAATAGTGTCTATCAGCTACTTCGCTTCGAGTCTAATGAACAGCATCGCGTCCAACTTCACAAAACTATTATGGAATTCTCCCTTAAATGAAAACAACCGTTTTAAATTAAAATCGTTCTGACATTAAGTGGATCACTTTACATAAAAGTGTGCTTTGTTTATGTTATCTTAATTAAATAGCGTGCAAGTCTGCTAGCTCTTGAATCACAGTGTGTGCAGGAAAATCAATATGACAGCCTGCACTTGCTTATCAAACTTTGGTGATTTATGCGCCTTTGATTAATTTCTTTTCTTGAAAATGGAAGATATTTGCACAGCATAAATGTCACGTTGAACAGCTCCCTGATTACTGAAACAAAGGGCAGTCATTATCATGGAATGGAGACTCTGTCTTTTCAGGGTTAGCGCTCTCTGGGCTTTGCCGACTATTTAATGTAGCTACGTGGACATCTCTGCCCTTAACACCATGCCAATATACATGATAATTAGAGCAGGCATGTCACTGCACTCTGAACAAACTCATTTACAGCCTTGCTCAATCATTTTTATTTGAAAAGAATTTACTGTACAGGTGACCTTCATAACGCATTCATAAACATTGCATAAATATTTTATAAAGCAATGTCAGAGGAGTTGTGTCAAAACAAGTGGTGAAATTGCAGATTTTATGGAATATGACAGTCTGCCTGGTGGCATGTATTGGGAGTTGGGGGAAAAATACAGAACCCAGAGGAAACCCACTCGGACACAGGAGAGCCCTGGAGCTGTGAGGCTACCTGCTGCATTGCCATGCTACCCAATGTCACAAAGCACATTTCGCTTTAATAGTAACAGGCATAACTCCTGAGTGGCACAACAGAAAACTGTTTGTGCTATCAGTAGGAGGTTGCTAGTTTGAATCCTGATGATGAAATTTCCATCCATGGGCAAAAGACAAAAGAGCAAAAGTGTCCCTGCGCTCTGGATGGTGTGGTATAGTGATTGTATATTCTCTGTACCCTGTCAAACACAGGAACGCTCGCCTATCATGGGTGATGTTGTGTCCGTGTGTGCGTGTGTGCGTGTTGTGTGTGTGTGTGTGCGCGGATAGTGCTTTCCTCTGAATCCCCATGCTCTGTTTTACAGCATGAAGAGCAACTATTAATATGTGGTTGGCTGGATTCACGTGTCTCAGAGGAAGCATGTGTAAGTCTTCATCCTCCTCAATTAATAGCTTGTGAATGACAAGGAAGAGCTAGCAATTAGTTGGTGATTGGCAAACGATTAAATTAGGAGAAAAACTGGGCCAAAAAAATTAACTCACTCACCATCTATATTGTTTTATTTTGTATAAAGCGTAGCGGGGGGCCTGGAGCCTATCCCAGGAGACTAAGGGCACGAGGCGGGGTACAGTACACCCTGGACAGGGGGCCAATTCATTACAGGGCACACACATACACACACACACACACTACGGGGAATTTTGGGAATGCCAATTAGCCTAATCTGTATGTCTTTGGACTGTTGGAGGAAACTGGAATATCCGGAGGAAACCCACCAAGCACGGGGAGAACATGCAAACTCCATGCACACAGAGACAGGAATCGAACCCGGACCCTGGAGGTGCAAGGGGACAGTCCTAGCATCACCGTGCCACCCCAAAAAAATGTATAACATTTTAAAATATTACTTAACTTTTGAATAACCCCAATGACAAAAAATAATAATAATAAAAAAACCCATGCCGTGTTTGCTTTATGCTAAGCATTCAAACAGGAAGGTTTCATTGATAACATTGAACAGACGACCCCAACACAATGTTATACTGTAAATCTATTTATTCACTTAACAAGACGTCATTTATTTATAACACGGTTTTATCTTTCAACTGGAATACAACCTTAAAATGCTTATTCTGCTGAGGGTTTTTTTTTTGTGATTAAGTTAAAGCCCTGCTCAGGACTCAAACCCAGGCTACAACAGAGAGAGCTCTGAGTGCTAGCCACTGGTCCACCAGGACACATACTGCCAGTCCTAGTAAACGAACATATATAGTATGAAAAAGTACAAAATACCACCTCCACGTCAGAAAATACCAGGAAACTACAATTTATCAAACCATTACATCAGGAAGTAGCCAAAAGAAGGAAGGAAAACTATCATTAGCAGTATGAGCCTATTGAGGATGTACACTGCTCAACATCCATTCTGTATAACAAGACACTGCAATTTGGACACTCTACAAGTGGAGTATGCCCAAACCATGAGCAATAAAATTCACTGATTTTTCTCCATCGTCTTGTTTAATAACCTGTTTAATAACCAAGCTAACATGCGAACACACATGTAAAACCTCTGACCACATCTTTTGAAACTGCTGCTCAGACACTCTTAGGGAGCGTCACGCTCGGATGATATCACTATCTACCCCCTTCCCCTTGCTTAGTTCGGCTAGTGTCGCTATGATTGATGTGTGTGAGAGAGTGTGAGCGCTCGGCCAGGCTGCTCTGTAGGCTCTCCAATAAGTATGGCTGTAGCATCACCCAGGAATCGAACTTGCAATCTCCGGATGATAGGGCGAACACGTTCCCATACAAGAGACGTGCGATACATGCAGTGCGTGCAGTTAGCTGTTGTGTTTGCTGCAACTGGATCCTTAACCCTATACTAAGGAGCAAGGATTTATATTTGTGAGGACGGACATTAAGTGGAATAAATGCTATTTATAAATGTAATTAATTCAACATTATCTCAACGTTATTTCATCAACGTTAGTCCGATGTTTCGGTTTGCGACGTCACAACTTAATTACAGCTACGTAACAGCGTCATAAAGCGATACGATTCCTGCTGGGATTGTGCTACAGTGTAAAAAAAAAAAAAAAAAAAACGATGCACAAAAACACATAGAAACTCAAGTGCACGAAGTCAATCAGAGTGCAATCTTCTAGACCCTGAAGCTTGTGGCCAAAATGTTCACAAAGCAAACAAGATGCTTCACAGCGTGTGGCTGCGTCTGAGGATACAGCGAAGGAGTTGACATGAGTGATTATTCTTCACATTTAATATCTAAAAGCATTTTTATAAAGCAGTACAAGGCTGAATTACATCATCCTTATTGTTAGTACCAATATGCCATGCTATGATTTACATTTGCATGAAAGTATAAATTAGCTTCGCCTGCCTTTCACCTAAGGTGGGTGATGTCCTCCAAGCAAACTTCTGCGCGTAATTTTCTTGACAAATTTACTACACTATAACAACGTTAGCAGATGGAGTGCTGGACGGCAGCAATCCACAAGTGAATTGTTTTCACACACCTCGTCGAACTTCCTCTTAAACCTTTTCATTTCCCTTTGAAGGCACTTTTGGCAGTCGCACAGGCATTTTTCACACAGCAAACTTTGTCGCATATGTTTCCCAACTTTTCATCGCTGGCTGTAATTATCTGTAATATATTAGTGTTCACACACAGCAGCCCCATCTGTTCCACTCTTAGACAAGCTATTTCTCATTACTTGACTCACCACCCCCATTGTCAGTGTTGAAGGGTGGGTGACCTCTGGAACTGTATTTCTAACCCGAGAGCCTAATTACCGAAAGCCAAGTCATCCACCACACAATGTAAGCCACAGTTCATTTATTATGTTAATGAGAGCTCTGGCTTTTCAGCGTGCTGCCTGACAGGTGCACCGAAGTGTGCTTCTCAAGGGTTTGTGGAAGGCTGCGCTTCCGCCGTGTGCTCATATGAGCCTGTTCTATTTGACAGCGAGAAATCAGACTGACAAGCAGTAAGAAACAGGAGAGAAAGAACCTAGTGAATGTCTACTATGATCCAAAATAATGTTAATGCCTAGCTTTACAAGGATCCTTAAAGTTCATTAAAATGCTGCTGGGTGGTTTTTTTTGTTGATTACTTTTTTTGTGTCTGCAAATTAAACAGGGTTTCAGGGTGTTGCACATGTAAAGAAATAAGACTAGGAAAAATGGGTTCCGGAGAGGAACTGCCTATCGGTTATGAATGGTGAGATACTGCATGATCATTAGTGCTTTCCAGGGTAAGTGCTGAGTAAAAACGAGCACAATGCAACAATCTGGGCCTAGCTAAATGGCACAGCAGTGTTACTAAGCAGAAGTACTCTTGAACCTAAAGCACTTGGGTAGTAAGTCAACATCCCCAGTGTCCACTTTGGCTTTCAGCACGATGGCTCCAGCATGTTCCGCTTGCTGGAATCGAGCCCTAACCCACAAAGCCATTGCCTTCCTTTGAAAAAAAAGAAAAAAGAAAACAGCGAGTTCATCAGGATGAAAATAAAACTTGAGACAACTATGGATTGGCTTGCTACACAATTCCCAGCAGTTTGCAGTTTACGGAGCGAAAAAAAACAAAACAAAAAAAAAAAAAACAGCTGACATGTAAACTAAACTGACGAAATTTCATGTAATGGATTTTAACAGGGAGCAAAATCATTTAAAGCTTCTTCCACTGATATGAGATAGTGTGAGTTACTACAGTAGATCAAAATGTTTGGATATTATTGATTATTATTGGAGTTCCTTCCTAAACTTCATTCTATAACAGTCACTCAATTCTAATGTTATTAGCTTTGTGCCATATTTCAGTGTTGCATTTATTAAATTCATTCACGGCTACAGTATATCCAGGCGTTGTCCTAAACAAGGATATTCTCTTGATCTATATTAGACTACATTTCTCATCATCCTCAGCTCATAATCTTGTCTCATGACCTTCAGTCAGCTGGTGACGTGATTATGAAGTCCTCTGTTGGCCGGCCTGTCTAATTTTAGTCAGCAAAGGTCACAAGCCTTTGAGACATTGAATGTCACCTGAATGTCACCTCATAATTTTTTAACATTTTTACTTATTTTATTTAATTATATTTATGTATTTATTTATTTTACTGGGGTTGGGGGGGTGGGGGGTGCACATCGGATCACTTAAACAGCAAGGTGTGCCACGTCTTTTATACCAGCTGCTCTTTGTAATGCAACCCCTTCATTTCTATTAGTGCCTGGGATCAGTTCTGCCTGCAATGCCTGGGTTGTACGCAGTGTAGGGCTCCAAAAGTGGCGATCCAGCGATGGCAGGGTTCAAACCTCCAGCCCTTAGATCAGCAACCCAGAGCTTCACCCGTCTGAGCCACCACTGCCCGAATGTCACCTCATAATTACTACCCTTTAAATAATCCACACCCTCAGTTTTACTTTGTGATGTCATCTTCTAATGTTGTGCCTGAAACAAGCTTTTGTTATCTGCTGGACCAGATTAGTGTTGACCTAATGCTGAGTCATGAGTCACATTTAATCATTTAGTTTTGTCGAGTTCGGGCGTGTGTTCGATCGCCTCACCATTTGCCTGCCCCATATTTCTTAGTACTGCCTGGCTGGCTTGTGAGTGTCATCTGCTACATTGGTTTTAATAAAAGCAGAAAACCTGCACTTGCACCCATCTGTCCACTTCATGGCACACATGACCAGTAGTCTTTAAAGCTTTGCTTTAAGCACACACCGCCTGCTAGAGAGAGGGGAGAGAGAAGACGATGAGCAGCGGGTAAATTTACAGACACAGCAAGAAGAATTTGATTAGTTGTTTGCTTCTTTTCCAACTTTTTTTTGTTATTAATAATAGTATCAATAGTATTAATTTATTGTGACAAACATAATGTAATTAAAATTGTGCTTGTATTTGAAATTATTCTCAAATTAACAGCATTGCCATCTTCTATTAGCAAATGTACTACAGTACAAATGGTCAAATATAACTTGAGAATATTATGATCATATAATCATATGAAATAATTCACAAGTTCAAAAGCCTCTGTAGGATTTCTCTATGGCATCTCCATCCCATGCTTTGGGAAGCAATTCATTTGTTCCGGTTTCCACACAGGCAGCCCGGTAGGTAACCTGGATGACACGACATCGGAAATGACCACATTGGCCCCAGTATGCGCAATTATTGCACTGGGCTGAACTTCAAACAAGCTCCGGAGTCCTGGTAGCTCTCTGGAACTGCATGGTAATGGAGATGACTGGCTCTGTGAGTCTCATGCTGGCCTCAGTCAGTCCAATGTTTGTAATTGCTGCATGTGTCACAGAGGGAAACGGGACGAGGCCACACGAAAGAAGACCAAGGACAGATGGCTAGGGGATCAGGCCCATGCAGGAGATATGACAAGGCACAGCTCACCTCACCACAGGTGCCTGACAGTGTAGGAGGCTCCCGCCAAGAGTCCATAATCTCTCTCCGGCATCGTCCGCCAAGCTGCCATCACGAACATGTTCATGTGGGTTTACCCACAGGTTGACTGGTATGTGTGTATGCGGGCGTGCTTGTGGATGTGACTCAGAGCAGGAAGTCTGGACATTATTTAACAAAAAATAAATAAAAAATACTTTTTGCTACAATGTGCAATTGTGAACATTCATGCAATCGCAACAGAAACAACTGCTCGCCTTATCTATGATAAGTAATTTGATTAGGCCTCCTGTTTAGTCAGATCTCTGTGCTTTTGAGAACTAGAATATGTATGAACATTTGTCCTCTGCAAAAGGGTCATTTTTAATACCAGAAATTTAGCATTGGTTCCCCTAATGGGTGGGATTCAAACTGGCATTAACATGCACAGAGCACCAAGGTCTTAGGTCCTGAGCCTTCAGCGTATGGCACTTAGTCGATGCAAAACACTGAATTATTTATAGGAGAAAGAAATATATTCAAGTCATGAGACAAAAAAAAAACCCTTGTGTCATGGCCAGGCTGGAAATTAACTCTGAGGTGACTGGGAAAGTTGATGATCGTTAATGAAGAATTAATCTTCATCAGGGAATCGAACTGGCTTGGCACATTCAGGCTCAACCGACTATCAGTGTTAGTTGTAAACAAAATAGACAGCTGGCAAAATGGTAATCATAAGTAAATGTATCTGATTTTAAAATAATGTAATGGTTAATATAATTAAAAGAATATACAGTATACAAAACTTATCATGGCTCATGATTTTCTTTTTTACCATCTAACAACGCAAACAACTACAAGGGCTGTACGGAAAGTAATGGAAAAGTAGTACGTTTATTAATTGACACGGGGGTCATTCACATGTTGGTGGAGTAATTCTTCTAGTCAATATTCTCCATCATGGTCAGTGCATTTGCGCCATCGTTGAACTCAACTCTCGAATCCTTTTTGAAAATCCTCTTTGTCGCAGTTGATGGTCTCCCACTGGGCTACAGAATGTTTACGGAGATGACACCTTTGACAAGAGCAATGTGCACAGATGGATGAAGAAGTCTAAAGAAGGTGAAACCAGCAATGCAGACAATATAAATAGAGTCATGTGAAGGGATACAAGGTAGGGTCCATTAAAAAAAACAAACAAAAAAAAACATTTCTAATATCAGTTTATATAATTTACTTTTTACTATTTCACTTTTTATATTTTCAGTTCAGTATGATTTTGACTAGCTGCTTCGATTTTTAATTAAGAAGTTGTCACAATACTAACAATTTCATTTACTTATAATTCGACTAGTTTTTCTCTTCCACTCTTGTCCATAAATAAAGAAACTAAAAAAAATATATTCTTTGTATTACATTCACACCAAGAATTAGACATGGCTTTGTCAGCTCATAGAATAGTCTCTCGCCTTATGGAGGTTTGATTTTTTTTTTTTTCCACCAGCGTAGCCCAGCCTTCACAGTGACACACATTAAAACTGACACATCATTGCTCTTCATGATTCTGGTAACAGTATTTATTCCACTCTCTACCTTTCAACCTTTATTTTCCATGATGCCACTATACCATCCTCATTCGTTATTGTGTTTCGTACTGTTAAATGAGACTAAGTAAATAAACTAATTGGACAATGGAATCAAGACTCTCATCCTGCATTATTTTTTACTGCGTTTTGTCTTTACATTGAGAAAAAAGCAAACAGTGAACCTATGATCAGTAACCTTCTTGGTTTAAACATGGTATTTGCATTAGCTCGAAGCACAAACTCTTCTTGCTGTAATTCTAGCTCTAATCCTTCTTAATTCACTCGCTGTCGATTTCTAAATGTCCTCAGAGGTGAGCCAGCGTATACGACTATCAGTTCTATCATAATAGTTTGCATAAAAATCTGATGACACATACCTCCTGAGTCCATGAATGCATGAGCTTCTAATAGGATTATACAGGTATTAGGGAGAGATGCAAATACCTAAATCCAAACCAATCCCATTATATTCACTGACTAAATTTCCAGATGCCTCTATGTATTGCTTTTCTCAATTACAGTCAATGAATCTGTTTTATGCAGTGGTTACAGAGGATAGATCTTTTTTAAGAAAAAAAAAACTTCATATACTGTAATGCATTTTTAGAGGGTAATAATGACTTGATTAGCAATATATAAAGTTTGCATTTTTATGGACTATTATAGTCATTCTTAAGAGAGGGAGGAAGGAAAGAGATGGAAAAAATAATAATGGAATAAATGAAGAGGAATACTGTAGAGAGTGAAAGATACTTTAATAATTTTCATGGGTAAAATTACTTAAATACAGTTATTTTTCTGCTCATTCATGCAATTAACCAGTGAGCCAGGTAAGTGGCAGAAGCACAATGATTACAACTACAGTGGTACCTCGACATACAAATGTAATCCGTTTCGGAGGCGAGTTCTTAAGGTGAAATTTTGTTTTGGCAAAAAATGCAAAATGCATTTTCCCATAGGAAATAATGTAAATGCAGATCATTCATTTCGTTCCAGTCACCCAAAAATATTAGCAATATTGCCAATTTCCATCACTATAATTATACTTTTGCAAAAAAAATATATGTATATTTAGAAAAGACATGAATGTAGTAAATAATGAAGTAAAATATAAAATAAATAGACATTAAACCTCACTGAACCTTAATTCATGATTCCTCTTGGCACCGGCTGCTTTAAAAACGAAACTGAAAGTGGCTCCCTTTTCTCCCTGCTACGCATGGTGCTTTGTGTTCGCTAAATCTTGCGCAAAAAAATGTAAAAAAAATCGCCTTGCTTGGCTTTCCACTGATGCAAACAAGTTTTGAACAACTCTCAACTCGCAACTTAGCCAGCGTTCGCTTCGGCTCAGTTCTTGCAAACAGTTCTTAAGGTGAAAATTCTTAAGGCAGGGCAGGTTCGTATGCCGAGGTACCACTATATGCAGATACAAATGAAGAGCTTCCATTATTGTTTAGATCCTACATCGGGATAGGGAATGCATATGAGTTCAATGACTTTCCACGCCATGGTTGTTGGTACAAGATGGGCAGGTTTGAGCATTTCAGAAACTGCTGATCTCCTGAGATTTTCAAACTCTGTAGTCTCTAGGCTGTAAACAGAATGGTGTGAACAACAAAAAACATCCAGTGAGTGATAGTTATGTGGGTGGAAATTTAATATTGATGAGAGAGGTCAGAGGGGAAAGGAAAAAAGGCTATGGGAACTCAAATATCTACTCATAGCAACCATGCTGAGCAGAAAAGCATCTCAGAACACACAACAGCAGAGAGACCACATCAGGTTCTACTTCTGTAAGTCAAGAACAGGACATTATTGTGCGGCTTAAAAAGAAGAAATTATGTTTTTTAATTCTTCAGCTGTTGCGTTCATGTGTTCCAATGTCTGGTGAGTATTTACTCTGTTCAGGTGGGCTAAGTTCATAAAAGCTGGCTAAATAAAAACTATTTCCAATGCTCCTGAAAGTGTTTTTGTCTTGCTAATATCCGCACTTTGTGCCCTCATCCAGTTAGTTATAAATAAGCACAAACAGTGTTGCTTCACTGAGATTAGTCTTTATTCTCGAACCAACATGATGCTCAGGATGTCAGCAAGGTGTTAATGAGAAGCAGGTGCCAAGACCACAGAGCGCCAATTTGACTATTTTTCACAATAAGGGCAGGAATATTGTTGTTTGGACAAGCTGTTAAAATGACATGTAACAAGCACAATGAAAACCTGTGATCCATGGGGAACTCAGTTATAAAATCATTAAAGCTAAATGAAAGAAAGCACACACATTTCACACACAAGTACTCACCCTCACCAAGCAGTATTGGGAACTGAGAGAAGCCTTCCAACGAGCACCATTCATACCACTAACACTCATAATCTGTTTACTTTCAGGAATCAACACTCATCACAAATGATATGCAGCATGAAATACAGTTGAAACACTGTTGAATGCACAGCTTACTTTACACTATAATGCCAAGACACATTGTAACAAAGATCTACAGACACTCTCCGGTAAGACCTGCTATTTGCACTAATATTAATGGCTATTCATTTTATACAGTTTAGTCATAACCACATAGAAGTAAAGTATATGCCTTCTCCAAGACGCATAAATGCCTGGTGTAATATGACTGGAAAGCTAAACACACTTGAAGAGAATGTTAACTTTTTTTTTTTAATACACAACCTAACAGTTTGCCCACGATTGGCTAGCATGGCTCTGATCAACGCAGGAGAGAAAAAGACCATTCATCACAACCTGAAAGCCAAAATAGGCTCTTATTTTGCTCTTGTGGCTTAGATGGCTGTGGTGTTGTGTGGTTGCACCGTTATGAAGGTCTTCCATCAATATGACTTTTTTTTCCTATATCCATTTCTAACCTGGTTGTATGTTGTGACTTTTTTTCCTCTTTCACTGGCGAATTTCAGTTTTAACCCACACTGCTGAAGAGTCAGGTCTTTCTTTTAAAACATAGTCATCTTCATTGCTAATCTATATTTTTTAGAAAAGAACAATAGTCACTATATATGCAAAAAAAAAAATCTTTAGAAATATGTAAGGGAAGTTGATTTGCATAGGTTTTTTTACTTCCTCGTTCCTTATTGCTTTTCTAGTGGGACCCCATTACACAGACTCAAATCTTAAATTATGTATTTATTAAAATAATGACCTTAGCTGAAGTATGAATTTTGACTTTACTACATGGCTCTGCTATGAAGATTCCTTTTTTGATAGATGACCCTAATAAGAATATAAAAAGTATAAAAGGTATGTATCATCTCTTTATGGTTTGTTTTTTATTTATCTGATGTACAAAATGACAAGAAGACAAATTATTCTAGTTCAGATTAGTGAACCACTGCTAAACATCATGTATTGTCTAGAGATATGTGCGCAATTAGCAGGAAATACTTATTCTATATAATCAGGCCTCTGGAATCCAAGAAAGTTGAGATTCAGGTTTAAAATATTTGACTTCATGCCATATCATACAGTATATGTTCTGATCAGTTTGAAAACACACAACCTGTAGACCTTATAAAACTCAGAGCATTTTAGTAATTTTTGTTTTGCTGTTGTTTAGTAAACATATATAGGGTTCAGAATTGCGCAGTATATTTCTATGTACTATGGCATGATGTTACGTAATTAAATAAATTTTAATCTTGTCAATCATTCTTTATAATTAGAATCATATATTATATGTATGTGGATAAATTGCACATGTACAGTATATCTTAAACCGTAGTAACAAAATATCAAAACCCTACAAAAAATTATTACTTCACTGTTTTTGTGTGCTCAGGACCACTGCAGTTAAGTTACACTGAAGGCTTAGAACACATCCACTAGACACAACCAAATCATGCTACAGTATATATACCTGAAAAAATGCTTCCTGTATATGGTGTGTCAGTTCATGTGTCATTATGACACACAACCATCAACCATAACACAACCACTGACAGGTGAAGTGAATAAAATGTAATCTTGTTACAATGGGGTTTGACAAGATGTGGGTTATATAGGCAGAAAATGAACAGTCAGTTCTCTGTATTAGAAGCAGGAAAAAAATGAGTGAGCATAAGAGTCTGCGTTACGTTGCCAAGGACCAAACTGCGATGGCTAGACGACAGAGTCAGTGTATCTCTAAAACTGCCAGTCTTGTGAAGTATTCTTGGTATTCAGGGGCTAATACCTTCCAAAAGTGCTCCTACTCATCAAATTCCTTAGTGTTGAATTAACACAGAGGGTTGAATTAACACCCAGCAGTGTTTGTAAGAGTCCAGTTGGATGCAAATAAACTCTGAAAGTGTGAAATCAGCACTGGGGATTTTACTGTGAAGGGAGAAAAAATGGTGAACCGGCAACAAGGTCATGGGTGCCCATGGTTCACTGATGCATGTGGAGAGCAAAAGCTTGTCCCATCTGGTCTGATCCCACAGAAGGGCTACTGTAGTGTTACAGCTTTTTGGTGCTTATGAGGCTCAGTAGCTGCAGACCCATCAAAGTCCCCATGATGACCCCTGTCCAGTGCTGAAAATGACTACAATGCGCACGTGAGCATCAGAAATTGACCGCAAATTCATGGGGACCCCACCTCACAACTTACAGAACTTTCCCCTCAAAAAAAAAAAGTCTTGGTTCCAGACACCACAGGACACCTTCAGAGGTCTTATGGAGTCCATGCCTTGACGAGACAAAGCTCTTCTAGCAAGATACACAATATTAGGCAGGTGGTTTTTATGTTGTCATAAACCTTATAAACACCATAAAATAAAGACAAAACACGTAAAAAGTCAAACAGTGTTTATTTTACAATTATACTGTAGTTTCCTCATATTTTTTTTTATATTCAGAACCAATACTCTAACCTAACCTGCATTTAAAATCACACATTCAATCCTATCCCTAACTGAAAAGATATTACAGAGGAATTTCCTAAAATGTCAATTATAGTTGGATTTACATTAGATTTTATACTGAAAAACAGTATGACATTTATTTTCTTGATTGAACAATGAAGGAATGAGATTTCAACAAACTGCCTTTTTAAAGTTTTCTCTTGAGGGTGTCTTCACAATGAAAAAAAAAATTACATCGAAAGACTAGATGCTCAGTTTTATGAATATCTGCATGTATGCATATCTAACTAGATAAAGCTTCATTACCACACACAAATGTACATTT
>JAOVVA010000052.1:19353151-19384842 GCA_028565275.1 Leiocassis micropogon | reverse complement strand
AAAAAAACTGCAAAGACATATTTTAATATCTATTGTCCTGTCTTAACTGTAAATGTGAAGCAGCACTGCCGAATGAAATTCAGCCTGACAGGAAACTGATATTTTCTACATTTCCACATCTAATGATTGACTACCTTAATGGGAATTTAGCAAGATTGCTTTGAACATTGAAGGAATTACATAAATATTTGAAGACAGGAATTTGCTGTTTACTTGGTATTCACTTTGAATGCACAGGTACATTATATGTATGTGTGGCTGAATAAAAAATAAATAAATAAAATAAATAAACATTTTTTTTTGGTTTGTTTCCGATTAAATTGTGATGTACCAATGGTTAAGTGCAACTGAAATCATCACAGACTTCTTTCCTGGCATTCAAGCCTACTATTTATATTCAGCATAAAAAATGTTATGAAATGTTCAAAAAAATAAAAAATAAAAAACGCCAAACAAATCCGGACAATTAACGAGCTTACAGTATAAGATGCAAAATCCCAACGTTGTGATACCTTAGCAAGATTTATAAAATCTTTCATTCTTTTGTTACATTAAATCATCAGTATTTTATGATTCACATTCCTTTTAACAATGTGTGTTTTGTTGAGTTCACTTAAGAAGACCAAAGCATACTGTGACAATCCAATTCTGATTCTTCAGTTGATGTTATGAATAGTAATTATCATCATCTCACACAGTTAACATCACTGTGTCTTATGTGCATTAAATGCCAAAACTATATAAGCAATTCTACTGGCCTGTAGCTGATCATAGGTCCAACATGTCAGGCCAGCTGGAAGTTGAAGACAGTGATATATGACATATATCATGAGCTGTATCAGTCAAACAGAGATGCTTTCTTGGTAGCCATTAAAAAATGTATGGCTGTTCAAAGGCAGTTAACAGATGCTTGAAGCAAGCTTCTCTTTAGGCATTCTTCCCCCATCTGTTCCTCTCTGGCAATGCCATTATCAGTAGGGCTATTGGCTCTGCGCTAAAGCACTCCACGGGAAACAGTTTGCCCTGAGCTATGGGGAACTAAAAACGAGTCCCTAAGAAGAGCTTTTAATTTTGTTTTCATTAATGACTTGATGTCTTAATGCAGCATGGAGGATTAGTGCATCTAAAGATTCAAATTTATCAGTGTCCACTCTAATATATTTTCTAATCCCGCTTCCCCTGTTTCTACAGATTCCATGCACAGTTTGAGGGAGCGATTCCTGTGAATGACCTAAAATGTACTGTGATTGCATAAGAACAAAATCGGAGACCTTTTCTAATCATCTCTGAAGACTGAGACACAATTTGTTGTTCTTTGCCTGCAGTGAGATTGTTTACAGCAGCATAAACATAGACTACCGTGACAGTTTTATGAAAACTACTCAATACTTCTTATGATTGATATTCAAATTTTTGCCACGCAGCTCGTGCATTTTTGGTTTATTTGTTTGCTTATTCATTAGGATGAGAAAGGCATAATAGTTGTAGAAAGAAATGTCTCAGTGAAAACACAGAGCAGCGCACTACTGGTGGCAAATGCCACCTACTGACATCACTGATGCACCTGCAGAGATCTTGCAAAAGCCATCTTGTCTTATGAAGTAAACATAATTTAGAAAAAAAATAGATATATACACTACCAGTGAAAAGTTTTAACATGCCTTCTAATTCAATGGTCTTTCCTGATTTGTATTGCGTTTTACATTGTAAAGCAATGCTAACGGCATTTGCAAATATACAATAATCTCTTTTGAACAGTTGATATTGAGATGTGTCTGCTACTTACGCTCTTTAAAGGCTGCATGATGGCTCTAATCTGAGGTGCTGTTAATTGGTGATTTCTGAGGCTAGTAACTCTAAATGACCGTCTCCTATGCAGCAGAGGTAAGTTTTGGTCCTGCTTCCCTTGGATAGTCTTCATAAAAGGACAGTATCATCATGGGTTTCGTATATGGACTTGACAAAACTGTTCCCGCGAGAACAGCTGTTCTATTCCATTTCGACTGTTCTATTCCAGAACAGCTGGCCTTAAAATAGCAACTGACTGTTGTTGTTGTTGTTGTTGTTCCTGTTACTTAAATACCTAATTCTATATGTGTTATTTCATAGTTTTGAAAAAACAAGTATGGTCATAAAATCAAGAGGAAAAAAAAAAATCCAAACTTTTGACTGATACTGCTGTACTGTATGTATCCTTATTTTATTTTTAATTAACAGGACGTTCAGTTCAGAGAGGCTTGTGGAGTTTAGTTTTAACTAATGCTGGGCGATTGTGGTAATGCAGTTGTTACATATTGTTTTTTTTAATTAAAACATCAATGAATGATATAAAAGTTTAAACCAATATCAAGGAAAAACCCAGCTTTCTTAATCTATAAAGACAAAGACAAAGGCAGCACATAGTTACAGATTCAAGTAAACAAGTTAATTTAAAAGATCATGATGCATTAAAATTTTAAAAATGTTTTTACACTGCATTGCACATTAATTGTCAGTTATTTGCCAGTCAGTGTCTGACGTCATTTCCAAACGTCATTTCCGATCTCGGCACATTGGCCAAAGAATTAAGAAACTAGACACTTTCATGTTTGTGTTCTCTCTCTAACCTAGGAAGACACGAGGCAGGGGGTACACCCTGGACGGGGTGGCAATAAAAATCTAATACTTGTTTATAAAATATAACTCATTTAAATGCAACAAGCTTTACATTTTCATTTCTGATGCTGTGTGCAGTCGTGTTAGTTGGACATCTCTCCGTAAACCGGGAAAGGACTAGGATTTAAGCAGAATGTCCCAAGTTGCTGTCTCAGTTGTTGTGGCATATCATGTCATAAAAGACATTCTCCCAATTTACTCTGTTGTGAAAGAAGTGTTGTGTAAAATGGCAATTCTGCCATCTGCATATTTTTAATATCCTTTAAATATCCCTCATGTATATACTGTACAAGAACCACTTTTTCCACCATTTGCTGTTGACAGTCCTGTTACTATTAACAATTTAGTGCACTTAAATATGTAGACATAGTTATCCTCGTTATCTCATTGTCTACACCACTTTATCCTGTATTCAGGGTCGCAGGGGGCCTGGAGCCTATCCCAGGATACTTGAGGCGGGGTACACCATGGACAGGGTGCCGATCCTTCGCAGGGCACACATGCACACGTTTGCACACTCATTCACACATTAAGGGGAAATTTGGGAATGCCAATTAGCAATTAATCTGCTTGTCTTTAGACTGTGGGATGAAAACCTGAGTACCCGGAAGAAACCCACCAAGCACAGAGAGAACATGCAAACTCCATGCACACAGAAGCGGGAATCGAACCCGGACCCTGGAGGTGCAAGGTGACAGTGCTAACCACTACTGATGGGAAGTCTGAATTATTTTAGTGACTCGGTTCTTTGAATCTCGTTCATAAAAATGAACGAATCTTTTTTTGAGTCATGTAGTTCATTTCGTTCTTTCGATCAGAAATAAAATAAAATGTTACATTTTCAATAAACAGACCCCAATACATCAACATACACAGATTGTGGCTATAGTTTAAGTAATGAAACTATTACAATGCAGCAAAGGACATATTATAATAAACAGAATGAGCATCTCACCTCTCATATCTTCTAGTCTCAGTCGTTTGTTCTTTTGAATCTATTGGACCACATAGCGTCTATAGGAGTCACGTCACAAAAGAACGAACGACTCGGTACTTGAACACTCGTTGAGAACCGTTTAATTCTGTTTCCTGTGTTCTGTACTGCATATCGTCTATGGGAGTTACGTGACAAAAGAACGTCACGTACTCGGACTCGGACTAGAAGACTCATTGAGAAAGAATCGCTCAGTTCTGTTTCCTGTACATAACCTACGGAGGTTTTGCTGTGATTTGCGCATGCGCGCCCAGTAGAAAATGAATGAATCGCTCTCTTCTTCAAAAAGAACGAATCGTTCATGAACGACCCAACACTACTAACCACCCTGGCGACTAAGTCACCCTGCCGCCAGACATAGGTGTGTTTTAAAAATACGTAAATAAATAGATAAAATAAAATACTAAAATATACTATAAATAAAATTTAATACATAAATCCTATTGTATTCAATAAGTTATGGCCAGTTTGATACTGTTTACTAGTTAATATGTTTATATGTTTTATAACAAAAAAAAATTATAACAAAAAAAAAAGTGGAAATGTACCAAACCATGACAATAAAACGTAGGTACATACTGTGACTTTTGAATACCTTTACACCTCTAATATATAGAAAATATAAAAATTAAATCTTGAATGATTAACTGATTCAGACACTGACTTGCTGAATAGAAAAGAGGATTCACAAAAATAAAACCTGAACATAATTTTTTTTTTATATATCATTAAGTCAGTTATAAATATAAATACTGCACATATAAATATGTACTGTATGCAAGTGTAACGCTTTGTCTGTAATGCCTCTGCGTTTGCAACGGTGAAGCCTGTGAGCAAAACCAATGACTCACTACATCACAGTGACTGATACTGATTAATCCAACTTAGTGACTCATTAATGAAAGACCCATCATATCGTATCCTTGAACACTACATTAAAATACCGTATAAAAATATGTATATAAAGCAATGTAATAAAGATCAAGCTTAATCAAGCCCACGCAGCTCTAAACAAACAAACTTTCTCTTTATCTTGAATCAGGAGAGGCTATACAGGTTTTTTTTTTTTTAAAGTAATTTGCTGAAAACCTGACAGCACTGTAATATCTTACAAGGTATGTTAAATAACATAATCAGTTATGTTTCTCAGTGCAGAATGCACCTGAGCTGAAGGGCCTTGCTCTATGACCCAACACTTTGATAGTGCTCGGATTTGAACACAAAGCCTCCTGATTTAATCACTTCTACCACTAAATTAACTGCATTGAATCAGCGGATGTTAGTTAAGCTGGTTTATAGCTGGCTCAGTGGTTTGGTGCTTTGAGTCACAGGCTAGAAGGTCATGTGTTCAAATCCCAGCCTTGCTCTGTTTTATCCTGCATCAGTCAAATACGCAAAATGATTATTTTTCGTATTTTATATCAAGTTAAGATTTTACAGTTGCAGTACTGTACTGGCCCCCCAGGATTTATACAGTGAGCTGTGGAACAGAATCAATGTCAAATCCATACTATATATTTACAATTCACTGGCACTAAAACAATATACACCATGCATTCACATAAACACACGTGTGCAGCAAATTCTCTGCTAAGTACTAAGCAGGCAGCATTTCCTAGTTGATTTATTCAAGGCCACAGAAATCACCACGCTCACTGAGAAATTCATATTCGCTAGGAGATTCGCCCAGGATATAAAAACACACCTACTATAGGTCTACAGAGTGCTGTGTTACTCTGAGAGCAAAGCTAGCTAACAGCAAAGAAAGAAAAGCTCCTTTCAATAGACACAACACCAAGTGTTTCACACCAAATAAGAGCTGTTACATGTTAAAGCACAGCTTTTGTTTTATTATCAGCTTCTGAGAAGCTTCTAAGCGTCGCAATCGATCACACAAAGACTGTTGTCAAGTCGTACTTTTACAATGTTGAAGGTTTTAAACAAACAAAATTCAACACCAAATGTATATATTGGGGCTATGCTTATTTTTTTGCAATATCGGATATTGCTGTGCATTACACCCCTAAAACTTTAGTGGTAATATTTTATAATCAGGGCAAAACGTTGGTAAAAGGCTATGTCCTGTGATTCTAATATGCACGTACCGACACAGTATATAACAATATATTATCTCACTGATAGTGTAGCCTACTGTTGCATACTGGTTAGTTTTCCTTTCACTATGGTGTAGTTACATACACCGATCAGCCAAAACAATTAAGTATAGTATTGTGTAGGTTCCTCTTGTAGCACCGGGGCAGATCTGGCCACTCTGCGGATGACCCCACAAAACCACTAGAAATCTGCTGTGGTGTCTGGCATTGTGACCTTGGATTCTGCGAGTGGCGGGGTGGGGCCTCCAACTGGACTGGACTTGGATGGGAATTGTTTGTCTGGTGCATCACATGCATACTCGATCAGACTGAGATCTGGGGAGTTATGAGGCCGGATCAACAACCTTGAACCCTCTGCCTGCAAGCCACGTACACAGTAAGCTATGATGCACTGCTCTGGTTTAGCTGTTCACACATGCCACATGTGCCTTCTCTCTCTCTCTCTCTTTCCCAGAGAAGTGTGAGCGGGTGTGACCGTGTGGTGGTCTCTAACTGATGAAATTAAAGAAAAATGTCACAAATTGAAAACTAATTAATAAGATAGAGCTCAGGGAACACTTGCAACAGGAAAGACTGATTGTTCCATTAGCACTCAAAAATGATCGTTTAACCTTGTGGCTGAATTTCACCCCCCTGTAACTCACTTTGGCTGCTAATAAGTCAAAGCTGATGTGCGCTGGTATAGATCAATAAAGCATTACATAGGCCTATAAAATTCAGAGTAATAAAAGCCTTCAGGTTGCAAATTACATAGAGATTAAAAGAAACAACACACCTGGTCATCCTTGGTTTAGTCTGGAAGTAACTTCGATTTGTCCAGGGAAACATTTTATAATGCATGCTGTATCTACGAACATAAAATCTAGACAAGAACTTTTATTCATATCACCAGAGGGTTCAGAATGTTAATAACTCATGAAGTAGCATACTCTATTGTTTACCACTGGCTTCAACCCATATCTGTAGATGTCAGTTCCATTGATTTGCACCCATCCGAACATAAAATACGGAACAAATCCCCAACCTTGGGGTTAACAGTAAACAAAACCTGAAAATGATGCAGGAGACAGGCTGTATAAGTTATTTTTTGTCATAAACCCGTTGTCCCAAAACTTTGCATAACAGGGAACAATCTTGGGGCTCTCATTAATTTTAATTTTAAAAAATACAAAAATTTACAGTCTACATACTTTGGTATGATGCAATACTTTAGTATACTCCTTTATAAATTTATTCATAAAAATCTGACATGATCTCTGTGAGTTTGATATTATATTTATATTTTATACAAATTAATGTATAATAAATCCCAGACTTCTACTTTACTTTAGTACTCTTAAACTGCCCTACAAGCAAGTATTCGGTACATACTGTATAAGGTACATACTGTATATGATCATATACAGTAAGTGTTAGGAATGGGAATCACCAGGAGCCACCCGATAGGATATTATCACGATACCCACTGTACTGTAGGTGCCATTTCATTTGTATGGATATATATGTGTGTGTGTGTGTGTGTGTGTGTGTGTGTGTGTGTGTGTATGTATATACGTATACATGTATATGTATATACTGTATATATATAATTTATTAAAAAAATATATATATTGTTTTTATTTATTTATTAATTATTTATTTTTAATTTAATTTTTAGTCAGTGTAGCTTTACATGAATTGCCACACACCAGAATCGTGGTATGCAACTGAATCAACTGTTTCCCGATCTGTAATAAGTATTTTAAATATTAGTTATTTAGCCCACCTTAAGGTTCCTCCAGAATTAATATTCAAATATTTATAAATAAACAATTTTGAAAATGAAAAATTATATTATCAATCAAACAATCAATATTAAAAGTTATTTTTTAAGCTCAAACATAGAAGGGCACTGTCTGGATTTAGTTAAACGTTTGAATTAACTGCTGGTTTTAAATTTTAATTCTCAGCATATTTATGACACTTGACCTGTAGAAAATAACTGCACTAAAGGGTTTTCATTATTGTTGTCCATGTTTGATGTAGAAAAAAAGACAAATAGTTCTCCTATAGTTTAAATATAAAATAAATGTTGCATGCAACTTTTATTGTAATTTCTTTTTATTTCATTGAATTCAAAGGGTTGTCATTCATTTTGGTTGCCGCACATTTAAATTAAGTTCATGAATTCATACTTAGAACTTTAGCGCTATACTGAATAAAAAAATGTAAGTGATTGCTGCAAATGTAAAATGTATTTCCATTTTTGCTTAATGACGGGTAGAATCCTAATCTCACAACAAAAACTCAAATATAGAATCTATTTAATAATGCAGACTTAATATTTAGGCATGAATAGAGCAGCATATTTAATGTACCCAGATGTTAGTTATACATATAAAAATGTATTGTTAATAGCAGTAGTAGTAAATACAAAAGTACACTTTAAGAGACATTTAGTGTACTTCTCTTCAACAGACATTTAACCCTACGCGACTACGTGACTCTTCGTGTATTTTGTGTACATCTTTAGTACACTTGAAGTAAACAGAGAACATCTGGATGAGAGATGTTACTCTTTTGGAGTACACTATGTTGTAAATATTTTTTTCATGTTAAGCCTTAAAAAATGTGCATTTAGTTATTAGATTATTAATGCTATATTAATAATGCACATTTTCCTTAACTGTTAAGTGGATTCAAGAAGACATTTGTGCATAGCATAAATGTTCTGCAGCATGGACAACATGTTCTGAAAAATCTGAAATAACAATTACTTTTCTTTTTACAATTCCTTTCAGTCTAAAAAAGTAAAATGACACGAATCCCGGCAAATGCCAAAGCTCTCGACTATTCTTCCATGCCCTTAAACTGTCATCCCGACATTACCTTGGCTTCAGCTTACAGTTCGTGTAAGATGGCATCTGTGAAGCTGTCTTCTACAACAAAGAGAAATGAACTCTCAGGACTTTCTTCCAGTCTGCTGATCACAGAAAATTTTCAATTATTTGAGAACAAAGGCAGATTTAAAGAGTTTGGCAGCAGAAATGAACAGTTCCGGCAGAAAGTCGATTATTGAGGCTCTATTTGAAGCAGTTTAACCTGTGCCCTTGAGCCATAGTGATGGAAAGATGAGACATTAGATTTATGGTTTCAAAAATATGAAATTAAGGAGGCAACCAGGAAAAATGGACAGGAGCTCTGAGGCTAATATATGATAGTAAAAAGCTTTGAGTCTATGTCACAAAGAGATGGAACAAATGTGGAAAAACATATGGTCCAAAATGTGGGTAATGTGCCCCGGTTAGGTCTTGAGCTCAGGTTACTGTCTGGGTCGAGATTCAGATGTTCTTGTTGTCTCCATATGGGTTTCTTCCATGTTATCCAGTTTCCCTCCACTTCCAAATTAACTGATGCTAGGTAGAGTGGTTACTCCCACTACAATAGCTTTACAATTGTGTGTGTTCTTGTGTCTTCTGTGTGTGTGTGTGTGTGTGTATGAGCATAGGTGTGGGTGGTTCTCTTCAATGGACTGTGTTCCAGCCAGGGTGTATTACCCAGGGATATGCTGCAGATCCACCACGATTCTAACCAGGATAAGGTGATTACTTAAGATAAATGAATGAACGTAATATATTCCCATAAAATAGATTCTGTAGCCTTTAATATAAGCAAGAGCATTAAGTCAGAACCTTAACTTTGTGACATTTATTTGAACTTTTCTATCCCTGTCTCGTCTCTTTCTTCTCTACATGCATCTCTTGCCCTCTGGGCTCTCCTCCATCTGTGAGTGCGGACACATTGACACTTCCCTGAACTTCCGACAGAGAAAGTCAAACTGCTAATCCCTGAATCTGATGCTTCAGCATCGCAGACAGAACGCAATCCTGCAGAGAACCTTTGATTTTCCTCCCTTCTTGTTTTCCTCCACTGCTCTGTTTCACAGGCTTCAATATGCAAGTCCTTGGAGGAAGATCCTAACTAACAAATCTGCTCTCTCTTCCAAGCGACAGAAGGAACAACACTTCCATGCTTCAGAACTGCTGTCCACAGTGAACTTTAACCACAGCAGTACAAATTAGCAGTGTACATGCTAATTCATAGCTCTGATACATAACTCCTTTCCATCTACAGACCACTGCTGTTCATCCGTTTTCATGGTTTTCTGATCCATTCTGACCAGCTAAGTTGATTAGAGTTAGGAATCAATTTGCTAGCTGTTTATCACAGTCAACTGCATGCCATGATTACACTTAAAACACAACTGGAATGCATGGATAGGGTGTAAAAAAGTTTGAATGTATTGGGTAAACTATCTCAAAATGGAAACATTTTCGGTTAGTCATGATAATACAGAATAGTGAGAGTTATAGGATTACTTATATCCCTACTATATCCCTACAGGTGACCCGTCATATCAAGTCGGGTATTAAGACCAACCGCAAAAATCAGCAAAAATCAGTTGATGAATATCTTTTTTTTTTTAATGCCAATTTAAAGCAATTTCATGAACAATATCCAACTGATTATGCTAGTTGTCAGAGAAAAACATGCATTTTTAGGGGTAGCAGGGAAATCCTGGTGTTTCCTCTTTTTGTACTGTCATGCACTCCTCATTGAAATATTCTAAAAATAGGATTTGGATGGAGATTTCTGAGGTGCTCCTAGTGAATAAACGTACACTGGACATAGCTCAGCAACGGGAGATGATACGGTGATAAACCTGGTACTGTATTAATGTGAAGCTTGTTGAACCAGAAATCTGAAAACCAACTTAACTCAAATCATCCGAAATGCAACTTAATATCCGATTTGATCTGATGGGTCACAAATATCTTTGTACACGTATGACTAGCACACTGCACATTATATGGTGATGAGCTACACCAGTCTAATGGAAGTCAGAGCTACTGTATTGCATTAATCTAATCCCAATTATTATCACAATTAGTTTGAGCTCAGAACAGAGAGTTGAGTGTGAATCCCAATAATTCAAAGCTGACCATGTTGGGCTCTGGACCAATGATCATAACCCATAAGGTTCATCGATATAATAGGAAAGCTGGAGACAAAGCTTCATAGTCATTGCCTGTCGTCATCTCCGATTCAGCATTGAAACAGAGCCTTCAAACTGTTTTTCTTCACATTTACTTTATTAACATAATACACACTCTTGTCTTCCCTCTTTTACTCCTTTATTCATTCATATTGGATTTTGAAGTTTTTCCGTGAGTCGTCCTGCCTTTAGTCATAGTTTTCAAGCTGAAATCTCATTTACACACTACATCCTTCCTCCACTTTGCGTGTTACCTAACTCAAGCTGTTACTCTTTGTAGATCGCCTGCTACATGCCCATTCTTTGTGTGTGCAGTTTATCAAAGTGTACACTCAAATTAGCACTTGTTATTTTGGATTGTAATTGCCACATTTTTTTTATACAAGTAGTGTTATTCATGTGGTTTAGCAATTCCCATGACCTATAGCTTTAGGGAATTGCACATTCAAAACTTTCTGATTGTACAGACACTGAGCAGTGAACTGGGGAAACAGTGAACTCTGGCTAGCTTAAAAAACAAAAAAAAAACTCAACACTCAGTTCACCGGTACTTATGCACAGTATTTCCACCACATTTCATAATACACAATTGTAATATGACAGACACTGTTGTGTGCTTGAAGGCACAAATTTAGGTGGTTTATTGCTAAATTTAAGGGTTCTGTTCGAATTACCAAATGCAGTCTTGTTCACCCATTCATAGCACTATTTCTGTGTATATAAATAAAATAGCATCAACATTCCGAGTATTTTAAGAATGTATTTCAGTTACAAAATAAAAATAAATGCTGAGAATCGCAACATTTTGTTGGGGTCAAACATTCAATGTTATCCCATGAATTGTTGGCAAGTGGTTCCTCACCGAGTAGTGGTGGCTCGGTGTCTCAAGGCTCTGAGTAACTAATCGAACGGTTGGCAGTTCAAGCCCCAGCTCCAAGTTGCTACTGTTGGGCCCTTACGTAAGGCCCTAAGCACTGTCTGCTCTAGTATAATAGCTGACCCTGCGTCCTGACCCCAGCCTCCTAATAATTATGGGATATGTGAAGAATAAAGAATTTCAGTGTGCAGTAATGTGTAATTGACAAAATAAAGATTTAACTTAAAAAAAACAAGATCAAACAACCAACAGTGTTCCAACAACCGTAACACTGCCGAATTAATCTTTGCACAACCTTTAAAAAATTCTGCCTCACATACAAATACAGTGTATATATCCCAATAGTTATCTCAGAATTGACTGTATGTGCTACACCTTTTAGTTATTTCCATACGGGAACATACGGGAAAGCATATTTTCAGAACAGAAACTGAACAATTTTCTAAATAAAACTCATAATAAACGCTCTTTTAGGGAAAAAATAAATCATCAGCCCGGGGGCTAAATAGTTCGGTGTTAGCTCAGCGATTTGGTGGTAAATTATAGGAAATACATTTAAAATAAAATGCAACTGCTAGACAGAGATACCACTGAAATGCTTTAATCTGCCCTACAAATAAATGTGATGTTTGCGGTAATTAAATGCTCTTAATTAGACGGCTAAATGACATCAATTCATTAGTAAACAGAGCATTCTGTCCACTTTAGACTGAAGTGATTAAATGATATTAAGGTATTTTTGTTATACTTGAAATACAAATAAAATACACACATACAAACTTGAAATTACAAATTACCTTTTATTACTACCACACAGAAAATACAAATGAAGTAAAAGGCATTTCATTGCATATTATTGATTACCTCTTACTATTGTTGAGAAAAAAAAAAAACTCATTTTAACTGTTAAAATTTTCCAAAATACATGGTGTATTTTGGACATTTTGCTTGTTTGTTTTTCTGCACACCCGGGCAACTGCTGTGTATCAGAAACATGCATAAAGTCCAAGGAACGCACATGCATTTAACGCTGATACTGTAACTGTGCATTCTCACATCATGGTTGTGTAGACCATGGTTGTGGATGCACTTTGGTTTTAGGGAAAAATTACCAACAAGTAAACCAACAATAAAGGAAAAACTTAACACAAAGAGAATAACATGCAAAATCTGTGACAATGAATGAAACAATCCGAAATACTAGCTGGCCTACAGTGACAGCGTAATGCATGTGTCATGTTTGTAACCTTCAAATATTACACAATAGATAAATAATGAAACACAGATACTGTACATGATATAATAGGTGCTCATGTGAGTAATTGTAGTTGATGTACGTATGTGTAATATACTCTTGGTGTAGTGATATTAAATATTAGTGGGATTGATTGTTAGGAAACACAACAAGTGCAAGGAGCATTGTACTGTGCAGTTAAACCGATTATTATATTAATCGATCATTCATCGGTTTACCCAAACCGATGATTGATTATGGGATGGTTACCGATTCGCATCACTACATATTACTACTGAATCATGAACAAACATTGACAGATCGCACACTCTATCCCAGTCTAGAGTCCCAGTCCTTCCATATACAGTACAAGTATTTTTGAATTAGATCTATTTTTAAAACGAACTGTCTTTCGATCGAAAATTTTCAATGGAATCTTTCGTATTTGAATACACTATAAATAAATATAGTCAAACTGGATACTACAGTGAGAAGAAAAAAAAAACAGAGAGTATTAATGAAATAAACAGTATAAACAGACAGAAATAGATTTAGCTGCTGTATGTGGCTGACTCACGCTCCTGAGTAAAGCTGGGAGCAGCTATTTTTTTTTTCTTTGCTATATTACATGACTTTCTGGGTTATATAACTTCCCTGTAATGCATTTTAGCTCCAGAAATAAATTATAAAATAGTATAAGGTAATAAGGTGTGAAATGTCATCAACATCAAAAGATTTTTTTTTTGGGGCAAGAAATACAACTAGAGTCTGTGGGAGCTTTATAATCTATACTTCTCATACACTGCATATATTTCTTCAGAAGATTCTCAATTCTTCATCTGTCAGCTTCTCGACTAGGCTATTGTATTGTTCTCATTCTCGCTTCCTTTCCCTCTCTGCCAATCTGTCTCAACTTTCCCCACCTTATTTTTGATGTGTGAAGGATTACTAGCATGCTGAGTATTAAATACAGCTCAAAACATTCAAATAATTCAAATTAACAGTGATAGTAGCAGAGCTATAGCGGATGAGCACAGAAAAGCTGAATCTCTCTCTTTCTCTCTCTCTCTCTCTCACTGTCTGTCTCTCAGCTTAGTAGCTCTGAGGGCATTTTTTTTTTTTTTTTTTTTTTTTGCCTAGCACATCTTGCTCCCTGGCTCAGGGCTTCGCCAAGCTCACAATCAGTATGCAGCTTCCGTACGCACTGCTGATCCGTCTTTACGAGGACATGGAGTTGCTGTGCTTTTATCCCCAGCCTCCACCCGCCCCCGGCTTCTTCACTGACACCTTCACTTGCAAATCCGCCAGCGATCTATCTCTCCTCCCAGGCCTCTCACACACCCGTGGGAACCTTTACAAAGATCAAATCAATACCAGGATATAAACATGCATCAACTGAAGTTTGTGTTTCTCACTCTCCATGTCTTCGTGTAGAAAGTTAGGCTCCTGAGAACAATGTTGCAGTTCACTGCAGCTGAAGGGACAAGTTAAAACTACAGTCACCAATGACCTGAACGTCCACGGGATGAAAGAGATTATACTTTAATGGTGAAAGCATCAAAAGCTGTTAGGAATGTGCATGAGGATAAAAGTCACTATGATATATTAACATGGGACCCAAAGCAGCTCTATAGTCAATCACGTTGAAAATTATTACTAACAATCCAAACGTCTACTGCTTACTGACTTCTTGATGCCTTGTCTTTCTGTTTTCAGATATTTATGCCCAAAGTATTGTTTTGTTTTCGAGAATGATAAAATGCAAATTCCGAAATGACAGACTCACCTGAAAAGAGTAAAAGTGCTGAGACTTTTCACGTAGTGTGTAATGAGGTTAGAGAGCTACGGTTCTTATAGTGGCGACTGGGGATCCTCATGGGTCTGTGAAGTACCTGTGATTTTCTCATTTTGTTGCGGCTGTGAAAACCACAATCCACCATTATTAAAGTTATTATGTCTATAAATAATGTCGAGTGACAATTTTTAACCTCAGTTCAGAAGGTTTGAAACAAGTCGAATTAGATGCTGCCATTAACAAATCAAGTCATTTTTGTTGCAAATGTGTTTGCCAGAACTAGCCTTAAAAGATCCATATTTTACAAATTCTTTAAGTTACATAAGTCTCAGAGGTCTGCCAAAGTATGTCTAGTAATGCAGATAATGCATTTTTTTTATTTCTCAAACTTCCTGTATCTTACTCATCCACCAAATGCGCCATTTCAATGTCTATGAAAATGAGCAACTGCTGAGCCACACCCCACCAAAGCACAACAAGATGGAGCAGGGCATCTTCTTCTATGAGCTCACACTAGGGTAAAAATCTAATTGGCTTGTTTAAGCCCTGGCCAATAAAAAAAAATGGTAAAAAAAAGTACAAAAATCAGTTAATGTTTTTTATTCTCATGTTTTTTGTTTGTACATGTACACAGGAGGACCATTCGAATGGTATAAAATTACTAATAAATTAATTTTGCTTATTTAACCTTGATGTGACCTTGACTGCGGTCGAGTCAATTCCAAAATAATTCCATATGAATCATACAGATGTTCAACACCTTTAGATATTTCTTGCACAAATGCACAGACGTGTTGGATGCTGAATGCTGGATGGACAGACAGACAGACTGATGGCAAGGATCATGGAACTGAACTACTGTAGGCAATATACTGTACTTGGCATAAACTTGGGGTCTGAGGGATGTGTCTATACACATGTACACACGCATTCACACATTCTACTTACATTTAAAGGTTTCTTTTAATGCTGTAAAATTATTGAATCTTCTGTTCTAATGGATGTGGGAACAGGTTTCCATGCATAATCCTGCATATTGATTTGTGCATGGATTGTTCTCTTCATATCAGACCACAGGCTTTTACTAAAATATAAATACAGAGCCTGCAAAACACTGCATGTTCTCAGAATCGCTTCTGTTTTGAGTCATTATATTGTTTAATGATTCATCTACAACTAAGTCTTAACCTCTTGGTAGAAATTGGCATTTTCTTGGGAATAGTTTAGGTTCTGAATGTTTTAAGACCCTGAATATTATGCTTGTTATAAGTAACCTTCTTAACAGTTTGAAATAAATAAAAAAAAAATAGAAAACAACTGAACTCTGACTTTTTTGGGCCCTAATTATACTCAATGATATTACAATTGATTTTTAAATTTTAGATTAACTGCCTGCCTTTTTTAAGAAAGGCAAATGATCACCTGTGAGGCGAATCCAAGCTTCATCACTTCATCAAGTTTAACTAAGTTGCACGCTGTGAAAACCGGGCAAGGACACTAACAAACTAAACTAAAAACTAAAAAAAAAACGAAACTAAAAGATAATCATTTTTGAAAGACAATAGTTAGTTTAATTTATTTCAGCTATTTTCCTTTTTTTATGTTAAATGTAAGAATTTCCATATATCCTTTTAAGAGAAATATTATTGGTAATAGTTATTACTATACATTATGAGAATTATTTATTTTACAGGATAAATAAATGGTTTCTCCACTTAGCTGGGTATCCTATTTGTGCCTAGAGTTAATTCTATGCAGGCAAAATGTTTAAAAAAATTTCTTTTCTTTCACTATTATGTCATCAGAAACAGCCTCATAAGGAAGCCTTTGCCACAACACTTTCTTTCTCCCTGATTAGATTAAATTGTCTCAGCAACTGATTTAAGAACAGAAATCAATTACTGCACTCCTCCACGTCTGTATCACAGTAAAACACGCTGGATATGAAATGGTCTTCGCCTTTTCCTGTTTAATCTGTGATTACGCCTTCAATTTGTTCCGGTGTTATCTTCCCCCACTTTGTTACCACACCATCATCACTGAGATGTATCACCTTACGCCGTTTATATTACACTCGTTCCAAATCTTTTAATTGCTGTTTGACATAACAGATGAAGTCACGGCAAAATCCCCAGTGCTGAATTAACTTACCGTCTCACGGTGTTCATTTGTGTCCAACTGGGCTTAAATGATCACTGTAGGTGGTAATCCAACATAGTATTACAATATTAATACAACCCTGGGGATTTTGTTCTGACCGCTAGGCTAGAACACACTTTGGGTTTTATCCGGACTGTTTAGATTACCTAGATTTTTCTTAATGAGGACAAGCTAGAAATAGCAATGAAAGAAAAAGAAAAAAAACATTACATGACCAGATAGGATTCCAACGCTAAGAAACGGCATCTCTATAATCACCCAGTTGAAGAGTTCTAATAACTAATACAAAGTCCAATTCTAGTTCTCATTCGAGTTGGCAGGATGGTGAAGCCACTCGTCCTTTATTGCTCTACATAGCAACAGCTAGACGGGCGTCTGCATGTTCGCGTTGGCAGATTCAAGTGCTGATGGCTCTGCCGATGGAGAGAGACTGCTCAAAGAGACACGAAGCGCTGAGGATGGCACAAAGTAAATGAGATTCATTGTCTGGCCGCTGTCTATGCACTGAGAGAGCGCATTCAGCAAGGAGCGAGAGGAGTGAGAAAGACTGTTTAAAGGTCAGGACTGCAGACGGCTGATGAGCCAAGCGCCCAGCTTCATTTTGAGCCAAATATGATATTCTGGAGACCAGAAGGAAAAATAAAAAACCCAAACACCTAAAAGAGATTCACTGGACCACTCATTGGGTACAGTAATGCCTCTTGGCCAAGGTAAATACGACTGTCAGTAAACATAGGATGCACTGGTGTACTCTCAGTGTGTGATAAGCTTTCTCTGCAGTATTTATAATTGTAAATAAAAAATTTTAAAATGCTTTATCCTGGTCAGGGTCATAGTGTGTACTACAATTTATTACTTTTATTCATTCATTCTCATTTAGGTGAATTATTCCAAGACTCCTGTATTGTATCATTGATATGCAATGGATATAATCATTCAGATGTATCAGGGCTAAAGGCCTTGTAGCTTGTTACTTTACATACAGCCAATCGATGTGGAAAGAAGATAATGGGGCAACAAATATTGACTGAGCGCCACCCAGTAAAGCTGTGCACTGCCTCTGAAAGCACTTTTTTTTTTTTTGCCTTATACAGGAATGTGACTGGTATTTGTATGAATGACAGAAACTTTTCTTTCTATAAGGAGCAGAGCTGTCACGACCTACATCACTATTCAAACATATATTTAAAGCATTTTATTTGAGCATGAAAAGGCAAAAAATTTAATAAAATAAAATGTTTAATAATCTGCTCACTCGCACTCCCTGTGACCATTAAGAATTTGAAAAGACATGAAAATTATGTTGCTACTCTTTATGTTAATTGGCCTTTTTTTAAAACACAATAATTTTGACAACCAAAGAGCAACAGCATTTTTTTATTCTTTTAATTCTTTTATTTTTTAGCTTATTATAAATCAGGCCAGTTATTCCCATTTGTGGATTTCTAAGGGCTTTACTGTATAAATATATAAATAAAAAAAAAAAAGAAGAGAATAAGCACTATTCTTTATAATTGTTGGATAAGGTAGAAAATAACGAACATCATTTATATTGCCTCATTGTAAAATTCCCTGCTTACGCTGGGATGCACAAAGTTTTATCATATTTGTTGTATGCAGTATGAACTTCTGTCTGTGGCAGTGCAAAATTAAAGACTCATCAATATTCAAATGCATTGGAAAAAAAAATCTCATGCTCATAGCTAATTAAAATTCAAATTAACTTTTTTACAGAGGTTTGATGGCCCCAGTAGGCAGCCATACAAGTTTGAAAGAAATACAGACTTTCAAGGGCTTGCAAATGGCCTGATGTGCGCTCGTGTGTGCTGCTTGACGATTGACTGTGCTTTTTTAAGTCAATATTCGCAGCACCCTTCTCTTTTCTGAGGACACGTCAATCAGCGGCGAGATTCAGAAAGCAGGTAAACAAATTTATCTAGGCACATTAGCATGTGTCCATTAAAACAAAGCGCTGCGATGGCTGAGGGGGAGGAGGGAGCTGGATTTGGTTGAGGATTTGCTGTCGATGCCATTTTCGAAGAGCGATTTTAATGAGGAATTTCATTAGTCATTTTCATTAGTGACTATTCGTGCGTGGTTGTTTTACGTCAATGTCCTCTTTTCATTTCGGGGCGGCTGTGTGTTAAGGCCTTGTATTGGATGATGTTCACACCGCGATCTATTCAGTTGAAAAGGTTTTATTAGGAGAAAATAATAACAAACTGCAGTGAAGGTCTAGACTGTGACAATTTGCTGTCAGAGTAAGAATAATATTCTGAATGTGACCTTCAATATACACAAACATGTAATGCATTATAGCATTAGCTATGGAATAAATCACTGCTAGTCTTATTGGACAGTAGAATGTAAAAACCTATCATGATGATGTAGGTGGTCCAGATGTTCCACATATGCATTAAGCAGATGGGTATTAGGTGTGAAGCCTATTCAAATCCATTTCACGCTTAAACATACACTGTTTTTTGAGGAAATTCTGAACATTTTGTACGAAGGACTATATTTCTTTCACAGATGAGGCTGTTCAACAGTAACAGTACCTCATCCCTACTTTATTTGGAACTGTCAACAGTCTGAACAGCTTTTCATGGATTGAAAGCCTACCAAATGTCAAATGCAAATGGTTAATTGGATAGCTCCCGCAGAATAACAGAAAGTGTTATGAAGCTTCCTTTAAATACAACTCAGTGAGATGCTAAGGGAAAAAAGCAATTAGGTAGCAAGTCTTCTGGTCTGGTGTAGCAGGCTAGGAGGAAAAGTATAAAATGATGGCGTTTAGTTTTCCTGTAGATTCATAGGCTCTGGTCTAGTCATTTTTTTTTTCCCTGACAGTAATGCGCTAACAATCAAATACGAGCATGCGGCTTTCTGTAAACAGCCAATTAAATCCCTTGATATACCAGCAGACGGGAGAAGACATTTTCTGATATTTACATTTTTTTTAACTTGTCTTTCCTCACACTTTTCAGACTCGGAGAATCCCAAATGGATGGATAGATAGTTTCTCTTGCCACAGAGCTGGACGGACAGGCAGGCAGACGCATAGAGGGACAGGCATGAATGATTGGATTTACTGCACAGATGTATGGGTTTTTGGCCTGGCCTTGAGAAATCCATCCCGAATTCAAACGCATAATACTACACACGGTAGTAGTGTCCTACTGTTTCACCAAAGAAGGAAAAACACTAGATGTGAAATGCTCTGTGGTGTTTAATGGTGACAATGTGTGCTAGACGATACAAGAAACGACAATGACTGATGAGGTCTGCTAAGAGAATACTGATGAGGATGCTGTTTACACTGCTACGTTTAAAAAAAAAAAAAAAATTCAACGAAAAACCCAGAAGAACAACAGTGGACCAGGGCTATGCATCAAATCACAGACTATGTCCTAAATAATGTCCTAAATCAGCCAACAGTGTTTCCGCAAGTGGAAATGACACATCACCACACAACACGTCATGTCATTTAGCTACAGGTGCACATGTAACAGCCACAGGAACAAGTGCCAGTTTTAATATCCAAACTGTCCACTTAAACTTTTTTTTATTCTGGATAGATTTTGAGCATCAGCTATTTTAAAAAAACATCGCAGTGGAATCTGATGGCTCTTTTATTCATACAGCAAGCTGCAGCAACAAAACAGACACTGGGAGACAATCAGACCACTCTGTCTTGTGTCCCAGAAAACACACAGCCACCTACCATAAACGTCCAGACGTTTCAGAAATACACAAACACAATACTCAGGTCCATGTCATTTTTAAATTGAAATACTAATTATGTGCTCTAAAATTAGTTCTCCACAAAGAAACCAATTTTTTTGGTTATCTATCTTAGTTGAACAGTATTTTAAAGTATCTGAAACACAATTAAAGTTGATCCTGTGGATAACATAAATGTGCAAGTCTAGTGGAGACTGATAGAGATAAGATTCTGCATTAATTCAACAAATGGCAGGAGCATTGTTAGCCTCTTTCATTACTTCGGGAGCTTTGCTACCATGTATAATGGAAGTCTACTCAATTAAACATTGACATACTGCAAGTATACAGAATACAATAAGAACATATACATGAAAACATTATAATTATAGAATTGTTATAAATTACAGCATTGATATTGACATAGAACAAAAACCTAATGGGTAAGAATTAGTTAGTTATCTCGGTCGAGAGGCTTCAAAAAGCAGGCAAAAAAATCTTCGACCCAGAGACCAAGTGGGCAGGACTGTTATCCAGTTCACCGTCAATCACTTTCGCTCTGGTTCAATCCTGAGTTCAGGTCTATTTGGTGTTTCGTGTGTGATCCCCAAAAATTTCCCTCACAGGATGAATAAAGTCTATCTATCTATCTATCTATCTATCTATCTATCTATCTATCTATCTATCTATCTATCTATCTATCCCAGTAATCCCAAGGTAGGCTCCTAATCCACTAAGAACCTGAAAAGAAATTAGCGGCTACTGAAGCTATCATTTATGCCAAATGTTCATCCTTTTGGAGGATAAATTCAATTCAATTCAATTTTATTTGTATAGTGTTTTTAACAATTGTCATTGTCACAAAGGAGCTTTACATAATCATTAGAAATAAACCATGCACCATACGTTATTGGTGCCCCAGATTTTTCATATACTCTAGTTAGTAAAATAACTTTTGTAGACGACTGGCTACAAAAGTAAGTCAATGCCTAGACTCCCATGTTAAAATGTCCAACTTTATAACAGAAATAAACATGTTTGCAGGCCGGTACAAAAATGGTCTTGTTCTCCATAGCTAGATTTCCGGTGTCAAACAGCTAACCATCTACTACTGTATGCATCACTTAGCTAACTAGCTAACTGGAACTTGACTTCTCTTCTGTGTAGACCTTGCAGAGCATTCGTGATCATGGGCGGACGAGTAGTCATTCACACGCAAACAAACCTCAACATATAACTAAGGCATTGGACTACGGTTCAGAGGGTCCCAGGTTCAAACCCCACGAGAACCAAGTTGCCACTGTTACACCCTTGAACCTTGACCAAGGCTTTCAACTACTCAGATGTATAATGAGATAAAAATGTAAGTTGCTCTGGATAAGGGCATATCCTAAATGTAAATTAATATTTACCAGCTTATCGTTTTAGCTAAGCTAAAACTAAGCTAGCTAGCTTGTGGTAACTGGTGTAAGTACAGTAGGCAAGTTCCAACCAAGAACTGTGCTCCATTCGTTCTGCCCCTTGGCCCATTTATGGATTAACTGCAGAGTCATCTCCTGCCAAGATGACGATGAGCAGCGCTCCGTTGAGCTTCAAAACCGCTCTTTGGAAAAAGTATGGGTGATGTCACAGCCGGTATGTCTGATTCTTTTTGATGCAGTCTGTGATAAAGCTTATAATTATGGCAACTGTAAATTGCTATATAACATACTACTTTAATTAATCACAACATCTGGGTCAGAATGTCTCTTAATATTTATCCACTACAGTCTGAATTAGCTGTGCAGTTTATTCTCTCCATGCAGTACTACTGTATATACGGTACCTGTATATACTGCTCAAAGCCATACACTGGGTGAGCATTTAAAGTTTTCTACTGGAATCTCTTACTAGAAACGATCTTCAGATAATCAAGAAGACGGTCATTATAAAACATCTTTAAAATATTTAAAACCTACCTATGATGAATTTAAGGTGAATATAACGAGCACGTTCTAAGTTTAAACAACTCACTCTATCTCAATTAATGGAATAACTTTAATGTTAAACACCAAAACCCCCAAATATAATCGTTATCTCTTTTTCTGTCTTTTCTGTGTCTGCAGGCTTCAATGAGGAGCTAATTATCATGTCTGCATGCCCAGAGGTAGGTGATCTTATTAACTGACTGTGTCACAGAACCATTTATCAGTAGAGTTATTATGGCCTCCTCGAGCAAGCTATATATGTCTTTCATTAAGGAAGTCTTTCAAAGACACACTACTTTTTCTGAATTTGCTGTGAACAGCCTCATTAAACCTGATGGAGAGAGAGAGAGCGGGAGAGAGAGAGAGAGAGGGAGACAGAGAGTGAGAAAGAGTGAGAAAGAGAGAGAAAGAGAGAGAAAGAGAGAGAGAGAGAGAGAGAGAGAGAGAGAACGAGGGAACGAGAGATGTCATTCGTGCCCGTGCCACGTAGTGATGTACCGCTGTGATAGATGCAGCTTTAGCAAGAGATTAACTGTGCTATTTCTGGATTAATCGTTAATACAAACAAGTAGAGAATGCTATCGGGTCAGTTTCCAACAGACAGGCTCGTGCTCTTGCTGCATTGTTAGAATTCCAAGAAAGCATGCGCTCCATCATATGTGTTCATTTGCCATGGGAATTATTGCAATCATACAGATTTTGACATGTGATCCAGGGAGGATGAGAACAAGCTGGGGCCAGCCAGCCATCTTAGTTGACTGAAAGAGCTTATAATAAAAACGATGCTAGTAAAAAATGCGAGCAGTCACAAGAATAAAAACAGACCAAAATGCTTGCTGTCAGCATAACAGCTCACGTCGGCTGCCCAGCGTGTCTCTTGTACTGTGGCGTTTTTTTGGCTCTGCTCTCTGACTGATCCGTGTAGATGCAGATCTGTCAGCAAGCACGAAGCAGTGAGCCTCGGTGCCTGCGCACTCCCAGTCTCCTTCCTCCACTGGATTATTTATAGCGTAGTTCCAGGGCCAGCACTCACAGGCTTAAAGCACATTCTTCCAGGATAAGCTAACTCTCTCGTCCAGCAGACGGGGGCATCTTTAGGCGGCAAATAAAAGCGCTTCCCTCTGACACCCCTCTCACGTCAAAAATCCACCAATAAGCCAAAGCTAACTGTGGTGCTCTAGTGGCACAGCATCCATCCACACGTGTAGCGAGGCCCTCTGGCATCTCTGCAGTTATGTTTGAGGGGGATATTTTTTTTTGTCCCTCAGGTCCAATTTGTGTGTCACATTACATCTCGAGTACAAATGTCTTATTCTATGAGTCGCTAACTAAGGTGGGAAAAAGGTTCCTCTTGTGGGGTTTAGACAGCGAAGAGCCATAGAAAAGCAGATGAAACCCTGACCTAAATGTCTGGTCCCAATTGGGATGTCAGGCACTGAGCTTTTTATAGCAATTACACACACAAAAAAGATTTTCAGACATAAAAAAAGTCAGCGGGACAAAAGAGAACTTGCAAAAGACTGGACATGAAAAATACAATGGGTATTATGTGGCGAATTATTCTGTCGTTTTAGGAAACATTTCATTTGTCAGAGCTAATCTGGTTGTTTTTTTTAGCATTAAAGGAGCAAGTTGTAATTTTAAGAGCCCTCTGCTGTTTGTGATGTGAGTTGCAATTGCAGTGAAACCCCTTTTGAGCAAACAAAAGCTTTGCTTGAGACTGTACCCTTACTCAGTCTTTTACGATTCACTACACAGGCTTTTACACTGAATGCAGATAAGAAAGGCCCTAAAAAAAATTTTTAAACATATTGAAATATAGAATTTTTAAAATGTTTTCAGATATGCAACATGAATCCATGTTGCATATCTGACAGAAGTTTTTGCAAAACTAAAATATGTCACTTGAATTAACAAATGACTGTTGATGTATACAATGTGTTTTCCATTACAGTGCCCTTAATTTAATTTCAAGCTGAAAGAAATTATTTCATTAATAACTAGCCAGGAAATAAGATTATACTCTGAGAATTCAGACAATACTACAAAATGGCTGACACACAAATTGTGTACTATATGGTAAACAGGGAACAATTTCAGTCACTGCACATGTATGCCTTGTGGTGTATCTTTTATGGAAAAGGGACTGTTGATCAGGTCTGCTCAAAGGGACCGCTGATCAGGTCTGCTCAATATGCACGTTGAGCTAATTTCAGCTCCAGACAAAAAGCCGTACTGTATACACAAGTTATATAAATTACTTTCCTCTAATATACAAATTGCAAATACGTAGCCAAAATATTGCATATATTCAGTGCATAATCTCACATCCGTTCATCGTTTGATTCAAGAGGTGCATGCAAATAAGGCAGATTTTGCTTGGTTATGTTTTGTAATAACAGAAGAGCTTGTGAGCAATATTCCTACCACATAGAACTCAATAAGGTTGGAAAGTTTTTACCCGCTTTTACTAATATGCAACTCTTAAAAAAATAAAAAAAACAGAAGAATTTTCTTTTAAAAACTAACCATTAAAGATTGCTTAATATTGCATTTTGCTTAACTAGAAATAAAATGTATGCATGTTGTAGTTTCATTGAAGCATATAAAAAGTCCAACCATATCCACATATCCGTTTTGTCTTGCTGATGATTACCATTACTCATGACAGAATGATCAGTCTGTCTGCAACAATTGAAAATCACCAGGATTTTGTTTCTGTTTGTTTGTTTTAATTTGTGGGAGTTGGCTCAAGTTTTTACAACCTTTTATGTATCTGTCGTGAAGTTGGAATGCTCTCCATCACAGTGTGCCCATGGCTGGAGATCTACCAACATACCGAGTTTAGTTCCAGCACACCTGGCTGTAATATTCAGACGATACTAAAGCGCTTGATTAACTGGATCAGGTGTGCTTGATTAGGCCTGGACTAAACTCCACAGGAAGTGCAGACTTCCAGAAGCAGGCCTGGGAAGCTGTGCCGTGTTGGGGGTTTACTTGGTAATGTTAATAAAATGTTAATAAGAAAAAAAGCAATGAAGCAATGAATGAACTGGGGCAGCGAGTACCTGCTGGCTCAGAGGTTCAGTAAACTGGAAAGTGGATGAATATGTTACAATATGCTTATCTTCTGTTAAGTTTGGACACTTTGTAGCACAGACTCCAATCCGTGCCTCAAAATGTCCAATCTGTGCTACAACAAGTTCACCCTCCTTTAAGTTTGGACACTTTGAAAATCCAGTGCATCCAATTTTTTCTTAGCTCAATAAACTAAATGCAGTCTTAAAAACATTTTTTTACACTGAAATAAAAAAATCTAATCCCATTCTATGAGCCATCTACATTATCCACAGATCCAGATACATTAACTTGAGCCGCAGTTTCTTCTCCAGTCCTGTCCGAATTCGCTTTATGCATCGCCAAGAAAATCTCTTATGTTTTATACTAGGACGACCCCAAGATGCAGACGGCTGCAAATACCGCAGTCTAATGGGAGCGCAATAGCTCGTGCTCGCGCACACATACCGGACCCGTAATGCTTCTGTACTCTACAGTGCGACAAACAGATGTCTGTGTATGCATGTAGTGTTTTGAGAAACTATTTAGACGGTACGATCGCGAGCGGTTTCCGACCCAGGACAACTTAAAGCACTGGTACTGAGTTAACCGGAGTACGCCGCCACTCCCTTTTAAGAGGACCGGACAAGGAATTGGGTTTTTACAGAATTTCCAAACAAGCACGTACGGAATTAAAGGACACTCTGACAACTAGACTCTATTAGAAGCAAGACTGTTGTTGTTGTTTTTTCTCCAAGTCCTTCTCCTCTCCAAATGCGACGTTTAACCAGTCCCCTTAATTGACCATAAACATCTAGTCTACGAGCTATATTTAATTGTGAAAATAGAAGTTAGTCAGACACATGCACAGCCTCGCTCTTCCTCTCTACGCTCTCCATCATCATCACCGCAACTTCGCAGCCACGAGCGGTGTGAAAGAATGCGCGCGCGCACAAAACTTCTAATTCTCTAAACCTCGTCCCCAGGATAGCACTTGAGGGAAGAGTGAGTCTGTGTTTGTATGTGTGTGTGTGTGTGTGTGTGTTTGCGCAAAGACAGCCCGAGCCAACTCCCTTCACCGCCGCAGGCAATAAACCGGTGCGTCCTCGAGCGCTCACCTTTAACGACAGTCCCGCAGACGCTGCAGAGCACGAAGAGCAGGTGCTGCTTCAACATCATAATGTTCTTTTTTTTTTTTTTTTTGGTTTTTACTGTATGTATTATTTTTGTTTCTTCCTCTCGGCCAAGTGTGCCGGCGTCCGTGGTGCGTCTTCTCCCCTGCAGATGACGGGCTTATCCGGCTGAGTGCGCACTTTTTTTTTTTAACAGAGGAAGGGAGCACGCGGACTCCACGGGTTTGCCGTGACGCGCCCGGAGCGGAGCGGAGCGGAGGCTGCGCTGTAGCCGGCCTGCAGAGATACGCTCCCCGCCACAGTGACGAGCAAAGTGCCGCTTCAGCCACCAAAGCCGTCAGCGCGCTACCGCCAAGCGCTAAGCCCCGCCCATTCCCGGGTTGCCAGATTGGAATAACTGTTTTTAAAACTGTGAGGCTTTTTAACAAAACGCGCAATTTTAATACCAGCCTCAACAGCTTCAATTGTACCAGATACAGCTTATGCATCTTAAATCATATAACACGTTTGCGTAAAGGAACGTACTTTTTAAAATCACTATACGCAATAACTTTATCGTTTCGTGTTATTTTCACATGTTGGGAAATTTCAGGATAACTATCATCAGTATTTGGCAACCCGGACCGACGCCCGTTTGACAGATAGAGACACCTGACCAGTACCTCAGCCTCTTGCAGTCTCTTAAAAAAGAGTTAATGTCTTCCTTCTAAAGTTATCCATCTGAGAACAGCATAATCAGTCACTAATATAACTGTTCTATCAACCTAAAACAAAACCTTCCCTCAATACAGTGTGTAGGCTCTCAGCAAGAAGAGTTTATTTCTTTATACTGACGTTATCCAGCATAATTATTACAGCATAATTATTCACTAATAAAACTGTTCTATCAACCTAAAAAAAATCTCTGGAAAAAAACCACCAAGCACGGTGAGAACATGCAAACTCCATGCACACAGGTCTCGGATGGAGGGGGAGGAATCGAACCCTGGAGGTGCAGGGCGACAGTGCTAACCACTAAGCCACCTGCCACCAACCTAGAAGTGTAGGCGCTCAGCAAGAAGAGTTTGTTTTCTTTATAGGCTAGTTATTTATCTAAAGACAACATATTCAGGAGCCGTTAAGCTTCTATACATGCTTTTAGCCTTTTAAGCAACTTCATCCAAATGAGTTCTCAGAATCCTCCAATCTGTCATGTGCTGCAGACCAAGAACAACCTGTTGTTGTTGTTTTTGATGATGATGATGATGATGATGATGATGATGATGATGATGACAATGTCTAATTAACACCCTATTACACAATCTCGGTTTTATTTTAATAAAGTCTGTAACATAGCTAAATAGCTATGTTCCTCCTTGGTACTATATTACATTCTACTTGTCTACAGGGACAACCTGTTTTATTCATATCACACATACTGTAGTACACACACATCACACCCATTCATATTACATAGTACACCTCCTACCAGTCCACTTCAAATTCTGTAGCGCTTATATACAGTTTAGTAAGTACTCCTTCAACCAAATACTCTTGCAGGCATAAGAAAAGCTGATGCCACCTTCAGAAGATTCTGAATACCTCTCACTCATAGACATAGAGAAAAAGATATGCATATTCAGACTCTTGCTGAAGGTCAAACCCATCATGAAGTACATGGAATGCAGTAAAGAAATGTCTATGAATGTCCCTTGTACAGTTTGTTTAAAGAACAATCTGAACTCATTTTTTGACAAGAGCACTAAGCTTTCATGAACCCTCTGTTGATGTCAGTCTTATTATGTTTACTGTGGTTTCAGCCTCACTGAAACAGATCTTGAGTTCTGTGATATACTGATATCAAGAAATGTCCAAAAATTTTATCAGTAGGAAAATGACTTTTAAAATATGGCTAAATTAAGTCATTGTACAATTTGTAATATGTATCTAAAAATGCTCTTGCACATGTAATAAATAGATCGGATTATAGTGTAATAAACCGATTCAGTGATGTATCGTGATTCTTCCACTTTTTGGTTGTTTTGGCAATTCATTTATTGCCACACTATCTCCAAAAACGATTATTATTATTAATATTATTATTATTATTATTCACATACAGGTGGTGTGCTCTAAATTATTCACACACTAGGCACCGCAACATCACGTATGGTAGGAGCAAATTATCTGCGAAGTTTGTTTAAAATAGTAACAAAATAAAAAATATACATTAAAATGGGATATTTATAAAATTATGATACTTACAGAATTGCATTACAGATCGAATCAGCACATAGATATTGTGATAATATTATATCAGATGGTCCCTGGTGATTCCAATCCTAGATAGATGGATGGATGGATGGATGGATGGATGGATGGATAGATAGATAGATAGATAGATAGATAGATAGATAGATAGATAGATAGATTGATTGATTCATTGATTCATTGATTTACCAATACATAACATCACATAACAAGGGACCAGAGCAAAAATATGAAATATCTTGGGGTCCAAAAACCAATGATCTAGTGATTAACTGTGAATTTTTCTGAGATTGTTTTTGTGCTTCACGATCAAGAGTGTTAGCAACATGCTTTAGGCTGAAGGATTTGGGCCAGATTCTACTCTGAGCCCAGGTTCAAATCCTGCAGCTGAGCTCATTGTGTTGAAATAGGCATTGCTATTCTGTCAATGGGGGTGGGGGTTCACAGTAGCTGAGTCACATAGCGTACTTAAGATGGACAGTGCTGAGGCAGTGAGCTTCAAGCTGGTCCCTTTCTTTGCTTCACAAAAGACCCATCCACAGCCTGCATGAGTGCATGTCTTGGTTATTTGTGGATACTCACGTTCTATAGCATGAACTATTGCGTTAGAGACTCTAAGTCAAGGATAAAGAAAAAAGGTTTGTTGCATGAATAAAATACTGACTTCAAACAAATAGTTGTGAATGCAGATAAATAAGCATGCTTTGCAAGAATAAGTTGGAATTGCTACAAGCTTGCAAGTCAGCCAGTTGGAAGCGAGTATAGAATATTCAAGGAAATACATGCCAAGGGTGGAACAGACTCAGTTAGCAAGGGAAAACTGACTCAGTGCTAACAGAGCCTTGTAGCAGAATACAGAAAATGCTGGTAATATAGAATAAATCTGAGTCATCCAGGTAAAATGGAATGAAAGAAGGCTTTGCCCAGCTTTGAAGGTCACTTGTAGCTCTTGTAACAAGCAGCTAATCAGGAACGTCTATATCATGTTCATATAGACTATAAAAAGTCAAAGCATCATGAATCGTTAAGCATAAGTACATACTGTAGGGGGTGTGATAAAAAAAAAAACATATTGATGATATATAAAGAAGTGGTCTGTTGGTGCAGCATAATTTCTCAATATCATCTAGTCTTTCCAATGAAACTGGTGATGAACAATCAAATAAAATGACTTTTATGAGCAGGATACTGGGTCATTGCTTTGCCCTCTGTCTCTATTATGAGTGAAAAACGGGCTCTGAATTTAAGGACACCTTCAGCACATTTAATTTATCTATGCTTTTAACAGTCATGTGTATGTTTTTATCTTACCTTCATGTTCTGAGCATTTGCTGTGACAAATTATCTTAGCCTTGTTCTGTGTTTTGTACACATTTAAAATTTTTGTGCTGCTGGATAAGCGCTGGTGCTGTATGAGAACCTGATCAAAGTGCGTATCCACGGATCTCATAAAACACATTTCATGAATATGCAAAATCTCATTTAGATGAATGTCACATAGGCAAACTATACTGCTCTCACTCTTTTTCCCTAAACTGAAACATGAGGAATAGTAAAAAAAAAAAAAAATGGTGTGATATGAATAATGGATGATAAAACTGGGAAAAAAAATAAGAAGACTTTATAGAATATAATAACTGTAACCAAGCAACAATTCTGTAAACTATAATGGTGTTTTTTCTTATGATCTCTTTTGTAATATATATTACAAAAGAGTCACACATACTATGCAGCCATCCTATCACATCCTATCAGCCAATTCAGCATTCTAATGGCGCACAGCATTAATTTTGACTCTTGAGGGTAAAATAACACACTTTTTTATATTATATCCCATGGACTTTGTAATACTTTTAAAATGGAAGATGGCTTTTAAAACGCTGCAAAGAATAACTCACTGCTTGAAGATGATGACAGGCGAGATATGGCATGGACTGTTTCTATAAGAACAGTAAATGGATTCTCAGCATTGCAGCATCTTCATGTTTGAATAATGATTAGGTTGAAACAAAGCATTGTGAATTTCTTTTTTGATCCCTAAACATGCCGAAGGGTCGACTGCGGAGCAGCCTTTTTAGCTTTTTGTTAAATTTACTGCACTTCTGACATCAGGGAGGAAAAGATCTCTCACAGTAAAGCTGCTATAATGTGGCTTTTTGGAACCACTAAGGAGTAAGACATGCGCTTGAGAATCAGGCTTAGCTTCACTATAAGGGGTGCATAAGAAAATCAGTGCAAGCTGGGATGGGTGGTGAGACAGAGACAGAGAGAAGAATAAGGGGGGGGGGGGGGGGCGGAGAAACAGAGAAATCTCAAGGGCTTTTCTGCAGTGAAAAGCTGTACCATGCTGACAACTGTGACAGTGGCTGGCTGAGAGGACGGGGTAAAATGTAGCATGTTTGTCAGACACAACCGGACAGTACTCCAACAAACCCCACAGGCATTGAAGATTGACAGCATGCCATGTTTTCAGGCCACAGGAAGCGGGAAAGATTCACACACTGCTTCCCAAAAGCTGTTTCATTACATGGCTCAAGTAAACTCAGAGAGCGTTTGAATAGAGTTTTTATTAAAGACTGTAAAATGAGTCATTAATATATATATATATATATATATATACAGTATATATATATATATATATATATATATATATATATATATACACACAGTATATACACAAACATCACAGATACTGAT
>JAOVVA010000052.1:19341809-19353051 GCA_028565275.1 Leiocassis micropogon | reverse complement strand
CAGTATATACACAAACATCACAGATACTGATCAGCCATCATGATCTGATTAACAACACATAACATTACCACATTACCAATGATTATCTTTTACATACCTGGAAACTGAAAACAGTTTCATGGATACTACAGGCTCTCCCATACCTGCAGGAACCAAAGGCTAGCATGTCAGGTACAAACCTTCAGAAAAGGCAATGCAATACAACTTGCTGGAAAATGTCAATGCTGGCCATGATCGAAAGGCACCAGAACACCCTGTGCTCCAGAGCCCACCACACACAGAGCCCAGCAGGCAAAGAGCCAAGGCCACTGACCCAGTCTCCAAACTCCCCACATCCCAATCCAATTGAGCACCAATGGAATACACCAGAGAAACAAATCTAATCCACTGAGACCCAACTCTACAATACAGCCCTCAAAGGATCCACTGCCAGCATCCTGAAATATAATTTAGTACCAAATATACAGTAGATTCACCACAAAAGATTTACTTCCATTTTTTTGACACTGGAGGTTTGCATCAGGACTGGGATCCCAATGAAAAAAAAAAAAAAGGAGAGAAAATGGTATGTTTTTACTTTTAAGAGAGATGAAAGTGTATGGGTCCGATATGAAACTGCAAATGTGACCAATGCCTTTACAGAGTCTTTTTTTTACAGTCCTCATTAACTTCCTATTTAGCGCCATGGTACATTAAATTAGGCTGTGAGTTTGTTTATATTCTATCCTAGGAACCATCATCATTGTTCAACGGTTGGCTGCAATGACCTCTGACATCACAGCAGTGACAACATCATTGCTGTAAAAGGAAGATACATTGCTTAAGAGCTAAATTTCACACACTTAAACACTTATAGGCAATAGGGAAATGGCAATCAGCCTACATGCATATCTTTGAGTTATGGGAGGAAACTGGAGTACCCAGAAAAATAGGAAACATTGGGAGATTCACAGGTGAGATTCACATCCACAACCCTGGATCTGTGAGGCATCATTAACTAATAAGCTACAGCGCCACTAATTTGAGTCAAATTTGTTCTAAAATATATATATATATATATATATATATATATATTTTATATAATGTACATAGTTATATTACACATCATGCCTAGAGTACATTGTCTGTGTTTTTCCATTACATTTTTTTCCTGGAGCATAGTAACATTCATAAAAGCGAGCACACCTGCTTCAGGTATAAATCCAAAAACAGACAAAAATAGTTGGAACTTTAAACATACAGTATACAGTTACTTCTGTTTGTCATTGTAGTACACCACTAGTTATCATACTGTATAATATTATTCAGCCACCCTTTCAACCTGTGTGATTTGTTTTGGTGTGTCTCTATATTAGTATTGTTCAAAATATTGGCCTCGTGATGGATAAAACTACAGACAGAAAATGCATCTTGTCATATCTGCCTTGGTATTCTCAGTACAAGATTAAATGTTGAGAGCTTTATCTTTACCCTGTTAGTAGGAAGAAAAAAATGTTGTGTCATTAGTTAGCAGAAACTGCACACTCTGAATCTCGGAGATACCAGCACTTTGAAATATTTCATTTGAGATGTAGTTCCCTCAAGTGGTTAAATGCATCTAGGGAACTTGTCACCCATGTACTTCAGCATTCAGGAAGGAGTTTTATCTGGCCTTGCATGTGAGCTTAAGGGGATTAATTTTACATGTATATCTAAAACTCTGACAGTTTCACTACTGGTTATGAGGTATACTGTGTTATCATATTTGCAATGCTAATCAGACAGATGGAAAAACATTAAAATAGCAGACAACAATAAAACATGAATTATGTTAATAACTTCAGTGTGAAAAATAGGCTAATCTGAAAAGCCTTCAAGCTTGGGGTGCTATTTTTTCCTCCTTTTTATCAATACGACAGAAAAAAATGAGATAGAAAAGCAGACTTGAAGTCAATAGACTGGGACAGAATACAAAATCCAACACCCAGTACTAATTGGCTCCCCTGCCAGTGTTCTAATCACGCAATTTAAATCTCGAGATCTGAATTATCTGAAACAGAATCTCCCAGAATGCTCCTCAGTTGGTCTGCCCTCCCCACTGGGTCAGTGAAAGGAAGGAGTGTGGACAAAGTTACTGGCTCTTTATATGTGGAGAGATGATCACTTTGTTTTTGCTAGCATAAACTAGTGATAGCCCGTGGCAGCTGGCGTTCTTACAGACCACTGCATGCAAAATGGACCGATTTCTTGATTTAATTATCCACAATGGATTTAATTCTCTCTCTCTCTCTCTCTCTCTCTCTCTCTCTCTCTCTCCTTCTCTCAGTTAGAATTGAACCGAGATAAGAGAAATGACAGAAGCATTGGTCCATATAAGCTTTCACATGCATTTATGGCTGGGGTCCATGTACTTAATTTGTGTAGTGTCATTAACATAGCTAACTATTTGCATTTTGGACTAAAGACAGCTCATAATTTGGCTGCAGCAGTTGTTCTATTTTTACTTTCATTTAAAAAGATTATGGTGAAACTTAAGAAGATAAGTCCACATCCATAAACATCACTCAGCACAACAGTAAGTCTTACTATACAGTAGGTTTTAGTAATTTATCTATAATAAAGGTAATGATAAGTAACCATATTTTCAACAATATTTTTGGGGTATTAATTAATAGGAGTTAATGTAGGAACTTACTTACAGTCATACTGAACTTCTGTCCAGGCCACATGAACATTTTTATAAGGACTTAATGAAATATTATCCTTTTGTTGTATTAACACTAGTAACATAGGTGTACGAATTGAACATTTCTAGGGGAAAAAGGACACAAGGCAGGACACACCCTTGTCACAGGACACAAGCATGCACAAGCTTATACACGCTTACTCACACACTAGACTAAACCACATGTCTTAGAAAAGTGGTAGAAAACTGAGAAAAAAGAGGAAACCCACCAAGCATGAGGAGAACTCCGCAGACCCAAGGTTGGACTTGAATTGGCCTGTTTATGCTAAAGAAAAAATGTAATAAAGTAGAATTTACTTTGAAAATTAGGCTTATGCTAAAAATGTATTTTACACTCAAAGTAAAATAAAATTAGAATTTTGAATTACCTACAGTAACCAAATTGAAAGTGTAAAGCATGAAAAGTAGATAGATATTACTGGTCTAGCATGAAAATGTTAAATAGAAAATACTTAGATTAACTTTTTTCTTGTTAACATTTTGTGGACTTTGTGTTTGACACTAGTGATGTATGCAGTTCTTATTTGCAAATTGTATTTCAGTATGTTCAGTATCTTAATTCACTAGTTTACACTTTTTAACAGGTTTAAAAAAATGAAAAAGTGTGTACAGTACATTTAACCATAAATACACGTTATTAATTCTTTTTTTGTGTCATTTTTATGCCTACCTAAATATTCTGTGATTTTGTGATTCTTTTTCATAAAAAAAGGTATGTTTTTAAATTCATAATTATATTACACATTGTCTTTTCATAACCTCATACCAAAGGGAAAAACGCTTTCACAATGTTAACAGTAACAGCATAACCTGTTCACATATATTTACACAAGGTTACAGTGAATCACTTCTCTTTTAACCAATAAACTAATATTTATTAATAGGTAGTGAGGTATAAATTAATATTTAAGTTAATAAATTATGCATACATTGCTTAGATCTTATTAAATCAGACAGTATGAAAAATAATATGTTCGTATCATAGATTGCATCAGTTAGCAGTTGATTTAGATATTTTAAATTGCTTAATAAGGCTCAATACTGTATTAATTGATGTCTCTTAATAATATTTCAATCATTTTGGGATGCAGGAAATATTTGCTATTAGTTAATGTTTAATAAGCTTAACATTAAGTAATGTAATAAGTTTAGTTTATTAATGTGCACTTTTATTAAAATGATAACTAATGTAAAAACAATTCTTATGCAGATATTCATATAAATACAATGCATGTTAGAATATAATTTTATTGCTGCTATGCGCTGTTCAGTAGCTGTCACATAAAGACTGGTGTATATGCTGCAAATATATTTCCCAAATGATTTGGAGAAACGAGTGGGATGAAGTTACAGTTGAACCAAATGTTATTATATGGTTCGAGTTATTGAATTTTCTATGTTTAGATGTAAGTCTCAGAATGAATAGTACTTAGTGTGGACAAGCAGAAAGTGTTGCATTGTATACATGTACACCTGAGTCGAATGTTCACTGGACTTTTTGCCATTCGATGCCTTTTTAAACCCCAAGCCAAATGAATTTGTATTTATTTTTCTGTATTGTTTTCCTCTACTCTTCTAATGTGGTTTCGGTTTTACCCGCTCAGCCTTTTGCTGATGCTGAAGTGACAGCGTTAATAGACAAATGCTGCAACCTGTTTTGTTTTGATGATTAGTCCTATTGCCATCTGTGCTGTTTTAGAGAAGTAGCCCTCCAACAAGCTTCAGGATAAAATGCTTTGTAGGAACCGATTTTTCACAGCAATATGCCACCGGCTAGAAAACCAGATCACCCACGCTTCCTTACTTCACTGCGGAATTTTGAATTTTAATCACTTAATTATTTAAAACTACTTGACTTGAAGGCAGATGTTATTAGCAAATTTCTTCAGGACTTTTTTCAGGGTTTTTTTTTTTTTTTAACCCAGATCAGATACGATCACTTCACATTACCAACGAAAATGAGAGGTTTTAGTTGATTAACTGAGTGGTAACTAAAGTTACCACATGCTCTGATAAGGTTTTTACATATTTTGAAATATAATTTCTACAACATACAGTACAGTGCAGTGCATCACGGTCCACCGTGCATGGGGTCTAGCAGGCAAAGAGCTAATCCGCTGACCCAGCCTCCAAACTCCCCAGATCCCAATCCGATTGAGCACCCATGGGAAGCACCGGATAAACAAGTCTGATCCACGGAGGCCCCGCCCCTCAACTCACAGAAGCCAAAGGATCCACTCAAATAATATGAAAGTTGATAATATGAAAGTTCAGTTACCAGATGATGATTCAGTGTAGTTTTTGGAGTTTTCTCTTTACACTTTACTAATATATTAAGACTACTGTACTGTTATATATTTGGGAAGTTGTAATATTTTAGGTGGTTTCGTTTCCACTGTCATTTTGTCTATACACTGTTTCTTTATATATGCAAAATGTGCATTAGTCAGTTTTTCTTTACTCAGTGTCCTAGCACGAATGTCACACTTTAAACCAATTAAGCAGAAATTGTAATTAAAAAATAAATACATAAATATTACTAATATTCCAAATATGTCTTCTGCATTAAACTTACACAGTTTATTTCATATCCGACCACTTTAATGCCTTCAGCGAAATTAAAAAGTGGTTTGCTAAAATCAGGACATACCCTAATTTGCCAGAAGGGGCAGCACTGTGGTATCTTTATGCCCTTCAGTCTGCAGGAGGATACCAATGATAAATGAAGTATCCTTCTGAATAAATATGGTATCTGTATTATAGTTGTTTTTTTTTTTTTTTAAAGACCAAATCCTGTGCAGTGCCTCATCAGTACTTTTCTCTCAGTGCCATTCCCCTGTCCACGTCTCCTCCTCCTGGCCATCTGTCCTCGGCTGCCAATCTTCAGCTGTCCTGCTGTCATGAACCTTCTTTCTGCAGAGGCAGTGACAGAAAGGACACCATTCTCTCCATCCTTACACATAATCAGTCTTCCCAGTATTGGATTACAGCCATCTGTGGTCGTCATTTTTGCAGGACACTGCATTTTCGAGCCATCCGATGTCCGAACACACATCTTTGGTGTTTGTTTTATGGGGGTTAAATTAAAGAGAATGGGAGAAATTAGAGCTCGTGTGATGCTAACGACTGACAACTTTGTCCGGTTCAGTTTCTTAAACTCGATTTGATGAGTCGTTCCTCGTCTTGCAGCGCCTGTGAATAGACCTTGCTCGCTCTTAGACTTATGCAGCTGCTTGTGCGCGTGCTGTTGTGAACGCGTCCAGGTGTTCTATTGTGAGCAGATGACAGGCACAGCCCTGAACTGACTGAAGCAGCAACTCTGAAATAAATCTCGGGGAACAAAGCCTGAGAGAACTGGGGCCTTGCATTATGCAGTGAGGTAAACGTGCTTCTTTGTCGAACGACATGCTCTTGTACTGCTGACAATGACTGAGACAGCGTGGTCATGCGGTTTACATCAAAGAGACCATTCAAGGTCTCAAGCTTTCAAAGCCCATAATGTTATGATTTCATTTCCATTTTAATTCTCCATGCACTAATAGAGACACCACGCACTCAGTGTGTATCTCTGCGGTGCTTCCATACCATCTTGCATCCTTGCAATACCGCTAGGGTTTCGGTCTAAACTACTGTAAGTCTGAAACCTCAAGCAATTATTTCCCCGTTAATGACATGGGAAAAAAAACATGCATTTTTAAAGTTTCCACTTTCTCAAGAGCTTACACTTTGTTTGAGTTTTGGATTATGCATGATTAAATGTATTATTTATAGATGTGTAAAATTTTAATCAGGGAAATAAGACTGTATGAGGTACACGCAATTACAAGCTTTGCTCTCATCAAAGTAAGATAAAATTATTTAAATAAGTAATGAAGAGAGAAGTATGTGGTGTAATGGTGCCCAAAAAACAGAAAAAAGGCGTTCTGAAATTGTGCAAATTGCATCCCCAGTTGTGTAGAAGGATATTTTTTTTTCTGACCAACGTCAGAAAATTTACTTTCATCATCTCTTTCAAAAAAAAAAAAGAAAGAAAAAAAGTGATTACTGTTTGCTTGGGAAGAGTTTGTTTACTCAACTACATTAGTATGTATGTGAGGGTCCTTTCCCTTTCCCGCAGATCTTTAAGGCTGGGAAATCACCTTGCGCTCGATCCAGGAAAGTTACTGACTCAGCAATTAAAGATAGGCTGTCTGTTTTCAAAGTCAACATCGCTGTTTGTTTCATTCTTCTTATCTTAATAGTTTTACAAGAGTATCTGGAGTAGTAGAAGAAAGGTGCAAAGGTGTAAAGAAACTGAAAGTTTCTCTAATATTTGACTAATACCTGAACTATCTGCATAGACACACTGCAGATTTGCTAAATCTGGCCTGATGCCAAACATTTTTTTTTTATATTGAAGCAGCTAAACACTCAAGCCAGGTGTGCTGATAATAAATCATCCTGGGGACATCACACCTTTTCTGTACACTTTCCTCATGTTTCATCACGTCCGATTTCGATTTAATACAACATGTCGGTCCTAAGAGCTGCCCCGTTTCAGAACTGATCTCCCATGCCGGTTCGAGACACACACACACACACACACACACATACACACAGCCCTGTGATGTTCTGGCATGCCTGTGCCATGACCTATCAGAGCCTGCTGCTTGATCAGTCAGCAGCTGGCACTTGTTTCATAAGATGGAACATTATGTTTTCTCACAGCCTCAGCCTCTCTGTGATATAAATTAGATTTTAGCACAGCATGACAACTTTAAATTGTTTGTGCTAAGCCTGTTTTTTTTTTTTTTTTAATGGACATGGGTTTGGTGTAGAGATGTAGCAAAAGTTTCTATAACTGTATTGTAACTGAAAAATAAATACATTTAAAAGAATCCTTTATCACAAAAAGAAACTGCACCTTAATGTATTGTAAGTTTTAGTCCATCATTAGCTACTACATGAATATTACTGTCATTTTGTTAAATAAGAAGTTACATTAAATAAACTTAAAGTTTATCAACATTTACTACAAAGCCTACTAATATATACTTCGGCTGTGTTCACATTACCAGCCTGAAGTGAATCAGTTCAGATTTTTTGTTATAGTCATGTGATTGTTTTTTTTTTTTTTTATTCTTTTTTTTTTGCAGCTATCTGAGTTAACAAATCATAGGTTTTCATACATGGTCCTAGAGCGTCCTAGATACATAACAATGTGTGGTCATGTGACTTGAATGAGAACAGGCAGATCAGAATTTACGCGACAGTACTAGCAAATAAATCTAAATGCTAAAATCGTGTCCAACTGTTTGAAATAAACGATTGCTCACATGAACTGATGATTAGTTTAAACACATATGGTACTGTTGCAGAGGACAGATTTATCCACATTAGAGTCAGTCATTTGTAATTTTAAATATGAATGGTTATGACTTGCAAATCAGATCTGACCAAAAAAAACCAGAATTGAGCAACGTGGATCGTAATGTGATTATAGCCTTGAAGAGCTGTACACAAAGGGTGTAGTAGGGGTTTACAGAAAGAATACAACACGATGACACTATCTGTATCTGTTTTAGCGCTATAAATATTTAACCAGATAATAAGGATGATGTAAATGCTCTTTGGTAAAAGGAGCCTGTGCTTAGTGTACTGTATGTGTGGAGTTGTACATGTTTATTTAGTGTATGGGATTTTTTTTTTTTCTGATTTCTTCATATTAAAACATCCAATTTGTTAGTATTAAATTTGCTATGGTAAATTGCCCCTATAGGTGAGAATGGGCGTGTGGAGTCTCCCAATGTTGCTCAGATCGGCTCTGCATCCACTGCGACCCTAATGAGGTGGATAAGGCAGTTAGTAAAAATGATAGATATTTTTAATATGTTAATTATTGTTCTATTATTATTTGGAATGTCTGTCATGCCTGTCCCTGTAAACGAGTTGCTCTTACTATAGAAATGATAATGTATCAGACCAAGCATTAATATAAACCTGTGATTTGCCCCGCAGTCGGCACTAGTGTCCAAGCTGCAGTTATCAGCGATAAACTCGAGTGTTTAACAGCGCTGTGGTAAAAGAACACTTGTAATAACATGCATAAAAAATGAACTAAGGTATACTGTATTTATGTAAGGTTTAAACTGTCATGATGTCACATTTTTCCACTGATCCATTGCTGATGAGAATCAGTAAAACTTTAATCTGTAATTAAGTCTAGACTGATTTGGTTGGTCATTGCACATAATAAAAAAAATTAAAAAAAAAACACTTGTCAATCCAGCCTTGGATCCCTCTTATGATTATTTGACTCGCATAATGAATGACTAATTTATATCTGAAACATGTTCACGCAGCTCACCCAGTACCATTAGATTATCACTGTCACTCCATGCTATATAATGACCTGGCAATCATGTCTAATCAGTGTCAGCTGTGAGAGTTGTTGATGTTGAATTATATATAATAGTACATTATTGCCACACTCTGAACACCCACCTCAAGGCCACCAGAGCGGCAAATTACTCAGTAAGTCATTATAAAAGCAATGTTTTCAGCTTATGGCTTATTTTGAATAGTTTCCCGTGTAGATAATGTTCCCTTTGTAGATAATGCAAGGTCAAAAAGGAAGGATGTTGCTGCTCTTCCTGGAATCCATTAGCTTTCAGGTCTGTGACAATGGACATAGAAATGCATCCAAAATAAAAACTGATGACATACAACTCAGTCAACAGAGCGTGTGTATCAAAACTCTTAATAGGTACAAGCCATTTATTTATAAGAGTTTTTATTTAGTCATGTCAGGGAAAATAAAATGGAATTTCAGCCATAATGGCTTGTCTCCATCACAAATATGGAAATCTTATTTCATTAAACGAAGTCACTTATTGTTCTCCTAGACTCATAATGTTTAGCAGAACAAACCTTTATTTTCTCCTCCCTGGTTGTCATTAGGCATCCGGCTTAAGACCTTTCAACCAAGTATAACTCATTCTAAGCCCTGACATTTCAGCGATAGCTCTGACAAACCCTCTGCTCCCTGATTCCCCTGCTCCCCGAAATACCATACGTGTTGGGCTACTGTGTCTGCTGGCTGATTGATACTTGCAGATAAAATGTCAGAGGGTAATTTCTGACAGCACTGCTTTCTTCGAACCTAAAACTATTGGCTCATAGATCAAAAGACCTTCTCTCTTTTCTCACCTGCAAAATTTATAGGACTATTTGAAGAAGTTTGCAGGTTTGGTTCTGAAAGGTTCAAGACTTTGGGCAGATGATAGAAAAGTCTGAATTTGGTTTCATGGTAGAGGTGACGAGTTTCTCAAAGATTCCGCAGGATTTGTATAGAAAACAAAGTTTAGGCGGTTGCCTACTTTCAACTTCATTTGAAAAGTTGAAGATGACTTGGATTTTTCCCTAAGTGGCTTTCAGTACACACTCAACAGCTCATTCAATTTGTAACACAAGAAGAGAAGTAGCACTCTGATTAGTTTTATGACCTTGGTTAACCTGAGATATTTTACCACCTCATCCAACGAGATAGATGAACCCCAATCCGATTCCTCAAAAGCAGTACATTTTATCAAAGTATCAAAACGTCACATTTTATTGTGAATGGAATGTGAACCTCATCAGCAGTTGTAATCGTCTAATAGAGTCAATGAATTCCACTATCACTGCAACGCTGCAGCATCAGCTGGCGTCTCTTAATCAGTTCAAAATTAAATCTATAAAACTGTCTTTATTTTCTGTGATTGCTCCTGTCGGGAATAATTATAACCCCTGCCACGAAATAGCACGCAGCAAAGCTACTCCCTCAAAGGTGCCTCCTCATATGTAATACGCTTGCTGTTTGTTGTGCATTACAAAGCCCAGAAGCCTTCAGGGAGTGGATTGGCTCATCACAATCTGTGCCATGATTTCTAAAAACAAGTTTGTGCAGAGAGCTTCTGGGGAAAAGAATGACAAGCCCTCACCTTATCTGGTTTAAAAAAAAAAAAAAAACATGCAAATGTCAGGAGAGAAAGATGAAGAAGATGCACATGCAAACAACCAAACAATATCAGGAACTATGGCTAGAACCTAAAGCTAATTGCTAATACTTGGTAACGAGAAACATTCCAGATATAAGACACAACATACTGCAAAACCTGGAATTTTATTTAATAAACTGGTCAGGCATAATTACCCCTCATGTGCATGGGATTATGGTTATTTGCCTAGCAGTGGCTGATGAGAAGTATAGTTCAGTGCTTTCCTGGCACTTCTTCAATAATTAATTCATCTTCTATACCGATTATCCTGTTACAGGGTCATGGGGGGCCTGGAGCCTATCCCAGGAGACACAAGACAGCTACACACGCCAGGTACATCCTGGACACACACACACTATGAGCAATTGGGGAACACCAATTAATCTAATCTGCATGTCTTTGGACTTTGGGAGGAAACCAGAGAACCCGGAGGAAACCCACCAGGCAGTGAGAGACCATATAAACTCCATGCACACTGACCCGATGTGGTAATCGAGCC
>JAOVVA010000052.1:19334309-19336809 GCA_028565275.1 Leiocassis micropogon | reverse complement strand
CCTGAAGTGGGGATTGAAGCTGTGAGATGACAGTGCTAACTACTACGCCATTACTATACCATGTAGAGAATTTGTTATTAACAAGTAAATAATGATTAATTATATTTTCAACTATGTATTACCTGTAATAAATTGCAGGCTTCTGCGATTAAATAACTGGACAGGTCCAGATAGCGATTCTGAATTTGATGTGATTAATTGTGCAGCAAGGCACAATTAATGGTGTAGTGGATAGCACTGTCGCTTTGTAGTGGTGTGGTGGTTAGCATTGTCGCTTCGCACCTCCAGAGTTCGGGTTCGATTCCCGTCTCTGTGTGCATGGAGTTTGCATGCTCTCCCTGTTCTTGGTGGGCTTCCTCCGGGTACTCCAGTTTTCTCCCACAGTCCAAAGACATGTAGGTTAGGCTAATTGGCGTTCCCAAATTGCAAATAGTGTGTGAATGAGCGTAGTTGTGTACGTACAGTATATATGTGTGTCCTGCCTCATGCCCTAAGCCTCCTGGGATAGGCTCCAAGACCCCCTGTGACCCTGATTACAGGATAAAGCTGTATAGACAACGAGTGAGTGAGTGAGTAATTGTGCAGCACAACCGGTGATGCTTTACACTAGTCAGGTACGTGTTGCTTGGATTAGAAGAAAGGATAAGCTTGAAATGTAAGTATAATTTACATTGAACCCTTACATTAAAACCAAATCCCTGTTGCACTGATAAGAAAAATAAGGCTTTATACTCAGGATTTGTGATGGTTGATTAGGTGATGAATAGTTAATGAAGTGTGTGTTACTAGAAACACTCATTTGATTTTGACTGATAAAGCTAAATTGGATTTTTTTTCCCAAGCATTTGTTATTACTAATTGAAGACTTCATTAAATGACTGAATGCCACTTGAGTTAATGCTGTTTAATGACTGTAATGTAATTTCTGTTTCATGCTTTTATTGGCCTGCAAGTTTTCGCCCCCAGTCTTTGAATTCCCTGATGTTATTTACTTAATGTTTAAACCAGCCTGTCCTTCTACTGTATACTATACCATCAGAAGGCCGGTTCTAATTTTTCCTTTTACAATCCCCAGAATAAAAGTGAAAAAGAGCAATTCAGTAGTAAAAATGTGAGCATGCACTAAAAAAGTGAATGCAGTATTATCTCTTTTGTCCTTCATAGTGAGAATTGTCATTTTTCTCTGCCCATGCTGATTCTTATAATAGCTGCATGGTATTAACGCTTTCTATTTTTCAGCCTTGACTGCGAGTTAAAGATGTCCCTAGAAACCACTTTTGCCGCCTCATCATAGGGTCAAGTGTTAACAGTACCGTTTTGCTGCTGCAGCTTAGCAGGCTAAAATGTGTAATTGTATTTCGCGAAAATTTTGCTGCACAAGCGTTGTCTGGCTCCTGCTGGCTCCTTGCAATGTTAATGATCCTGAGACTATGCATTAAAAGCAGGCTTTAGGTTACCTCTGAGAAAGTGATAACTTGCACACACATACATACACACACACACACACACACACACACACACACAGCTAGCTTATCAACTACTGATTAGCAAAGCATTTTGATTGTGGATGTTTCACAATGCTTAAGTGTGGTGTTTTCAGTCTGGAAGTGAGTCTTAAGTGTTTGTGGAGTGTGTTGAAAAAAGAGTTTAAAAAAACTAAAATCATGGAACGATGTACTTTACAGGTATCGTTGTTGTTCTTGTTGTTGTAGAATGCCTCTGTTTCAGCACCTTATTGTTTGTTAAAAAAAAACCTAGGGTTAGGGTTAGCCCTAAATAAATACATTAACCCTCAGGTAAATGTATTTATCATACAAATACTCACTCATCACCTATACCACTATACACTATCCTGTATTCAGGGTCATGAGGGGCCTGGAGCCTATCCCAGGAGTAACCCTGGACAGGGTGCCAATCCATCACAGGGCACACACTCATTTACACAGTACGGGCAAATTGGAAACGCCAATTAGCATAATCTGCATATCTTTGGACTGTGGGAGAACACCGAAGTACCCGGAGGAAACCCACACAGAGACGGGAATCGAGCCTGGCCGGGAATCGAACCCAGACCCTGGGTTTTATTATCAGAAGATGTCATGTTTTTGAAAATTTTTATTTGCTGGATATGTATAGTTGTTCTGTATACTGTATACTCGATCAAAAAAGTGACAAAAAGGGGAAAAAAGAAAGAAAGCACAAATGTTCTTTAGTCACTTATTGTTGCCATTGAACATTTAATTGCATTGTATCAAGATTGGATTGGGTTGTAAACATCATATCGTGTATCAAATCAAATCAAGAAAAAAATGTAACATTTACATTTAGGCATTTGGCAGACGTTCTTATCCAAAGCGACTTACAAAAAGAGCTTTGAAGTTTTCATCATTGGATAGATACACTGCTAGGTTACATAGTGCCAGTCAAAGGGAAGGGGATTTTATATATATATATATATATATATATATAGATATATAGATATAGCTGGGTGGGCTTGGGG
>JAOVVA010000052.1:19297788-19321314 GCA_028565275.1 Leiocassis micropogon | reverse complement strand
ATTGTGGGTTCTCCAGTGTCCTGTACCTGTAGGTGGAATGGGGACGCAAAATTTCTTGATGCTTGATGTATGTGCACGTGTTCCTGTGTGTGATTTTTTATGTGTGTATGTGCGTGTTCATGGACTGGCATCCCATCCTGGTTGAATCCAGCCTTGAGCCCAAATTTTCTGATATCAGAACACTTAGATAAAAGGTTTTCTGAGGCACCAGATTTTTCAGAATTTTCATTTTTGTATTTAAAGTATAGTTTTTGACAAGATTTTTAATTTGTTACTTCATTCCATGTTTCTTACATACTGTATAATATAAAGTATTTTATCCAAAATTGTCTTTCATATCATTAATGCAGAGGTGGAAAGTAACGGATTACATTTCCTTGCGTTATTGTAATTGGGTAGTTTTTTTGTGTACTTCTAAGTTTTAAAGTAGTTTTTAAAATCTGTAATTTTACTTTTACTTATGTATGTTTTGTTTAAATTGTACTTTGCTACATTTTAAATCATATTTGTTACTAAGTAAAAATAATTAATGAATGAAAATGAAAAATAATAAAAAATAATGCAACGAGGAAGGAAAAAAATTGCACCCTGGAAACCACTGCACTGATTGATTGATGGGCGGCGTGAACAAACGCGCTCAATTCACAAGAACGGTGGAGAAGAACAAAACAGATCCCAGTAATGCAGACACAGCTGAAAGCGAAATGCCATCAAATTCTTTTGAAGCAAACCTCTGGTCATATTAAAGTGACCACTTTGATTTCAAGCACAAAAAAGGCAACAGATTTATCATGCAAAAGTGTTCATTTAATTAAAAACAATTAGTTTGAGATTTATATTCCCTTGTCTTTTGTGAACTACACTAGAATCCCCCATCACACCCCTGCTGTTGTAACTCGGTACATTTTACTGTGACTACATTTTTAATGAGCAACTTTTTACTTTTACTTGAGTAGATTTTTATACTGGTAACTTGTACTTCAGTAGAATTTCACTGAAGTAACAGTACTTTTACTTGAGTAAAAAGTTTTATTACTCTTTCCACCTCCGCATTAATGACAGTGTTTAAGTAGTCATTAATTATTATTATTATTATTATTTAAACCAGTTATTTGGGCTACACAGCAATTCCACTGGTATGAGAACTATCCCGCTTAAGAGACCTCTTAAAAAAGGGAATAGCTGAAAGTCTGAGATGACGGTAAAATCGGGTATTGGGGTCTAGATAGGGTTAGGCGAAAACAGATTCCCGCCTTTGGGTGCGTGGAGTTTGCTTGTTATCCCCATGCTTGGTGAGTTTCCTCCGGCTACTCTGGTTTGCAAATTAGGCTAATTGGCGCTCCCAAATTGCCCATAGTGTGATAATGAGTGTGAAAGTGTGTGTATGTGTGTGCCCTGTGCTGCATTGGGTCCACGGTGTACCCCGCTTCGTGCCCCAAGTCTCCTGAGATGAGCTCCAGACCCCCGCGACCGTGTACAACATAAAGCGGTTCAATCATTAACGTCAGTTATAGAAAGAGCCGGAGACAGACAGGTGATATGAAATACATTTGCATTCACCTGGTTAAACAAAAGGGTTCTCAACACAAGAGTTGTTTGGATGTATATTCGTCTGGATACAGGATATACAGTAGAAGATGTTACCACATAAGGAGTCAGGAAGCACAGTGAGGGGGCTGTTCTCAGGCCACAGGAATGTGCTTATTGGATTATAAAACCTTACAATAGTATAATAACTTACAGAGGCATAAGCGACTGAGTGAGTGATCCCACAGATTAGGATTTTAAAGCCTGCCAAACTGGTCCTTAACTTTTACATGTAAAAACCTCTCGTAATATTTGTTATAATAAATAAAAATAAATATCTGGTATAATATATTTTCTTGTGGTTAATTTATTCAGAGCGACACAATTATCATTTATCAGATATGGTTTTATTTTCTGTTAGCCAGAATCTGAGTGTCATCAGCACTGAGGAGAGCTTCTCCAGCCCCGCCCACTTTGCTAAATCCTGAGCAAAACTGAACAGCTCGCGCCTCTGTAGCACTCGGCGCTCGATTGCTTGGGTCTGAAGCGAACATGGCAGATACAGAAGCTCAGCTTCATATTCCCGACTTCAGCAGCTCTCTACAACTGGACCCTTACCTCAAACCGTTTGAGAAGGACTTTGAGAGGAGGTAAAGTGTGCTATTACGTCTTGTTTGCATTGCTCTGAGTGTTCGTTCGGCCCTGGCGCACTCAGACCAGACTAAACGCACAGCGGCTTGTCTTTGACCGCTACTTCCTCCTGTCTGACAGCTGCTGCTCTAAAATGGCCTTGTTCATCAAAATCTAGCTGAGGTCTGCACACTATGGAGTCAATTTATTATTATCATTATTATTAAGGTCAGCTGTCTCCTGCGTGCTAAGGTTTGAAACACAAGGTTAAATCTCAGATTGCTCCGGATCAGCAGGATACACCTGACATGTAAGCACAGGAGTTCATACCCTATGTAGTGCACTTCACTGAGGGCTAGCGCGAATTTGGGGATTGCTCCACTGCACTCAGGCTCTCTTCTTTAAGGCTTATTTTTAAGACTAAATGTTTAAGCTAGCCGTGCTAACAGTGCTACACCTTAATTTCCTCAAATTTAGCCCTAATAACTTTAACATAGACTTGTAGATAAAGTGAGCTGTTCTCCTTCACATGCTGTGCTTCCTTACTGTTTGACAGTTGGTGACGTAACGCTCAAACCACGCCCATTTTTAAAAAATGTGCCACCGCTTACATTGTGTAATTGTGGTGCTGCTCACACACCAGGGACTTGGGTCATGGATCCAGGAGACTTGATCTTGCTCTACCCTGCCCAGGCACAACTCTGCGTAGCTCTCTTGGGGACACTTCAAAAGCACGGTACTGTGGATGGGAATCACCGTCACCTGCTGATACGATATTATCACAATACCTAGGTGATGGAAAATGCTGGTCTATAAGTATCACGAGTTTATAAATATCCTGATTCAAATTGCATTTTGCAATTGAAGGTTGAGGTTGCCCGTTCCTTATAACATTAGTTTCTTCACTTAAAACCCAACGGCAGCATTTAAACAATACAGCCTAACGTCAAATACAAGAGTTAAGCAAATTTAACTAAGATGAAATGAAATGAAGGGCTAAATTTTTACTGACTACGTATCTCTGTCATCAGAGGCACACGATCTTTGAAAACATAATGCCATAAAAATGCGTTTCTGTCGTGCCACTCGGAAGCTCCCACGCTCAGTACAGAATTGTTATTGTTAATATTGTTTATATCTGATGCTGATTGGCTGATCACCGGTCAACATCAATCAAACTAAAATCCAGCCAATTCTGGTCACTGACTGAACATAAAAATAGTTAAAAATAAAATAAAATTGGGGGGTCAATGTGGCTATACAGTACGTAAATCAGCACACAAAAGAATCACAATTCTTAACTAAATCGCCCCCCCCCCCTCCCCACATCTCTAGTCATTATTAACATAGCCTCCATAATAGCCTCCATAAAGTCTCCATAATACCTCTATAATAGCCTTCCTTGTATTCTGTCTTTTTTTGTTTGTTGGCAGATCGCAAACAAAGCTAGATGCATACTGACACTGTATTGGAGTGCATAGAAGAGCAAGCAGAGAATGACATTGCTAATGTGAAGGGTGACCTGTGGTGCAAAGCAATATTGCATAGTGTAAAAATAGCCAGTGCAGTTTTTCCAGTGGAGTCTATTTTTAAATATTATTGCTGCACTTTGAGGAAAAATCCACAGACTGTATAAGAACTGGACATAATTACTGGACATAATTTCAGCTTATGAAATACAGTTGTCATGAATGGGAAATCTAGCTAGGCAGATCTAAACTGTTGTTGGTATTTTGGTGCAAACATGTATTTCTGTTGTGATGTTGGGCATTTTAACATGGGGCTATTGGGACTGAGTAATTTTTGGAGCCAGTTCTTAGTGGTCATTCGAGGAACTGCATGTCTGTGCTGGAATCATTTTGCCAACACTTACCCAACTGTATGTGGAAAATGTGGAACACGCTCCTCCTGGAGAGTTTAGCGCAATTTTTTCCCCTGCTGTAACACACTTTATTACACACAGGTGGGCTTGAGAAGAAAGATCAATTTCCAACAATCTTTTTCTACATAGTGTCATAGTCATAATAGTAGTCATACTATAGTGTTGCAGTACATTTCTACTGTCTATACCCATGGTCCTCAAAGTGGTATTGAGAGATCTTTAGGAGCTTGGTAAAGCAGAGCTAGCGAGTGTCAGTTTATTGAAATTTTGTTGCGGTGGTGGAAATCACAACCCACCATTTTGAAGTTATTGTATTTTTTTAGAAAAAGCAATGCCACTTTCTCTTTTATGACACCTATAGACATCAATACTTTTCTCCCTTTAGTCCTTTAAGTGAAAAATTATTATGGTGTCATTAACTTCAACTGTAGCCATACAGCATCAAATGAAAGGTGTTTTTTAAAATATTATTTGTTACTTTATAAATTAACAAATACAAGGACAAATACCCAGCCTGACCTAACCAAAATCCCAGATTTTTTTTTTCTTAGTAAAACATCTTTACCCAAAACCCAATGCACTGTAAATAATGAAAAGCATGCCACCTGCAGGATTATAGATGAACAGCAATATCTCACAAGTCAAATGTATTCGTAAATAAATAAGTAAATATTTTTGAGTCAGTGTTCCATTACGTGAATTGCCATACAACAGAACGTTATGTAGCTGAATTTATTTATTTTTTATCTCATCTCTAATAAATAGCATGACGTGTTACTCCACATTATTACGTGTTATTTAAATAATAAGAACAATGCGTAAATTATTTGACAAAAGAAAATCTGTCCTCAGCTTTGTTTATTTTTTCTTATTATTCTTTTCTGTGAAATTGGTACCTGGCACTGTGCAAAGTTTGAGAACACTTGGTCTATACCACACCAAAACAACCCACCAGTCATTTATAGCAATCTTCACATAATGGTTCTATCAGAAGTGCCGCACATGTATATTACTCAGGGTGTCAGAGTGTACATTTTGTTTAGCAACTCTCAGCATGCAGATTGTTCCACTTGAACCTAATGTACTGCCATCTTTGAAGTGGTTGTAGATTCATAAAGGATCTGAACTGATGGCTTTGACTGTCAAAAGTGGAAAAAACAAACCTCTTCATTTTTACATATAAAATAAATGCAGGAATGATTACATAAACAAACAACCAATAAATAAATAAATAATGAATAAAGACTAACGGTAGCATTTAGAGGAATAGATAAGATACCATACTCTCTCAAAGATCTCTAAGGTCACTTTGAATGTAATGAAATTAAAAATAATTAATATGTTAAAACTTACTATATTAAGAACTAAACAATAAGATAACTATTTAAAAAAAACTAATCACATAATTACTTGCTTTTGTGTTTACGCTGTCATAAGAATGAGGCAAGGGGGGTTGCTGAGAATTCCTCTAAGTACTACTGCTAAAATAATCATTAAAAATATATATACACACACATATGCTGCTTAAAATTCCAGTACCCCAATGTAAAATGCCTTCATACATCCCTTCACAGGACTGGTAGGTTTGTCCAGCCTTCAAGTAGAACTCATTACATCTTATAACAGAAATAAGTGACTTAAAACATAATATGGTCAATTACTTAAATAAATGCAAAAATATACATTTCTAAGTTCTAATGTGATTAATTAAGATTCTTCATGATTGATTTCAAGGTTTAATTATTAATAGTATATTCGCTTGTAAAACCATCTAATACTTAAATTATACTTAAACAAACCGTAAAAATGTTAGGTTTGTTTTCTTATTTAGCAGAATTCATTTTGACTAATATTTATTTACAGTATTTCCTATGATTATTATGCTCATGTGCTGTCTCATCAGTAATGATTATGACAGTGATGTTGCATAAAAACATTACCATGACCTGAATAAAAATGTAAAAATATTTAATATTCACGGTTGATAAAGAGTCATCGGTAATAATTTCCGAACCTGCGACTGATCCGATGTTATTACCACAGGGACCTGTGACAAGGTGAACTAGACATGTTTAATTAACTTTGAAGGATCGAATGTCTCTCAAGGATCTAAAAATAATAAAGGTCATTAATTTCTCTTCTGTTTTTAATATTAAAACTATTCTAAGACTCTCTAAGGAACATTGTCTTATTTACAGATCATACGCTATTCTCAAATACGATGAGTCATGCTGGAGACCAGAATGTGACCTTTTTTTTTTTTTTTTTGTACTGTAGGTTAAATTGCGCATCATTGACCTATTATCATTGACAAATTATTCCTGGTATTATTGCAGCACTGATACAGCAGGCTCATGAGGATGTTTTTAGGCCATTGCCCAAGAGCAAAGGCTAATTTTTTTTACCCAATGCCCTGGATCTGTAGAATGTGCAGACTTGGCTGGCTGACTGCCAACAACACCAAAAGAGGCAAAAACATATTTTCCCCATTGCTCTTTTATAAATATTTAATTTTGAGGTTTTCACTTGATGGAATAATTAAGACAATGGAGCGCAGTGAGTGAATACACCAACGTTCTGTCTTTGCATTAAAATGAGTTTACAGAGGAAATGAGTAAAAAGTATTTTGGGGCATTATTAGATATGTGGTGGGTATATGTGTGTGTGTGTGTGTGGGGCAGCTTTGTAAAACCTATTATATGTTGTTGTGGCTGAAATTAGGGAAGCAGACCAAATTTGATATTTCATAATTTCATTTGAAATAATGCAAGATGTCTAAACCCTAGCGAGCATGATTTCCTTACACACTGAATGTCACGCTGTAATTAAGTTGCCGGACATGAGAAAGCTTCTTATGGATTCATTTTGTTGTCAGATATTGGCTGTCAAAATGCCCACAATGCACTTTCCCTGTCAAAATGTCAAAGCGTGGTAAAGCTTTTACACACTCTGTGCAGATGACAATACATTAAAAAAAATGTTTGAAAGACCCAATTAAAAGACAAGACACTTAGCTTAAACAGAAAAGGACTCACTAGTCACAATGCTCTGGTTTAAATGTTTTTCAAAAACGTATCCTTTTCTTTTCAAAAGCTAGTTGTTAATTGTGTAGATATTTAATTGTCATATATAAAAACTTTTTCCAATGCAGTAAAGTGTTTCCTTTCTTTTCCCCCAATTAACTAAAATAACAAGCTTTTATTTCTATCACTATGTGCAACCATTTTCCATCATGATTTTTTTTGGACAGAGTAACTTTCTATCTCGGTTCTGTACTCAATATGAAACTTGCAACAATCATATGGGTAAGTCATCGATCCCCACGCACATCAGTGAGTCTTGGGTGCCCATGACCCTGTTGCTGATTAGTCCTCCCTTGGGCCACTTTTGGTAGGTGCTAACCCCTTCATCTCATGACCTGCTGTTTCAACCCAGTCATTTGGCCATCACAATGTGGCCCTTTTCACATCGCTTAAATTTCTCAGTTCCGTATGCTTGCCCAATTTTTCCTGTTTCCAACACATCAGCTTCAAGAACAGACTGTTTACACTGCCTTGCCCAAAAAGTTGTGCACTCTTTGGCTTTGATTACAGCACACAATGTAGTGTCTAGTTCATGTGTAAAAATGATTCCTAACGCTCCCAGAACCACTCTTTCACAATTTAATTCCTGGAATATGCTTGTTCCATCAGATTTTAAAAGACTCCATTAATGTCATCATTCAGGCCATCTTTTTATTTTATTTTTATTGTCATATACAGTAACATGGCTGAGCCTAGCCCTGACCAGCTGAAGCTACCCCAGACCATACAATTTCCTCTAGATGCTTGTACGGCGAGCATGATGGATGCATCCCTTCATGCACTTCCCCTTCCTACCCTGATGCATCCTTTGCCCTGGAATAGGCTCAATCTGTCCTCTTCAGACCACATGACCTTTTTCCATTGTCCAGTCTTTATGCTTTATGACAAATTGAACGCGTTTTTTTCTGGTTAGTCTTACTAATCACACAGCTGTTTAGTCCCAATCCTGTTGAGTTCACATTGTATGCTATGGAAATGCTCTTACTTTCTCTATTAATTTTATATATTTTTTCTCCATTCATGATTTTTTTTCTGATCATATTTCTACAAAGTGGATGGTTCAGCACTATCCTTTTTCATGATGTGTTGAAGAAGTAACCCAGTTGCAGTCATTTCAAATCTCCTTAGTTGTTTTCTTTGTCTCTTCTGAAATGGCAACTTTTTTGGCCATTCAGTGTACATCCCACTTGATTGATCTTAATATGTGTTAAAAGTTGTTCATTTCACCTGTCAGTTTCAGAAAACATTCATCTTTTATTTTTTATTTTTTGCATTTAGTACTGTAGCAAAGTCGATGGAGAAGCTATAGATGCTAAGCGTCAAGTAAGAAATAAAATGCAACCGTTTATAAGGTTATAGAAATCTAATCAACAGCAGAGTCATGAGATGTAACCTTAAGCAAAGTTAATACTTTTCCAGTAACAGCATGTCCTGAAAGCTTTTATATAAGATGCGTTTCATCTTTTTGTAATTATGTTCAATGTTTACTTCTCGTTATCACTTATAAACAGACATTTCTTTAACAACCTCTCATTTTTTTTTCCTTTCTCTTAAAGCTAATGAGACACAAAATGCAGCTTGTCATGTTACTGAAGAACAAAAAAGTCCTGAAGACTTTTCTCTGTCGGAAAGATTTAACATCTCTATCTCTGACTGTTACAAATCATTGATGAACACTGGAGACGCTTTCCAAAATAAATGCGTTTTATGTCTTCAGTTTATGTAGACATACAGGCCCCTGTGTTAGCTGTTACTGTAGAAAAAAAATACATATTAAATAATAAAATTATTTATAATTATGTTCAAATTCTTGTAAATCCTGAAGCTGGGACTGTTGTTAAGAAAATTTTTTTTTAACAACTTCTGACCAATCAAATAATGTGTTGATGTTATTGGACGGATGGGGTGTCTCTTTTGTCTCAGTAAAAAACTGCCAACCAGTTCTGGTTGGCTTGTGTGATAGTTATGCAATATAGATCTATAATATATAGCTGTTTTAGAAAATAAGGCATAATAAAGACAGGTTATGTGTACTGGGACATGTCATGTACTATATTGTCCAGGACTGATAGTTGGGGGAAAAAAGGGACAGCCATGGGAAAACGGAAACAGGTGGCAACTCTAGGTTAAGGATGGGATTAACTGTTATAGCTTTTTTTTTTTTTTTTTTTTTTTACATCATAGCAAATTGCTCACTGCTGCTCATGAATTTGGTGAGAATGTGGGTCCTGCAGCCTGCAGCAAGGAAGTTTTCGATCAAGCCTCAAGAGGACAAGTAGGATTTGCTGTTAATGTCAGCACCCTAATCTACAAACATGTGCATTTTATTTTTTTCTACAATCAGGGACTGAAATACTGAGATTTCATACGGCCAACTCAGAAATGTTCACTCTTAGAAACAGGCACTGATGAAGCTGTAGATCTGTGCGGACAAGTTTCTCTTGTCAACTGCCTTCTTTAATGCTGTCTGAAAAGCTTTTCTCCCAGCTGTGTGAATTTTCAGATTGCAAGATGTGATGTGCATCTTAAACGTTTGCGTTTCAAGTCACAGAAAGAATGTTTTTTTTTTTTTTTTTTCCAGCTGGACCTTTTGATAAAATTCATCAGGTTTCATAGGGTCTTGTTCTTCTGTCATGCTTATAAACCTAGCTAGCTGCCTGATGGTGATGCCTTCACAGCGACATGTCCTTGGTATTTAATCTCAATTGGCCTTACTGAGTTACAGTGTTCTTCAGTGTTTTTTTCACAAACAGAATTTAGCCACCCTGCTGTCCTCTAATGCCACTGTGTTGACTGGACTAAAATGTTGGTCATGGCAGTCTGGTCGTGTTCTCTGTGGTGAGCTCACACTTTCTCCAGCTGTTCTCTTCACTCAGGCTTGCATTGAACACCTGTGCACATTATAGAGAGTGGATGAGCTGAATACTTAAAGACTGCTGGCGAACACTCAAGAGCTGTTTTGCATTTATTTAGCCTGGATTTCTTTGAACCGGTTACATTCTGAGAACTTTTCTTCTACATTAACATTTTTTCTTTTCTCTGAGAGTGTTTGGCCGAGCCTGGAGATTTATACCAATAATTGGCAATTATCTAGAATTCCCACGACTGTCCGGTACATTTTAGCGCTTTCCTCAAATTAACACTCCTGAATCGACTCCTAATGAACAGAATAAGGGGAATTATGTTGAATTGTAACATCATTAAGGATCTGCTAGCCCCACAAGGTTTATTGTAAGTTGTGTTTGTCCAGACTTGGGCCACAGAATAAAGGCCCAAAAAGTTTATAAGTGTTATTTTGCTCTGTATTTAAATTCAGATTATGAAACATTTCTTGTCGTTTAGGAACACAATGGTTTTGTTCACTTTATAGTTTCAAATAAACAGAAATTCTTTAAACTGATAAATCTTTTACTTATCTGCCATTTTCCAACATCAGGTTAAGTTTATATCCTTTTTACAAAACATTGTGTGTACATATAGATTTCTAACTGTGCAAGTTGCACACGCATCCTGTATGAGCGATGGAAATCATCGGAGCCACCCGATACGATATTATCACGATACCTAAATTAGGTGCTGATTCAATTAATATTGTGAAGCATTATGGTTTTTATAAATATCCTGATTTGATGTTAATTTTTTTTCCGCAATTTTGTTACAAATTAAAGACTAAACATTAAAAAAATAAGTCATTACTCGAAAGTTTTATACTGTACTTTAAATTTATTCAACAGCTTCCTGACTGAATTGAACATGAGTAATTTAATGTAGCCCATTCCTTACACAGTACTTTGAGTTTTCTCACTTCTTCTAACAGAATTTAAACAATACAAACTAACTTCAAATACAGTAGTTTAACATTTTAAATTAAAAAGCAACATTTTTGCTGGGCAGCATGTCTCTCCTTCATTCGCCATAATTATTATTTCTAAACAAACTTAGCAAGCAAATAATTCGACTTTAATGTGAGCATGCAGTTGCATGCAGCTTTTAACACGGCCACATGTGGCTTCTAACGTGTTTCGAGACTAATTAACGCTCACGATGTCACTCGGCACAGACTCGGTTATCTCCAACATGATTGGTCATGGCTGATCAAGCTGGCTGATTGACCGGTGCATCTCTATTATAATTGTAATAAAGAATTTAAAAATAGTTTTGAAGTCAGTGTGGCGATACATGAATCGGCACACAAAAGAATCATGATTCTGGATAACAGGATCCATTTTTCCTCCATCTCTAATGAATGATAAAATTCTTAGAACAAACTTAGAATAAAGGATATAATTAGTTCCTACCACACAAGGTGCTGCGCGAGTATTAGGACCAATATGGGACCAAAAAAAAAAAAAAAGAGTTGGAAGGGGAGAAAACTGGACATTTTTGAGAAAAAACTCAAAATTTGGAAAAAATTTAAATTTTCAAGGTAAACCTCAGAAGAAAACTCTACTTTTACCTTGGATTTAGCAACAAGTAAATAGTTGTTATTTTAGCCCATCTTCTTTTCGTAAATGTATGACTTTTTTTCTCGTAATCTTGTGAGTTTTAAACTTAAACTAACATAATAAAATGGCAACTTACATTTTGAAAATTCGGAGTTTAAACTCGGAAATTCCCTGCTTTTTTTTTTAAGCAACCTGTATTGGGCCTAATACGCCGTCTTAGATCTGCCCGCCAGTGTGTAACTATTTTAGAGGGCACCACCTGTAGCATTATAGAGGAATTACAAGATTTTACTACTTCACATGCAAACATACTGTATATAAATAATAATTATAATAATAATAATAATAATAATAATAAAAACTTCCCCAAACCACAAACAATGTTTAATTAATAAAGAGAATAATAAAATATCATGATTAAGAATAAAACATAATTCATTAAATAGACCTAGTGTGAGTAATAACCTACAATAATATTCTCTTTGTGAGAAACTGTCCTATTTTAATTTCTGAATCGTGACCCAACATGTCTTGCATGTATTCAGTGTTTCTCAGGAGGTTTGCTGAGCTCAGTGTATCTGCCCCTTCAGTACAAAGATGACAGAACTGGCATACAGTTTGTAAACTGTTTGTTTAAATGATAACAAAGACCAGTTTATGCAGACAGGCCACGATATTAAATGTAACTATAAAAGGATAAGCAGTATGATGTCATAATTAAATCATTTGAAAAAAAAAAAAGGTTCACTTTGCTGTGGTTCAGGTTAACTGGGGTAATAATGTCATCAAGGTCGTAAAACTTTGCTCTTCTGAGGGGAAATGGCACCAAGGCCAGAGGGACGGCCTTTCCTAAAGCTGTTGTGTTGTCCGGAGGGTCACGGCTGAGCGATGACCATGGCATGCTAGCAATGTTCAAGCCAGAGTCTCGGTCCCTGACCCTGGTCAGGACAGCTTTAAGTTTAGAACGTCACTTTGCCACCTGGTCACATGATGGTGTCACCTTGCTCCTCTCTGCTATGCTGAAAACTTTATGCTTGCTTCCTGCCCTTCTGAGAATGTCGCTCTGCATCCCTCCTTGCTTGGGGTATTTTTCTCCCTCTTCATAGAACAAAGACCGTAACACTCAAATTTCAGAGAACTTTGCTCCTTGCCCATTCTTAATGAGGGATCTTGCTTCCCCCTCTGGCTTCACGGCGACTGGCACCCCATGAATGTCTCGGACCCCCTACTGACTTTGTTTGGCACGCTAGGAGCTGCGCCCTGAGGGGGAACTGTGTCAGGGAAGTGCAGTGGAGCTGCTGGACTACAGTTCCCTACATGGTGTAATTTTGTGAACATGCTGTGAGTGTAGTTACTGATTATGTTTGCACCTGAGTCTTGTTTATGTTCTATTTCTATTTTCTTTTTACAATGCACATTTAAAGAAGATCTGAGCTTGCATCTGCATTTTCTTCTCATTCCTCACAACACCACCCTGGATTTGATTAATTTTTTTATAACAGCAGGCAACTTTGTGCTGTTTATTTCCCCCTTAGTGCATGGCATTGAGGTTAAACTCATCTTTATTCTAACCAGTAAATTGTCTGAAATGATGATGCGGTAATATGTTTTCCGCATTGTTTTAAGAGATTGTCAGGACAAATCTCATTTTGCTTTTATACAAAATTTAGCAGTTTTCTTAATTAAGCTGGCAAACTTCAGTCTAAAAAAGATTTATATCTTTTCTATAATTTAAGCCGGGAATTTAGTAGTTAGTAACGCAATGCTGATTCCCAACTGTGCTTTTACAGATGTGGCTATTGTACTGTATGTATAGTCTCGGATTACTTTTGAATGAAGTCTAAGGTGAATGAGTGCGTGCACGCACGTTGGCGTATTTGCATGCATGTAATTTTTTTATGTTTTAGTTGAGGAAAAGGGACACTTGTCCTGCTTGGTGTAATCAGTTGCCCAATTGTATTAAGTACATCGTGCCACACTTTCAGGTTCTGCTTTCGAAAGGTACAGGAAGCTCAGTGGGATTCGTCAAATGTGTACGAAACTCACAATGCCACAACCTCACAGTACAAGATGTACTCTGCATTGCTGTATTAAGTCAATTATAAGACCTTACCAGGGAAAATGAAAAAGTTAGCATAGTGCGTGCATTCTGAGAAAGAAAAATCTAGATGTTTAAATAACATGGCCTGTAAAAAGTAGGGTAAGCTACACAAACTGTTGGTGTAGTTTGTAGGAAGTGTCATATAGGAAACACAGTGAAGAGGACATCAAGGACAACAACAGTGTATACCAATTGTGCACTCATTATTACTAATAATAAGGTTGGCCCAAGTTTTGATTCAGCAGCCGTTCAGTAATGACTAGGTTGGAAATCAGCTTCCTATGAAATCTCTTTGACAGGCTGATTGAGATGCAGTTTTGGATGTCTTCTCCAGACTCTAATCAGCTGGGACACAAGCCGGGGGACATGCCAAGAATATCAGCACTTTATTGGGCACCAGTAAGCCAATCCTCTACCCAATTCACAGCATCAAACTTATTATAGCAGAAGCTTTTAAAATCACCAGAGCCGACAACACCGGAAGAATACGTTTTATTATTTTATAATTTTTTTACTGGAATCATGTAACAACTAACATATTAATCTGGAATGAGCAGTATAAAATATATGTTTTTTATTTAATTAAAGCAAACTTATTTGATGTAGTCTGTTGCACTTTTTTTAAAACTCTTTTACAACCTTTATTTATCATCAGTTTATAATAAACATTTTAATTAATGTTAAAGATATAGACTTGATGTTAATGTTACCTATAGGGCTGATAAAGTTTTGAAGACTGAAATCAGATTTGTAACTGGTGGCACTAGGGATGAAAAGTGTGAGGTTTATTGGTGATACCTTTCTATTTGTGTATATTTAATTGGTTGTTTATAGATTCCTCTGTGCTGATTTGATTAACATTTTGATTCTATGATATCACGATAAAAAAAAAAATACCCTGATTCATTTTCCCCCAACTTTGTGACTAATTTTAAACCTTTTAAAAAAGATTAATGAGTAATTAAACGTAGCCCATTCCTTATAACATTAGTGTTCTCACTTAAAAATCAAGCGCATATAATGTAAACAATACAAAATAACTTCAAATACAAGAGTTTAACATTTAATTAAGCAAATGGCTACATTTTAACTGAGCAGCACATATCTCCGTCAGCTACCATAATTATTATTTCTAAACAAACTTAGCAAATAATTGACTTCTACCACAGGGAATAAAAATGTGTAAATAGTTCAGAGTGCTCCACTTGTAGAATTATAAATGGAAAAAGTCTCAAAACAGTGAGTCTCGAGCGTGCGGGTTGAGTGGCTGCGAGCACGCGGGCACGTGCGGCTTCGAATGCGAGCACGTGGGTCTTCTATTGCACAAGATTTTCGACTAATTAATGCTTGCAAGGTTTTGAGACTGGTGGAAGTGCGTGTAATGAGTGGGTTTGGGACTAATTCGCTCACAGATCTGAGGTTTTGAAGTCACACAATTTTTGATGATGTAATGGCATAAAAATGTTGCGCCACTCTGAAACTTCTGCACTCGATACAGAATCGTTTATATCTGAGACGGATCATGATCAATCAAACTGAAAAAACAGCCAACTCTGGTCTAAGCAACCGGTTCATTAATTATAAATGTAAAATAGTTTTAAAAAATCCATTTTGAAGAATCACGATTCATAACGGAAACGATTTTTTTACCCATCTCTAGTCTCCAGTGTTTGTGTACAAAAAAAGTGTAGAAATCTTTTTGTCCCTATCCTATTTTTTCTATTGGCTGTGGTCTAAATAGGCCAATCTGATTTTCCAGCTAATGTGACATCATTAAAGAAGATACTCCTAACTTGTTTGCTAAGCTCCACCTAGCTGTGTTTATCTCTGCTGTTCTCGGGCAGGATGTGGCTCAGCTGTAAATTATTTACATAGAGGAGTGAAACAGGGGGTGTTTGAGGTATAAAAAAAAAAAAGCATTATCTGAACACTGCTGACACGCGCGCACACAAACACACACACACACACACTTTGGGAGATCTGTGAGACCTATGTTAACTTGTTAAATAAATAGTAAAATATGGGACCTTTAAGATTGGAAAACTCCTCCAGTATGAAGTGATAGTCTTGTCAAAAAATAAGCTGAATGTGGTGTCCTCAAACATTAAATATTTATATCAAGCCTTAGAGGTCTCCCAAATATGTCCGATAATTTTCTAGCTGAAACACAGCTCAGATAATGCTAACATACCATTTCAGCGTTTGTACAGTAGCTTTAAATGAACTCGCCACAAATGGTCCTTTGCAGAAGTGCATTTTCTTAGCCAATCAGAATGCAGAGACTGGAAACATTTTGAGGCTTTTCCAACCTGCGTGTCTGACCGACAAAACAAGCAGGAAAAATATTTTCAATAGCAACCAATTTATGTGTAAATTTAATTTTGAGGTTTTTTTTAAAAAAAAATTTATTTTACTTTTTTAAATTTTTTAAAATTTTTATTCACAAAGACATCCGCAGTGTGCAGTGATTATAAATGTTAAAAGACAACTGAGAGTTGGAGAATGCTAGGTTACTCGTTAATGGCTAGCTGTTAGCCATCTTTAGCACCTAAGAATGAGATGGACTGAAGATGTAGCAGCCAAAATACTGTAGTCTTGTTTTAAAATTTTCTATCCTCAAACAGGTTAGATTAGCAACACTCTTATAGCCAAACACAATGGATCTGTTTCTACTAAAAAGGCAAATATCACTGTTCCTCACAATTACTGTGCTGAAGATTTATGCTGCTTCAGTGTGCGATACAAGCTACTGTACTGTTAGCAACATTAGCCCCACAGTGTGCCTAAATTCACCAAACAACCTTGTCTGATGTGAAATGTTTAGCGCACATGTCGGTGTGCCTTTCTAAATGGTTTTGAATGAAACACATATCTCTGTGCTCTCTCTTTTGTGTCTGTTTTGGACAAATAAAAAGGCGAATCCTGGGTGGAACTGAGCCCCGAGCTGGAAGAGGGTCCTTTCACTGTTTTTTTTTTTTTTTTTTCCCTTGGGAATATTGTCTAAATGTCACGGATAACAGATGAATCTGAAGAGGGGGTTTATAAAGGAAATATGCAAATTTAAAGAAGATAAAGAAAGCTATGTGTTTTTTTGCATGTACCCACACACACACACACACGTGCGTGCGTGTGTGCGTTCTAGAGACCATGAGACTAAAAAAAAAAAAAGGATCGAAAATCAAAATGTCCCCTTTAAGTTGTGTTAACATAATACTAGTCAAAGTCTTACTTAGTGCAAACAACCCTGTGAGATTTCATGTAAATTACATTTAGTGTAACATAAACGAAAATAATGAGAAGCTTTAAATATTTTTTTTCCACTCTGTCAGATAGTCATGTGCATGTAGGTAAACGGACTGAAGCTATTTTTATTTTGCATTAACCAGAATTAAAAACGATTTGGAACCATAAAAAAGACAAACATTATGAATTGAAGTGTTACATGTATTTTTATCCCTACAATGTTGACCAAAAGTACTAATACACAACATATGCCATGTATTCTAGTTCTCCTTATGCTCAAAACAGGTGATGTCACTAATTAGTTCTCGCCTATTGTCTGGACTTTTACTTTCTGAGGGCGGGAAGTCCATGTCTGCACAGAAATGGTTAAGAATAGGGAATTCTAAAGTAGATTGCAAATTTCTGTACATGATCTTCATGAAGCAATCAAGTAGGCACGGATTGAGCAACTGACACCAAAGTACAGCAGACTCTACTCTATGTCCAGCTGGATCGAGCAGGTTTTGAAGAATAAAGGACTTCATACTAAATACTTATTGATGTATAGCAATTTTTTCACTCACTCACTCGCTCACTTACTCATCATCTATACCGCTTTATCCTGTATACAGGGTTGCGGGGGCCTGGAGCCTATAGCAGGAGACCTACAGTAGGGCATGAGGCGGCGTACACCCTGGACAGGGTGCCAATTGATCATACATACATACATATACAAACACTACAGGTAATTTAGGAACGCCAATTAGCCTAATCTGCATGTCTTTGGACTGTGGGAGGAAACCGGAGTACACGGAGGAAACCCAACAAGCATGGGGAAAACATGCAAACTCCATGCACGCAGACGTGGGAATCAAACCCGGCTGGGAATTAAACCCAGACCCTGGAGGTGCAAGGCGGCTGTGCTAACCACTAAGCCACAGTGCCGCCTCTAGCAATTTCATTAAATAAAATAAAGTATTCTTACTATTGTGATTGTCATTATTTAAAAAAAGAATTTGAGAACGTGATTGAAACATTGAATTTTAGTTTTGTCTCAATACTTTTGGCCACTGTATATAGTTTTTTTCCCTTACACGTTGTACTTATTTGTTATAAAACAACCATGACAACAAAACTTACACTAAAGTATCGGTTAGCTTGTTCATTATTCAGCTCAAACTTTTGTAAGTTCCCTGCAGGAACAGGCAACATGCTTTTGAACATATTTTTTCATAGTGTCCTTGAATGCTATAATCAGTATAATCTTGCACTGATGTGATTCACTATTTGAAGCATAGGGGCCATCAACCCTATTAATGTTTCATATATACTTAGCCCTTCATGTGCTCAAGCTGGTACTGTACTACTGAGATTATGTCCTAGTCGATTCTTGAGTATTGATGTGTATCCCCCCCCCCCCCCGTGTGTCTGTGTTTGGCAGGTATGGTTTGTTTCAGAAGCAGTTGATTCTCCTGGAGGAGGCTGAAGGGGGCTTTGATCAGTTCACACGCAGCTATAAGACTTTTGGAGCTCATTGCCTGCCGGACAACAGCCTCGTCTTTAAAGAGTGGGCGCCTGCTGCCGAGGCTCTGTTTCTCACTGGGGACTTCAGTATGTATGAGTTTACTTTTGTCCAAAAGTTTGTAAATTAAAATTTCATTAGTGTTGAAGCATTCAGTCGATTGTGTCATGCGGTCAATGTTACCGACTTAATTAAAAGAGCTTCAGTTTCCATCCCTTTTTTGGACACTTTTTCTATGAGCTATTCTCTGCATTAAAAGTAAATTATTTTCTTATATTAGCATCTTTGTAATACTGCAAAAACAAGAATAAAATAAGTTGATGAAGGGGAAAAAGTTACTTCAGTCACTTAATAATCATATGTAAAATATAATATTCCTGAATAAAACTCAAATTTGGAATCCGTGACTATGATGTAATGCCTATTTTCTTATTTGAAATGTAAGACAATAAAGTCACTGTCTTGTTCCTAAGTTGTGCTAGTCAAAAAAATATATAAAAATTATATTATTTTAAGAATATTTAAGAACTACAGAGCATAATTGTTGCTTCACAACAAATATGCCAGACTACAGAAACAGTACATCTTAACATTCAATTTTATTGGTAAAGATCTGTGACATCACACTTATAAATTATAAAAAATAGTCAAAAGTGAATTAATTTATATTTTGCTCTAGCTGTAAGGATTGTTTTATGTATTGAAATGTGACCAGTGCCAAAAAACAAGCAAAAATCTTTGGCTAAAGTGAATTTCAATGACACAATTTTTATCCCAATGCTGAATCAACACTGATACGTATGCTCCAGGAAGTAGAACAAACTCCCTTAATTTAACTGGGGAAAAAAACTGCATTCATCCATCAAAGAACTGAGATATAGTGATTTTCTAAAAACATCACACATCATGTCCCCCAGGAGGTGACAGGATGGGGTTAATGTACCGTGTTTTGAGAACATGAGCAGTTTGTACATATTGTCTTCACTTTCAGACTAATCATTAGACTGAGCATTTTTTTTATTATTATTTTGATTAAAATAGATGGCTGGGATAAATTTTCTCACCCATATAAAAAGATGGACTTTGGAAAATGGGAGCTGCACATACCACCCAAGCAGGACAAATCACCAGCTGTTGCTCACAATTCCAAGCTAAAGGTGAGACTATGTCTTGTGTGTTTACCTGCTACATTACAACAGGACACCTAATTAGGCAACTGTAAAACACAGCTATTGATGGCCAGGAAGAATGATATAGTTCTGTTACATCTGTAACATCTTCTGTTGTCAGTTCAGAGTCTTGCAATCTCGGATGGTTGATTGGACAATATTTGAAGGCTTCACCATATGCAATATGTTTCACAATATACAGTACATGTATAGATTTGTAGCAAACATGGAGGAAAAACATTAGCAATGCATAATTTCTTTTTTTATTATATCATATTTTATTATTGAGTCCAGAAACATAAACACAGAAATGTGGGAAATATTAAGAATAATAAGTGCATTTGTAAGTGCATTTTGAGTCATGTACCATATATCATAGATCATATAATATCTTATATCAAATATAACATCTCATATTAAAGTGATATATACAATATATCAAATCAAGTGCTTACAAAGGTTTTAATTGTTATGCTTTCTGATTGTTATGAAAAGATATTGTAATAAACTGCACCAAAGCAACATATTAATATTATTGTTATATCATATTAAAGCAATATCACACAAGAGGGAATGCTGTTGTGCTGAATATCAGCATGACAAAAGGTTTATACAACACTTCCTCAAACCCCATTTATCATCAACTCTTGAATGATTTGACAGACTCACTAATCCAGAGTGACTTACTGTACAGTACATTTTATCTCAATTTTTATCGCAGTTGAGGGTTAAGAGCATTGCTCGTGTGTCCAACAGTGGCAGCTTGGTGGTGCTGGAGTTTGAACCCAGGACCTTCTTTTCAGTAGCCCAATGATCAGTAGTCCAATGCCCCTGAGCTACCCCTGCTTATACCATGCAGCCTAAAGATGAAGAGAATAAACCATAGTGGTGGTGGACAGTCCTGTAAATCTCCTAAGTTTCTCTTTACATTTTTCGCTCATTCTGCTTTCGCACTCACAGTTAGATTGTGAGAACACCTGAGACCTTTAGTGATACATATAGTTAAACATCCCAGTTACGTATGCTCCATATCACCACTCGTGGAGTGCAATTAGATTACTCGGTTGGAGCTAACTGTTGTATAATATCAGACGGCCGTCTCTATAGATAATTAGAGCTCTCTTTTAAACGTGTTGATAATTTTAATTTTGCAGTTTTAACAATAGTCATTTACAGATAATAAAGTGCTTATGTTCTAAACTTAAGGCTAATCATCAGGGATCTTTAAATAGATGCCACACGATACTGTTCGAAAATGTCAATAGTCCCAACAAACTAGTCACAAATTCATGGTTTTACTCAGCACCTCACCTGTGTGGTAAAACCTTGAAATTAGAATAGTCCAGTTACATCTATTTAAAACGAATATATGCTATTAGTAGTGATTTTAGGCCTTCTTCAGTTTCCTGTACTGGAATCGATTTGGAATTTTGCCTAGCAATGGGATTAAGATGACACCAGTACCAAAGACTCTATCAAGTCCACAGTGTGATGATGAGCCATGGTGAAAGACATATGTTGGAGGGCATGAGATGACTGGATGGTGTTCAGCAGGTCTGAGCCTGCATTCTGGCCTGTGGGCTGCAATTGCGAGCTCAGTTCAGTCAGCAAGCGATAAGAAACAGATTCAGACCCTGGCACTGACTTCTTCCTCAAGTTGGCCACTAGGCGCATACTTGCCTCAATTAACCTCCAGGAGAATAGTCCTAGCCCCAGTCTGTTCCAGGATCCTGAATCTTAATAGGGAAACTTAATCCCATTAATATTGATTTACTTTGTAATTTATGTTCTAAAAATTCTACAAAGATTTTAAGCCCTCAGATAGAAGGTCATTGACTTCCAGACATTTTAGCTGACGGGCTTCTTTTCATCTCAGCTGCTAACAAACACTTTGCACTAAGATTTTATATAGTATTAAAGCTCATTTACAATTATACACAGGGTGATTCGGTTGAAAGAGTCCCCGATTATTCTGTAATAACTCTCGTTATGATGAAACACCTCCCAGTCTCCTGTGTGAGGCATCTTAGAGAAATTTCGTAGGCGAGTGCTGCAGACGAAGTTGCACATCACCATTTGTGTCCTGCAACATATTTGGACGGCCTCTGCCATGTGAAGGGATCAATGATCCCGACGTTTCCAGTTGTGTATCATTCTCTGAATAACACTCTTTGAGGGTACGTCAGGAGCACCATATTTCTTCCTAAATTTACTTTGACACCAGTTAAATATATTAGTGACCCAATAGGTTCGCACTATGAAGACACCCTGCTTATTACTGTACACAACCATCCTGTTGAGAAGTTGAGTGACTGAGCGAAGGGGTACCTATCGTGCATTGTACATTGTGTACATCGTGCATTGTTTCATTTAGATCGCTTGCATTGCATAGTCTTATCAAATTTTAATTCAGATTCCTTTTATTGTCATTGTACAAGTAGAACAAGGTAAAAACAGTGCTGATTAAATAGTAATACATTATAGTTCTATTATTAAAAATAAGTAAGTGAGTGACAAAAATCATGTGTGAAGAGACAGTATGTCTTAAATTCCATGTTTCAAGCCAGTTGTTCATTAATAGGCATTCAAGAGAATAAAAGATTACAAAACGGGTAGTACAATCTGTTCTAGGTTACTACAAAAAGAAAGGGATAATACTGAAAATGCTCGCACATCTCACACAAAAATTTATATAGTCACCGGTCTTTACTAGAAATTTCGAAAATGTGAGTACATGCCTTTCGTTCACCCTCACTCTTTCCTTTTCTGTCTGTTGCATTCTATCTTGCATTGCGTTCTTTCATTCACTTCGGCAGTAATTGTGAAAAAGTACAATTGGTTTGCGGGTACTTGCCGTGTTCTCCAGAGAGATGCTGCTAATGACCGAGACACAGTGGGTTACTGCTCTGGGGGTCACCTGCAGGGGCCAATGGGCTAGTCATTACCTCTCCGTGGTAGTTGAGAGAAGGCGGTGTCAAATGATCTATCCTCAGAGAGCGAGGGAGGAAAAAAGACAGCGCCTTGGGGTGTGCTCATGCTGGGAGAAATGCTCCAGCATCGATCTGTGGTCCCATGCTGACTGTGCCGTGACACTGCATCACCACAGGCAGAGAAGAGAAGAGCAAAGACTTTGCGTATGTTAGATTAGAACTGCAGACCGTGCAGCCAAACAAATAACCCTGCCTTTTTTTCTGTTTATGACTGTGATTAACACAGAGGCTCAAATAATGGCTATAAGTCACACTTTTCTCTTAGTGTGTGAGTCTATACTTATTGGGGCCTGGGTTTATAGATGTGTGTGTCTGTGCGTCACTTATATTGTATAAGGGGATTATAGATTTGTGTGTGTTTGTGTGTGTGCACGCATACATATTGGAGTCTGGGTTTATAGCTCTGTGTGTGTGTGAGTGAGTGTGTGCATGCATACATATTGGAGCCTGGGTTTATAGGTGTGGGTATGTGTGTGAATTTGCATATTGAAGCCAGGGTTTGTGTGTGTGTGTGTGTGTGTGTGTGTGTGTGTGTCTGTGTGTCTGTGTGTCTGTGTGTGTGTTGTAGACATATATTGTACAGGGATTGCTTCCGTTGGTCAGGTCTAGGTTCAGCAATGTTACAGTATGTATCCAAAAATAAGGTCAGCTGATCATAACTGAATGATTAGGTTTTTCTCCATCCGTGGATTTTTTTTTTTCTTCCTTGATGGCACGGGCATATTCCAAGATGAAACTGCCTGGATTCTCTGGGCGCAAATTGTGAATGAATGGTTCAGGGAGCATGAGACATCATTTTCACACATGGGTTGGTCACCACAGAGTCCACACCTTAACCCCATTGAGAATCTTGCTGGAGAAGGATTTGCACAGCAGTTTGAATCTCCAATCACCCAATACCAGATCTTGGAGAGAAATGAATGCGACTCTGTGACATTGCATAAGCTTACACACA
>JAOVVA010000052.1:19269708-19290624 GCA_028565275.1 Leiocassis micropogon | reverse complement strand
TGCTACCTTTCCACCTGGTCTCCTGGACGCACAGTATATCCACCTTCCTTCTCTGCATCATATCAACCAACTCTCTTCCCTTCCCTGTCATGGTCCCAACATTTAAAGTCCCTACTATCACTCTTGCCTTTCCTCTTCTCTCTCTGCTTTCGAACACACATTCCTCCTCTCCTTCTTCAACCAACAGTAGCCCAATTTCCACCGGCACCCTGTAGGACAACAGCACCAGTGGCGGTCGTTGTTAACCCGGGCCACGACCGATCCGGTATGGGAGTTATATTTGTGATTCGCATCATTGATTTGGCAAATGGTTTACGTCGGATGCCCTTCCTGACACAACCCTCTGCATTTATCCGGACTTGGGTACACTGGATTGCGCCCCCCCGTGGTTGCATTGATATATTATAGACAATATAGCACTGATATATTGTGCTATAATTTTATAGACAGAGAAAAAAAACTGCATCGCCTATTAAGGCTGGTTGGTACCAGTGTGACCGCTGTGTTGCGTAAATTGGAAACGTTTTCCCCACGGATTTGCCTGCGAATTCAATTAAAATTTGGCAGTCACCAAGTTTGCCACGTTGGAATCCCTTCTGCAAGATGGCAAGCATCACATAGTAATTAAATTCCACCGGCAGCCACAATGTCACACTTTTATGGAGGCCCTAGTGAGCCTTCTGTAATGTGACATATTCTCATGAAACAGGCTTGTGGAGTGAAAAAAGGGTGGTGATAACAAACATGTTATTGTGCTGTGAACCTTAATTCTAGAACTGGCTTGAGGTACTGCAGGTTTATTTCCAGGTTTTGTTGAAATTTGTTTTACTCTTGCATCTCTCGTTTGGGCCTTGAATTTAATGAAAATCTCATAATTTTGTCATTTCATGAGTTAGAGGAGAGCAATCCAAAATATTTCACTAAAATTAATACCAATAAAACTAGTTCTTCAGTTATAAGTAACAGTGCTGTATCAAAGCAGGAAGCATTGAGGAATAGTTTGTGCCTAGTGCAGCTTATGTGCTACAGTTACATTAACAGGAGATTTACTGTAGCACATGCCACAGGAGGTGCTCTTTCATCATTTAATCATCATTTAGTCATTTTAAGCTCCGTAACCTTTGCCTGTTAGGGAGTGTTGTTCACTAAGTGTAAATCAGCTGCATCATGAACGTCCTTGGAACTTTACAAAAGATTAAAACTTACAAATATATGTGAGTGAAGTGACTGAAACTTTTTGTAAATCTGATGGGATTCTTATTTCAGTTTGGCCACTGCTTTACTACATAATTGATAAATGAGGCCCAGTCTGAGCAGACACTTCTATTTAAGCCAGATTTTTTTTATCACAAGGGATATTCACTGACCAGCCAAACCATGAACACCACTGCCAAGTGAACTGAGCAATATTGATCACCAACTATACACCAGTAAACTGGTGACAGGATCATGGGTACCAAAGACTCGGGGTACCAACCCTATAGAAAAATCGGTGTAGCTCAAATCCTCAAATGGGGTGGTGCTGAAAAGATAGAAAAGCACCCAGTCCACCATGCCCACCACACATGGCCCAGCAGGCAAAGACTTTACGGCTGCAGACCTTGGATCCAAATTCCCCAGATCCCAGTCCGATCGAGCACCCATGGGATGCGCCGGACAAACAACCCCGATTTCCACAACAACCTAAAAAGCATCTGCTGCCAATGTTCTGGTGCCAGACACCCCAGCACACCTCCGGAGGTCTTGTGGAGTCATGACTCACAAGATTGGCATAAGGGTAACCCGAAACCTAGGTGGTTTTAATGTTCATAGTTTTAATGCTATGGCTGATTTGTTTAGTTCCATGAATTAGGGGCTGTTGCATTTTAATTGTGTTTTGACTATAGCAAGAGGCGTTTAATCTAAGTTTATTTTTGTGCCACTCCAAAGCCAGTTTGCTGCCCCTCTGCATTTCTAAATATCTAAATATTTGCTCAGAAAAAAATGACCGCTTAATGTCTTTGCTTCTTGAATATTAAGTCTGTGAGTAATCAACTAAAATAAGACCTGATTTCACCTGCTAGTTGTGAATACTGTACTGTGTATGTCTCCAGAGTTAACTTTTTGCTTGTCTCAGGAAGCTATAAAAGGTGCCTATGCTTCCCTGGAGCACAGCAACGTGTTTAAGAAAGAGAATGAGAGAAAGAATGAGCAAGTGCTTGCATATGTATATCCATGAGCCAAGTCAGGCTTCCTTAGAGGCTGCAGTGCTGTCATCATTTCGGAAAAAAAAAAACTTTTCTGAAGCAGCACAAAGAAACTAAGTAAAATAAATAAATAAAGCTTTCTCTGCTCTGAAAAAAAAAACAACGGTACGAGGCTTTCTGAATCTGCCTCCTGAGTCTTTTTCCACACAGTTTCAAAGAGCTGTCAGTGAGAAAGCAATGTTACTAGAAACTGTTGTCGTGTTTCTCTACTAAAGCGGGTCAGGAGGGCTCCACATGACCCCGTAGAGTCATCCCTTTACTGTGTCTCAGTGGCCACAGCCTGTCTTTTGCATCTCAAGATATAGGAGAACTTTACCTGTCAGGTAGTTCCTCTGGATCAAAAGCGGAGGATTTTTCTTTTTTGACAAAAACAACTCTGCATATTTGACCAGTGTTACAGAAGTGTTCCTAGTGTCATTGTACTTACTGTAGCTAACCGTCATCCTTCAGCTTAACACAAATAATGAATTTGCTTCAGTTTGATCCATTGTATCCTTGTTTTTGTATTCGTGATATCTCGAACATGTTTCCTCTTTTATAACTTTTTTTTTTTTGCAGGATATAACTGTATCCAGCTCATGGCTATCATGGAGCATGCCTACTATGCTAGCTTTGGTTACCAAGTCACAAGTTTCTTTGCAGCATCCAGGTAAATATTACTTATTTTAGAGTTTTTTTCCCCCCAGATGGTGTAGCATATAAATATTTGTGCTAAATTTTGTTATTTGTTTCTTGGCCAGATGCGATGCAAAGTGAGTCAGGACATATATTTAGTTCTCAAAATAATACAGCCCATTAGATGGTGAAGCACAATCGTCACAAACTCGTGCATTCACTTTACATTTAGTCCATATTCTCCATATCCATTGACAAATCAGCTGAAGTCCAAACAATTGAATATTGTTTATATACAGTGCACCTTTCTTGGAAAGATGAATGTTATGCATGTTATGAAATAATTATGCATGTTGTGAAAAAAATCAAATAGTTACAGTGACGTGTAAAAGGTTTGAGCCATTCAAGCATTAACAAACCTACCTGGAGGAGGAGGTGACAGATGATCAGGCTGGTGATTAGTATACTGTTGATGCTGAATGGTAGGAACAGATAAGAGGGGAAATGAGGTTGCTGCTGAGTTTGTTACATAAACAACTGATTTTTAAAAATTGTATCTTTAAGCACGTATTGCAGATTAATCTGCATAATTTAATTGATTTAATATGAAGAAATGAGGGGTGGCACAGTATTGTATACCCTGTACCAACATTCCTAAGGAGATTATTTCATATATACATACATTCTTGCCTTGTACACCCTCCACATAATTAGTTCATTTATTCATTCATTCATCTTTTCTTTTTCAGTAAGCTTTATCGTGTGTAGAGTCTTAGTAGATATCCTGGGAATAGTGGGCAAGAGGGAGTGACACCACATGAATGAGGACAGGGTATTCTGCGCAGACATATTTATTCATAGCTAGGTGGAATTTACAGTAGTATCATCTTTTTCAGTTAGCATGCTTTTGTGAGGTTTGAGGAATCCTGTGCAAAAAATCACTGTATGCAAAAATTAGTACTAGTAACTAAATTAGTATTAGTACATACTGTACATTTCAGGGGGCCCGGCAGTACTCAGTACTTAAATTTTTTTTTTTTTTTTTTTTTTTTTTAAAACCTCTACCTTATTTTTGTGGGAAAATATGTTGGAAGAATGGTTTAGGCTGTCATTTGATAATGTTTATTAGTAAATCTGCCCAGAATTGGAATTCAGTTTTATTTAGCTCCTTTGTCCAAGAGCTAAGAATGCTAAACCAGCAGAGCCTTTGTGTAAATTCACTCTTTTGGCCAAATGTTTACTCCTGAGAGTAGCTATACTGCTAATGGCATCCTGTAACACATAGATACCAATTCATATATTCCCTAATTGAGACTCCTCACTTTTCACTTCCTTTATGCTTGTTCACATATTCATAATCGATAATCATGAGTTATATTTCGTCTATGAACTGTGTCCTAGGTCCTACAACCGTGCCTCTAAACAGTCCTGGGAGACTCTTGACGGGATCCCTTAATCTCCCTGTAAATACATTTGGCGTTAATCCTGGAGAGTGGCGCACGTCTTTAGATAAAGGAAGATCAAGCAGGGATGCTTCATTTACACTCACGAATTCGCCAGCCATCTCTGCTAGAGGAGAGAGCTTAAAGCCGGAGTGTAATATATACAGAGTAATTTCACCCATGATTGATCTCTCATGGCCATTTAAAAAGTGCGGCGGCTGGATGCTGGGAAGCGAAGGGCAATGTCACTGTGCGTGGCTTTTTGCCGGTGGTGGGGGAGGAGGGGAGCGATGCGATGATAGCCCAAAGGACGGTTAAGCCTTCAAGGAGCAATTACACAAGTGGGATGCATAAGGAAGTGTCAAGTGCACTCCATCTTGCACTTTCCTCTGCAAAGAGCATCGCACTTGAATAAAAAACGCGACCTCCACTTTGTCATTGTAAACGGCCTACCGTTTTTTTTAATTTTTTTTTTTATTTTTTTGGATTTGTTTTGGGTTTCAAACATGTTGAGGATGCATTTGTAGATAGGAAATAAATTTTATTACATGCTCAATATCACAATTCACATACACAGCATGTAGACACACGTAGGTGATAGCTAAAAAACGATTTAGCAGCGGCTACTGTGCCTGAGGCTTTATATTTATGGTTGTAGTTGCTTATCATTTAATTACTCTGTACTGATTGTGGGCTACTTATTACATTACCTTATTACCTGAAAGTCTTATCACTGCTTTCCATGATAAGTACTCTAGCCTTAATCTGAGCTCCCTCTTCCCCAGTCGATACGGCACTCCGGACGAGTTGAAGGAACTCATCGACGTGGCTCACTCTATGGGCATCATGGTGCTTTTAGACGTGGTCCACAGCCACGCGTCCAAGAACACAGAGGATGGCCTGAACCGCTTCGATGGCTCTGATTCGTGCTTTTTTCACAGTGGAGAACGAGGAGATCACCCCCTTTGGGACAGCCGACTTTTCAACTACTCCAGGTGGGATTTTTATTTATTTTTTATTCTTTGGCTGACACATACAATATGTATGTGAAATATACTTATCCACACAAAAACATAGGCAAAACAAAGTATATTTGCATAGTGCACATTCAAAATTAATGGCACCCTTTTTAAAAAAAGGAAGGCATGTGCTGCTTATGAAGGTTAATATATAGTTTTATTATTAAATTTAAATTAATTATTATTCAAAACATTGTACACTGATAGTTGTTATTTGGTAAAGTCTCTCATTCTTGTCTGATAACATCATGGATACATATGTCCCTTTTATCTGTTTATACAATTCATACACACAACAGTGTCTGGTTTATACAGTGTATAATAAAAAATTTTACTAAATGAAAATAGGCTATTACATGTATATCAGAACACACATAATATGAATCATTTATATTATAACTTTCCCAATTTTTCCGAAGGGGAGTGCTGACAGCCCTGAACTTGACTATAAATTTTTTTTAAATCAAATAAAAAAAGTGTACACTATAAAAATAATGTGTGTATATAGTGTATTTACACACTGATCAACTATAACATGTAAGTTAATAATATTGATACCTCCTTACAATAGTATCCGTCGGGATTTGTATTCATCCATTTTTTCCAAGGCCAAGACTGTTGGCTAGACTGCTGGGTCAGGGCATCTCCAAAATTGTAGGTCTTGTGTGGTGTTTCTGGTATGCAGTGATAAGTACCCATCACAAGTGATCCAAGGAAGGAAACCCGAGACTAGCGACGGGGGACTCGGGATCAAAAAGGAGTGGAGTAAAGGCAAGCCTGTGTGGTTGTGATCCCACGAAAGGGCTAGTGTAGTACAGATTGCTAAAAAGGTTAATGTTGGCTATGATGGAAAGGTGTCAGAACACGGAGCATCACAGCTTGCTGCATTTGGGGTTGTATAGCAGCAGACCAGTCAGTGTTCCCATGCTGACCTCTGTCAACTCAGATGGAACCAGGATGCACGATGAGAAGAAGGTAAGTCGGAAATATGTGGATATTATTTTGACCCCTACTTAAACATTATCACTGACCAAGTATACCCGTTTATAGCACTAGTATCCCTAATGGCAATGGCTTATTTCAACAGGATAATGTGCCCTTGAATGTAATCATTCAAAACTTGTACAGGAATGGTTTAAGGAACATGGCAAAGAGTGTGGACTTTTATTTCAAGTTCCCCTGGGGATCTGGGGACTCATGGGACAATAGAGCCACTTGCAACTTACTGTTGTTAAAGTGTCTTATGTTCAGTTCTTGGTGCCTGATACCACAGCACACATTCAGAGGTCTTGAGGAATCCTTGTCTCAACAGGTCAGAGCTGTCAGAGCTGTTGTGGCACCACAAGGGGGACCTACTAGGCAGGTTAATGTTATGTATCTGTGCGTGTTTATATTTTAAATGCTAATGTTATAGATACTTATAATAGTTTCAGGTCCTTGGGATACTCCATTGGAAGAGTCTGTGATGGGGTTTGATGTTTTGGGGTTTTTTTAAATCAAAGAATAGTGGTGCATTTTCATTTCTGCTTTAATTGTTCATTTACCTAACCAGTTGGCCATGAATCATTTTACTTGTACTGTACTTCCTAAACTCTCAGAGCCCGCAGTATGGGTATGAACCCCGCTTCCAGGTCATGTGTGTGTAATTAATAATGCTGTATTGAAGTTTGCCTGCATAATTAGTTCTCCTCATCAGCGTTTTTGTTTGCTTATGATCGCACATTTATTTCCTCTTATCTTAAGCAGTGCAATGCTTGTGTAGATTGGTTTAAATCTTTTTTAGAGCTGGTTTTGTCTCTGAATAATATTCTAGTTTGGGAGTCATTTGTCTTAAAATAAATAAATAAACGAACAAACAAAGGGATACTGATACTGCAAAGCACAGCACTAGCAGCATATCTGCCATATTTGGTTCGTTCATTGGTGTCCATTACTTTTAGTTTTTTTTTTATATTAAGTAACACTATCGCCCATTTCCACATGAACCGTAGTTTTGTTAATAATTTCCTATTTGAAATCTAAATCTCCAAAAGTTTCATTATAAATAGAGAATGTTGCTTTAACAAAATCTTTGGAGACAAGGTACAGTACAGGTTTCAGCTGGATGCAGTCTCAGATGATGAGATTTTGCAGCCTTTTAGACAAGTTTAGTCTGAAATTTCTTTGACCATGGAATTTCATTATCGAATGTCATGCCATATAATAATATATTCATTGCTGAGTAATTAAGTAAACAGTACAGATACAACTGCAAAATAAATTCCAGGAAGCACAACAATACAGATTTATTTTATAAACATATTTATGTTCACAATACCAACCTGAAGTGACTCAATTCTTAGAAACAGCACAGGGATTTCATAGCAACGCTAGCAATAGCTGATGGAACATCTGAAGAGATGCATCTGGCTTTATTTATTCTTCCAGAGCTCAACTAAGACAGCTGACTAAATGCCATCCTCCAGAGCAAAACCCCCAGCTTATTTTTGGCTAAAATCGAATCCATTTTTGTAAATGAATGAATGGTCGCATGAATTCATGATGTATCTTAACCCAGAAGGCACATGTCCACATTAGAGTTAGATTATCTCAATTGAGATTATGAATGTGAACATCACATCATGACATGCAAATCCGATCTAGCCAATTAAGTATTCAAATCCATTGTACAGTAATGTTTTGGCTATGCAGCTTTTTTCCCCCCAGAACTTTCCACCAGCACAACAATTTTTTTTTATTTAAACTGTCATTCTATAAAAGTTACACTCAGATGCACTCAGTGGCCAAATGTATGTGGACATCGGACCACCTTACTGTGCTTTTTGAATACCCCTTTTCATGTTTTGCAGAGATAATATCATCGTACACTTTCTGAAAAGGGAATCCACTAGATTTTGCAGAATCTGTAGGAATTTGTGCTCATTCTGCCACAACAACATTAGTTAGGTCGTGGACTGATATTGGGCTAGTTGGCCTGGGTGCGATCAGTGCTTTAGTTCATCCCATGGGTGTTCAGTGGGGTTGAGGTCAGGGCCATGTGCAGGACACTGAAGATCTTCTGCTCCGACCATGGCAAACCATGTGTTTAAGGGACTGGTTTCGTGAGCATGGGCATTGTCGTGCTGGAACAGGTTTGGGCTTCTCAGTTCTAGTGAAGAATTTATAAAAAAATTGTTACATACAAAGACAGTCTATACGACTATGTGCTTTCAAATTTGTGGCAGAAGTTTGTGGAAGACCCACAAGTGGGCGTAATGGGCAGATGTCCATATCATTTTTGACCATATAGTATATGCTTTCTGTTTTGGGAGTTATACTGTAGTTAGGATTGGATTGATAATGGTGGTGTATCATGTATGATAATGTATGGTAATGTAGACCCCTTGACTATGCTTCTCACACCCCTGGTGGTCACCAATTCACTGCTAAAAATCTTGTTTTTAAGCAGATGCATATTATATGCACTTATAACAGTCCAGGCCTTGCAAATATAGTTATAGTTACTTTTTGTTAATTGACAGTTTTTAATCATAAATCTGTCTAGACTGCTTCTACTCAGCGTACAAAGAAGCTAGTCTGCGCTGTTGCTCTCATCTCATTTTCACTTCTCGTCCCTTAAGACTGAAGCGTTCAACTCATAAAAGTTGTTTTGCTGTCAGCTAAGATCCCACACTTAATTAAGATGTGTTTTGAAACAAAACCTGTGTGCATCTTCAAGTGTTAACGTTAGAGATGTGTGTATGTGTGTGTGTGTGAGAAAGAGAGGGAGAGAGATACTAGGGCTGTTTAAGACTGTATAATTGGATAATTGGATTCACAACTAGTATTTTTTGCTTAATTTAAGGGCTGGTGTTCAGATCAAAGAGAAAAAAAAACTCAAATCCAGTTTTACAGCATTAAAGGGTACAATGGCATGAAACATTCCAAACACAGTGGTTGATTAAATTTGGGACATAAACTTCATTGAGCCATAATGCATTTGAACATTTTAGGTGGTAAAAAATGCGACATAAGCTTTAAATACTGCATATATTAGGAACAATAATAGACATAGATATATTACAATGAAAAAAATCAAAATAATGCAAAATGGCAGTGCTTGTGTGTTTTGTGTTGCCCATGAAGATTTTCCATAAAAAATCTACAAAGGTCAGGCGAGTTATGTGGTACCCAAGTACTTTAAAGCAGGGATTTTCAAAATAAAGAAAACAGAAAGTCTATGTAGTGTAAAACATTTATGGAGAATTTGCATTTTAAAAATATCTGTGTTACCGTATGACTTATGAGAACTGATTGTTTTTCGAAAAGAAGAAAAGTTTCATGAGGCTGGTAGATCTATGTTATGAACAGGCTAAACTTAACACGTGAAATAGAGAAGGCTCAATATGTTTAAAAAGTGGCCATCCATCCTTCCATCCATCCATCCATCCATAGTGGTGCTGGTGGCTCAGTGTGTTGAGGCTCTGAGTTACTGTTTGAAAGGTCGTTGGTTTGAGACTCAGCTCCACCAGGTTTTTCCCTGGAGGCCCTGGAAGGGCATCATATAATGGCTGACCCTGCTCTTTGAGCCCAGCCTACTAACAAGAAGCAGGGATATGCAAAAAATAAAGAATTTCACGGTGCAGTAAGTAATAAAGGCTGATCTTAACTTAACTTAACTTTATCTATCCATCCATCCATCTATAAAACCGTCTATGTAGATAGATAACATCAAGTCAAACCAGTTTGTGATGAAATTTCTTGTGAATGAAGTTGTAAAACTGATGGACATTTACAGAAGACTTCAAGCACTGGTAAACTACAGAGATGAGACGCTCAGCTGCAGTAAAACATTTCAATGGAGCAAACGATTTAAAGAATACCGTACATCTGTAAATGATGATCCTGCCCAAGGTGGCTCAGAGCCCATTGCAGTCACTCCTGTTAGCATTCAGCGAGTGGAGATGCATTGGGAACTGTACACACAATCTTTAACCAGCACCACTTGCACATTACAGGCACTCGGCTAGGAGTTATTGCCACATCCCTGCATAGTACCAGCCTTGTTCCTGAGAGATATACACATACTAAAATTCAGTACCTTCTCTTTTAATGCTATGTTTGTTTTGTGTAAAAACATAATAAAAATCCATCTGATCATTTCTCAGCGTTTCTCAGGATTAGGCAAATACAACCTCAGACGAACAACAGCATATACAGTATTTTATTTTCACCATGTCATTATTTCTTTAATAAAAATTAAGCCAAAATAAAAATAATTAAACAGAATTTAAAGAGGGGGACATGACTGAACATGACTGTATATATTCATTTGGTTAAATATGTTCAGTAATCTATCATTAATTGAATGGGAGCTATATACAGTAACACATTTAGAAGAACGAAAGATTTTTCCATGGATAATTAATGGTTCACAGCCTCCTAAAACCTTTTCACTTGGAATCCATTATGCTAACAAACACATTGTTATAGGATTCTTTACATCTTTCAGTCTTTCCTCAGAGGGACAACCAATAAAACCTTGAAGAATATGAAAACTAAAGCTGCAAGTAGAGGTTTTAAGGGACATCAGACAGCCCATGCTGTCGGATTGGTCTGAGGAATTCAGTGAAACATGTTCTCAAAACCTAATGAGCACGGAACTGAGAAAATCTCAATTTAAACGGTGCTTTGTACCGTCTTCAGAATCGCAGAGACGTGCTGCATACTTGCATAGAAAATTAATGGTTTCCCGTTGCTTTGTCACTTGCTAGCATGACACAGAGTTATGCACATTGCCTGATGCTGGGTTAGACAGCTCAGCAGCGTGTCAGTCAAATTTGCCAAAGCAGCAGGCTGTTCAAGCTTATGTCACTCCTGGGTTTTTTTATTCACTCTTCTAGCATCATCACACTAAGGATGTGGCCTACATTGCTCTGTAGGATGTGCTGTCTACTGCTGTCATTAATATCATTTATCAATCCATAATCATTTCATTAATTCGGTGCATTATTTAGTGTGACCAAGCCTTGGAGATAATAATGAGCTTGCTAGATTCATTTTGAGGCAGTGTATTATCTTTACAAGTGCCTCTTCTGTCAGGTTATGGCATAAAGACAGACCATGTTTCGGGTTATTATTTAAAATGGTTTGTGTTATTTATTATTCATTTAATGGAATTTAAATGAAGTCAATAAACAGCATTTGCTGTTAGATAATCAGTGTGCTTGTGTCTAAAAGTAGAATTGAAATGGAATCTTTAAATGCAGTTTTCTTTTGGGATTTACCTAGATTTTGATTTGCTATCATTTTATTTGTGATTGTTCTAGGTGTTAAAGAGAAATATAGATACACTATATTTCCAAATGCATACGAACTTGAGTGAAATCCAATTCCTAATCCATAGGGTTTACTATGATGTCGGCTCAGCCTTTGCAGCTATAACAGCTTCAACTCTTCTGAGAAGGCTTTCCACAGGGTTTAGGAGTGTGTTTATGGGAATTTTGGACCATTCCTCCAGAAGCGCATCTGTGAGGTCTCGCAGTCTTCACTCTAATTCATTCTAGAGTTGTTCGATCGGGTTGAAGTCAGAACTCTGTGCAGGCCGGTCAAGTTCTTCCACACCAAACTCGCTCATCCATGTCTTGATGGACCTTGCTTTCTGCAGTCATGGATGCATGAGACAGGGAGGAGCCATCCCCAAAACGTTGGAAGCATATATAAAGATATATCTTATGCTGAAGCATTAAGAGTTTCTTTTACTGTTAAGCTCAGTGACTGAAAAACAGCACCACACCAGTTCCAACAGGACAGCGTGTCCATGCACAAAGCAAGGTGCACAAAGACATGGATGAGGAAATTTGCTGTGGGAGAACTTGACTGGCCTGCATATGCATGTGAAGGCAGGTGAGCGTATACTTTTGGCAATATACTGTAGACATTTACAACATATTTCAAAATGTTATAATTCATATTTAATTACAAATAATGAGATTGAGGATTTTGTGCCAGAGTGCACACTGTCAATGAAGCAACAGCAAACCCGAATACCAAAAATGTCTAAAACTGATCCACAGATTTCCTCGAAAAAGTGAGAATGTGCCACTTGGTGTGCATTTTTGGAGACTGTAACAACTCCACTTAATCCACTGATGAAAACGATGCATGTCTGTTGTGGACTCAAGGTCTGTCATGTACCTGTGGGTAGTCAAGGATTATAAATATTAGACAGCAGCATGCTCTGCTGGAAATGCGTTCACTCCTGTTCCTGAAATGATGTAATTGATGTTTCTCACTTTGTGTGGATGTGTTTCAGTTTGTCTTGCTCTTTATCATGACCTTGGGTGAATGTGTGTCGGGTGGGGTGGGGATATGTGAAAGTTATTGAAAAATAATATTTCTTTTCTGGATGTTGTACAATTAAGCAAGATAAAGAAGGTCCTTCTGTGGACTTTGGAGCTGCATAGAGCATGTCTCGGTCAATCGATTCAGGGGCATCTCTGATTTTTCTGTGTGAATTATTTCTATCCATTTGATGTAAATTCTGGACTGAGCCTGCTCTCTTTGATAAGGTGGGTTTTTTTTTCCTTCCACACCACAACCCTAACTAGACTTGTAGGTATACAAATTGATGGGCAAAAAAAATTTCCAACATGCTTTTCAAAATGCTTATATCGCTGGCACTTTTTAATTCCTGTAGGTCACATCAGCTTCAGTACTGACTCCTGTAACAATGCGAATAATAGAGGCTATTCAACAGAAATCTGTCTGGAGCTTGTTGTTCATATTATTATAGGTTCCCTAAGTACTGTATTATGCATATCTGTCTGTAGCATCTGGTAACCTTATTGACGCTTGGGTTGAACTGAAACTTATTTTCACTTTTTTGTCCTTCTCATTACTGTCTCACTCAATTCCCAGCATCAGCAAGGATCTGTGTCGCCCTCATGGAGTCAATCAAATGTTGTTTTGAACCTGAGTTTAATAAGTGGGTGCCAACAGCTGCAACGCCAAAACATTACCCTGTGTTTAGTGTCAGACAGCACTGGGATCAGTTAATAAGAGTGCCTAGCTGCAGTTTCATTACTTATTAGGTCTGGACTGTTATCAGAGGGACTCATTAGACAGGCTGCAGACATATGCCGCGACCGCCGGTGATCTGAAGAGTCATTTGTAAAACCCCAAAGGATGGCCCTGGTGTTATCGCCGCTTCGTTGCAGCTATTTATACAATTTTTTTTTCTTCAGCTGATGGTTGTTTGTATATAATTTGGGGTCAAACTGTCTTATGTTCCCTTCTGTTGTGATGAGTTGTGATCGAAGTCTGGAAGCTGGGAGTGAGTGAGTATGCGGTGCCGCTTAATCAAGGGACTTTGATATTGATGATGAGCAGGAGCCGGCAGCAGTCCCATTAGTGGAAGAGAGAGGGCAGAGTGAGTGAGATATTGTAGCCTTCTTGTAAACTCGACATAAATGCCTGATACTGTTTGCCAACACGTGAGACTGGAGAGAATTGGGGGTTTGATGCATTGTATTTATAACATGCAACAATTTCCCTTGAACTGAGATTCTAAGAAATGTACTCGACTTGCATCAGATTAAAAACATAAATTAGATACAAAGGAATATGGGATATTAATACATATATTAATGCATATATATATATATATATATATTATATGTTAGTACAAGGAACATAGGAGGGAAATACCGGGAGTGTGGTACAAGGCATAATGTCATTCTACATAAACTTATAGACTATCTACTGTACATATTAATATAATATCCATCATACTATTTTTCTTTTCCTGAAGTGTGTGCAAATTGTATATATAATCACATCTTATTAATAATAAATAAATATATTCAATTCATTTTACATTTAGGGTCCTTGAATTGAATTAAATTGAAATTAGGGAGGCGTAGTTGTTAGCACTGTGGCTTTGCCTCAGGTCTGTGTGCATCAAGTTTACATGTTCTCTAAAAGTTTGCATGCTTGGTGGTTTTTCACCAGTTGCTCAAGTTTCCTTCCACTGTCCAAACACATGCAGATTAGGCTAATCTGCGCCTCCAAATTTGCCCATGGTTTGTGTACAGTATGTGGTGCTAGTGTATGCTCTGCAATGCACCCTGTTTTGTTCCGTGAGTCCCATGGGATAAGCTCCAGGCTTCCTGTGACCCTGTGAAGGACGTGTGGTATAGAGAATGTGAAATTAAGGATTCTGTAGATAGGATGAAACATGTTAAATTAATTTCAAGTAAAGCAAAATTTTTCCTGTTGAATAATAACTGGTACTGGAGCAGCCAACTGCATTAAAATCTCAGTAAATTTACAGGCCCTTATCTAGAATGAGTTTTTGTGATCAGTCAGTAGTGTGTAGTTAATTGTCTCTTCTGCAAAGCCTGAGTTATGCGTCTGCATCAGGTCTATGCAGAGGCCTATGCTGTGGGCTACTCAAGTGGCCTACGGCGTTGTGAGCATGTATACTTGTGTGCTGGTGTTTCTGAGTCTCATCGTCACTCTCTGCTGTGTGATTTCGGTGTACTAAGAACAATAGCCAATGAAACTCAGCAGATCTTGTTGAAGCTAATAGATGAGGAACAACAGCTATTTTTACTGAAATGACTGCAATACAGAAAAGAGAGAAGACACCAGAGGAGACGGTCAGTATAGGCACTGAACCGAACGAGGCAGAAGGAAGGTGAATTTCCTTCTTGAATTTGGTCCATAGAAGGATAAAGCGGAAACATGAAGCTACCAGGTGGACCAATCACAGGTGACGTGTAGACTTGACGCAAAAGCACAAATCAGGCTTAAGAGTGCACCAAAAGAAAAAAGGAGAGGAAAAAAATAGAGGGAATATATGGTGACGACTTTTAACAGAAAAGGGTTTTGGATTTTCTGCTTAAGTTAATGCCCTCATTTTAAGCGTTTGTGCTTGTTGGCATGGCAGCAGTGATGTGAGGAAACTTAAGAAGACCTCATCTGCACTCTCCAAACTATAAAACCCTATACAATGAGGGGATTTCACCTCCTTCAGCACGACAACCTATTTGCGAGCACAGCTGATGATGGACTTTTGTTCAAAACAACCTGTTTTTCAAAAATTCTTCTGAGCATACTGCATTATTTGGAAACACTTTTCATAAAGTCTATATTCATTTTAAACTGTATTTTAATATATAAAATTTACTTACACTTTGTAAGATGGCTTGTAAGCAATATCCCACTTCATTAAGTTCCAAAATAATTCCTTGATCTCTGGTTTCCTTCCACAGCCTAAAGAGGTGTGGTGTAGGGAGCTTGGCATTTTTAAATTGCCCGTAGTGTATGATTGGACGTGTAAGCGTATGTTTGATTTCCTGGGATAGGTTACAGGCCCGGCACAACCCTATACAGGATAAGCGACATACTATACAGTACTCGAGAAGACGAGGTGATGAGGGACTTTTGACCAAAACACCCTGTTTTTCCAAAATTCTTCTGAGCACATTGCAGTTTTTGGTAACACCTTTCATGAAGTCTATATTCGTAATTATTAAAGGGCATTTTTAATATTAGTAGAAATTTGCTGTAAGCAGTTTTCTAGTTGTTAATAATACCTCCTATATCTCCAAAATAATTCCTTGATAACTAATCATGTTGTAACACATTGACTTCTGAATAATTGTAAAGCAGCTATACTGTATGTATTGGCAATTATAAGAATATTTACAGTCATATTTATGGTCAAATATTTAAATGTCATCATTAAAAGCATCATTTCTTTTACAATTATTAATAAATATTATAGTTACTTATTAGTTATAAAGGTTTCGTACTATACTACATGACTTTATGATGAATAATGATACTTTCATGATTCTAATCATACCATCACGATTATACATTATCAACATTTGGTTACCAAATGTAACCAATGATTCACTTTAAACTTATAAATAATTAACAAGCTCAGTTAGGTTATTGTCAGTTGGTCCACAGTATGAATTTACACTTTTGGATTGTTAGCTGCATGTTTCATGTTTAATAAAACCTTCTTTTTTTTTTTTAACTCTTGAGTCCCTCTCTGAACCACCAATCACTGGACCAGGACCACCACTGATCAGAGACATTGTGGCTGGTCGATCATCCTGACTACAGCACTGACCCTGATATGGTTATGGTAACTTGGTGTGTGTGTGTTGTACAGGGAGATGAGCTAAAGTTTATGAAGCTATGAAGTGCAACTACAGTATATAGAAGGTGTACCTTTTAACATCACAGAATATACAGTAGGATTCTACTCATATGCAAATAAGTTCTCACTGAGACCACATTTGCATTTTAAGGTATTTTACAGATGTTCTTATTCAGAACATCTTACATTTATCTCATTTATACAACTGAGCTATTGAAGGTTAGGGAGTAGCAGCTTGGTGCTGCTGGGATTTGCACTCATGACCTTCTGATGAGAAGTCTAACAAGCCCAAGTCACCACTGTCCACCCTCTTTTGCATACTTGAGCTCACAAATGCGTACTAGTGTTTATTGGACTGGCAGTATTAACTGAAGGCAAAGTAATATAATTTCACCTTTTAATTATTATACCTCTTACTCACAGCCTGTTTTGCTTTCTTGGAATCCAAGCTGGGAATGACTGTTGCATCCTCGGGATATGCTTATCCAACAACGGGACGAATCTTTTTATGTTGTGCCAGTCAGGACCCAAAAGCCTCCAAAAGGTTTCCATAAAATCTGCATAAAACAAAAAAACAAAATTCCCTTAAATACTCGAGTGTTTGTTACACTCGAGTAACAAATGCTTAATCATAGCAGGTATTTTGAAGTTTACAAGAGCCAGCTATTTTGAATATCGTGTCTCTGTGAAACTTGGTCAGGGGCTGATGGATAGGTTCTGCTCTAGCTAATGTTAAACCGTTACTGAAAGTCAATGCAGCAAGTAGGTCATTGTGGCATTCTTCAGGCTGATGGGTTAGCACATGGACGTAACCCCGGGAGTTTTAGAAAGTGGAAAATGCAAAGCATTCACAATACAGCCAACCCTGCTTATCAGCATTTGTATGAAAATACATTTATGTGAATTCTTGAGAAATTCCTCCTTTTAATGATGAGGTAACCAGCTCAAAGGCATAAGCTTAGTTGCTTTGCTTCTTGTAATAGGCTTTCTCAAAGCCGTTCAAGAACACTATGTGAAAGCAAGTAAATTAGAGCTCCAGGCTTGTTTTGTTTTCACCCTCTTGGCTAACATTGTGGACTGTGTGCCCTGTCTGACCGGCCGAACAAGGTCCACTTCAAATATATGATTTCAGATGACTGACTCTCTAGTTTTGTTTTCATGTTTCTCTGTTCTGTTGGTTCATTTGCATTATGTGTGGAAGGTTATTTGAATACATTGGTATAATTTTACTGTTTATGAAGACAATAAGGTGCCATTATAATGGCACCACCGTGGTCATGGTTGATCTCCTTAACCAGTATTATTGGATCATGTGGCAACATTATAAATGGTTTCCAATAGCAAGACTGTGGAGGTTTCATGCGGTGTCTCTTTGTGTAGTACAACATGCTCAAGACACCCTCCTCATTTAAAGAAAAAAAATGTTGTTCAGAACATTTATTATATTAACACGTATTGCACATCCCCACCCCACATCACCCCTCCCCACCCCATGGCTCTCTATGTGACTTAATAAACTTTCTATTGAGACAAATGCCTGAAATCAGCAGGAAGCACATCTGGGTGTCAATAGAGAATGCTAATTTTGACAGTTTTGCGCTGCATCTAGAAATCTCTTTATGACACAAAAATGACACTGGGATGGCACATGTCACATCGTTTTGCCCTAGCATGATTCATCCCTTAAGCAATAAACATTAATCCGCCATGCCTGTCTCTTATTGAATGGGCGAGAAAACCGTTTTGCCAGCACTCCAGGAGCGGCGCGTGAGAAGCGTGAAATGAGACGCCTCAGTCATCGTTTCCCACAAGGCCCGGCTGTTCGCCATCCCTCAGCCTGTCAAGTGCCGTCGTTTCACCGTTACGCCTCTTGTGAAATGACCTGTCAAGGTGGTAAATTTATTTGTTCTTATCTGCTGGTTGACTGTTATGTTGAGGATCTTGGGATTTCAATCAGTTCTTGCCTAGACTCAGGCTGGGTTAGCCAGGGTGGAGTCACTCCTTCAGGGACACGGGATGCAAATAAGGCCCTGCTGCTGGTGCTGCTGTTTTAGCTGAATGTAACTGAAATACTGTAGACCGTAGAGCATGTTATGTGATGTGCCAGGCAAGGTTTGTAGTTTGTCGATTTTGTAGAGTGTAGAATTTTCAAATTATGTAATTTATTATTCACTTTAAAAAAGGGAGGTACAAGAAGATGATAAAATAAGAGGAAAAGTTGGAATGAAGATGAAATAAAATGAAGAATCAGAAATACTAGGGATGCCCATAGGGTCAAGTATTTCCTGATATCAATACTTTAGTACTTACTATTTTCCTGCACTTTGCATTATGACACTATGTACATTATTTTAATGTTTTAGAAGAGAACAATTTCAGTAATAATCATGCAGCTGCATTAAAGGTCTGCATAAAAGGGACTCAGTGACGTCCATGGGTGACAGACTTCAGCCAGTCACTGACTGCAAAGGATTTGCTCCTAAGTATTAAAAACAATCATTATTTTAATTTATAATGTAAAATAATTTACATTATTTTATTTATAATTGTCTTAATTGTCCGATTACTTTTTATTTAGTGGAGGGATGGTGTACAAATTCCTGTAATTGCTAAATATTAATGCTTTTTTTTTTTTAACCCTTTGAATTCAAGGAGAACGTCAGTACTTGAATAATTTTTTGCTTTATTTCAAATCCACTAGGGTGGTGTGCAGAGACAATACTATGAATATTGTGTCCCTGTCCAAATACATATGGTAAATAAGGTGTTAAAAATAATAATAAGTAAAATGGGTAGAACGGTGGCACAGACAGTAGTGTTGCTGCCTTACAGCCCCAGGGTCCCTCGTTTGACCCTAGGCTCATTTTGCTGTCTTTGCGGAGGGTTGCACATTCTCCATGTGTCCACATGGGGTTCTCCAGGGGTTTTCGGTTTCTTACCACGTTCAAATAATATGCCAGTAGGAGAATCAGCTCAGATAAAGTGTCTGAATGTGAGAGTACTTGATGCCCTGTGACAGGCTGATGTCCCTTCCAGGGTGTATTACCGCCTCACACTCAATGTAGGCTCCAGATTAAGCAAATGAATGAGTCAGTTAGTCAGTTTTGGCCACGCTCTGATCGTTCAACTGCAGAAATTTGCTTAAATAATACAATAATGCTACTCATATGTCTTAGAGCGGCTTCCTTATCAACAGGAGCAGAGTGAGCTTAGAACCTTTTTTGCCATTTTATGCTGTCTAAATTGCCTCTTACTCACTGGTCCACTATGAAGCTTTTTCTATCCTTCCATTAATCATAAAAATTAAGTCCAGTCTACTAACATTTGTTCCTTCATTTCCTGTTTACCGCTCAGAGTGGCCCTTGAACCACTATTACTGAATTTAATTTCTTGGCCAGCCAGTTTCATCTTGACCTGAACTCAAGACCTGGCATTAAGACATGCAAATCGATTATTCTCTGCTCTGTCTTCCACCTCATCCACAAATTCCTTGAATCGGGGTCTGTACCTCTGTCCCTAAAATCATTATCGTGACATTAATTCTTTAGGTTCTTTAACAATCAAAGAATAGACCTATTTCTAACCTTCAGTTTCTATCCAAACTGCTAAAAATAATGTGACGGCCAAAGAACTGCAGAATTACCTTCCGTCTAACAACCTCTTTGAGTTTGATTTTTTCGTCTCCTGCATCGCGCTGAGACAGCTGCTGTCACTAATGATCTGCTCTCGGCTGACTCTGGTGCCCTCTGTATCCTCATTCTGTTAGACTTTAGTGCAGCCTTTGACCCAGTAAAATCATGAAAACCTTTTTCAGAACAGTTTCTCTTTGACTCATGAAGGTACAAAATGGTAAAAGACAAGCGTATTTATTACTTATATTTCTTTGCAAGCCTCGAATAGATTTCTAGAGAGATTTTTTATCCCAGTGTGGAAACAGTTATGTCTGTTGGCATTTTGTTATTCAGCTTGTATTGCAGTAAGTTTTTACAAAGGGATTGTCTCACTTTTACATTCTTTGCATCACTTCCCTTGGCGTTAATCACGTTGTGTACGTAAGCGGTATAGTTAGTTACATAATTGGAAGCCTGATTTTGTTATTTAACATAACCGATTTACTACAAGCCTTTTGACTAATATTAATTATTCATGTTTACATGACGCGCCAATATTTCTGAATACATGATGCCATGGGCTTCTTTTTCTATCAAAAAAGTTTACATCATTTAAAGTGTTTTTTTTTTCGCTTTGGTGTACAGACGCAAACGCATAGAAGTGTGAAGAGCCAATCGGATTGCAGCTTTAAAGATTCTGAAGCCTCTGGGCAGTTAAGCATAGAAAGGGTATCAGGTGCTGTGGATAATTTCTGAGGCTGAGACAGCTCAGAGTTTTTTTTTTGTTTTTTTTTAATCCATAGAACAGCTAGGAGGGTTGCAAAT
>JAOVVA010000052.1:19235000-19258558 GCA_028565275.1 Leiocassis micropogon | reverse complement strand
ATGTATTAATTTTTTTGGGCTGTGGAACGAATAATTTGAGTTTCCATTATTTCTTATGGGAAAATTCAATTTGGTTTACGAGTGCTTTGGAATATGAGCCCGCGTCTGGAACAAATTATGCTCGCAATCCAAGGTTCCACTGTACTTGAAATCTGTGCAATGAAGCGTTGGGTCTGTTTTTAGAGCAAAGGGATGCCCTGCCCAATATAATGTTCATAAAAAGTGTTCAGTATGATTTGTTTCATAATCAGTCGAAGTACAAGATGGGAAAGATGATACACTGTGGGTTCTGCTGTGTGGCTGATCATGCTAAAACTAAAAAATCTGCTGCTATAAACTACTACTCTGAGTTACGGGGAAAAAAAGAGTGTAGATGGAGAAACTCTACTAAATATGGGTCTATAGATATTTATCATAAATCTTAAAAGAATGAGTTTGACTTAAAAAACTAAAACAACAGGCATGCATGTAATTGGTAAAATAGGTAAAATATGAGTCAGTTTTTAGAACTTTAGCTGCTTAATTCTAAAGGCATGATATACTTTAATCAGGAATTACAATGAAGAAAGAGACGCAATCAAGCCACAATGTTAAGCAAGCACCCAGCAACAATCCAGCATAGAATAAAAGTTCATCCAGTGAATAATTAGTTGACAAAGTTAGCAGTGTGAGAGATGTGGTAGATTTGGAGAACACACAAATAAGCATAACAGGGGGAAAAAAATGTGGTGCTGACGTGTTTGAGTTGAGGCAAACCTAATTAATGAAAAGGTTCGGACTAGAACTGATCCCTGCGGAATACCTTGCTCACTTCAATCAGTAAATGGTTTGTGCCTAATCATGACATCAAGGTGATACAATTTAATAATGAAGCATCGAATTACACAAAAGCTGTGCCAGTGTCAGTAATTTCAAAAGTAAATAGGTAGGAGAAATCTGATGTTAAGAAAGAAAATGCAGAAACAATAGAACAGAAGAGGTCATTAAGGGCCCATAAAAGTGCGGTCTTAGTGCTGTGAAGTGTACAAAACCTCTTTTGAAAATGGTTCATAAAAATTGTTATTGATTAAGAAAGATTACAGTTAAGAGGCTGCAGACATTTTCAACAATTTGGCTGTGAAGACAAATTATCGGAAATAGGTCGATAATGTTTCAGGTTTGGCAGTTTTCTAAGAGGTAGGAACAGAACCAAAACCAAATGGTTGACAATGGCACATATAAGAGTGACTGAAAATATTTCCTAATAGATATATTGGAAGCGAGATTAAATGGGTAGAATGATTAATTAGATCTGTGTACGCAAGTTGAGGCATGAGAACAACATTGTTGGGAGAAAAGACTGACAGAGCTGTGTTTATAAAGAGATTATAATCAAGTGCTGAATGGACAAAGGGAAACTGCTCATATACTTTCTTATTTTTGTCTTTGAAAAATCTAAGTTGGAAAAATCGATAAAGGGGTTGATGAAAAAGTTACGAGTGGCGATTAAAAACAAAAAAGGTGTTGGCTTACTGTACATCTAGTATCGTTAAAGACAGAAGAAATGTATAATGAACAGGTATTGTTTTAAACTTCTTGGAATACTCAGGTCAGATTTCTCATAAAGGTGCTCATGATGCCAATCACGTTTTAAAACCACAACGTTTTTAAAAGCTCACCAGGAGCAGGTCTCATTTTTAATGGGACCATCTGGTCAAGTAAGTATGTCAGAGATCATAGAATATGATCAAGACTTGAGAGTTGAGATGAAGACATAAGGTTAGACTCTAAGATTAAAAAGGAATTCTTGACAGCACTGATATTGCAGCAGGAGGTTTAAGAATTCATGCGAGGTTAAGGAATAGAAAAGCAAGCAATAACTTTGATGAGACTGTTCTGAGATGCACTGATTAAAGTTTCAGAAGCAGATTCAAAATGGTTTACGTTTATGGGTTTTTTTTTATAATTGAGCAGCGCTGAAGATGAAAGACATTGTAATTGATTTCCGGGTATATTGCTAGAAGCAATGATTTGCTGCTCCTGTCTATTTGTACAGATGACTGGGATACTAGCATATGATGAGCAAGTAACATTAAGCTAATATCTAGTAGAGCAGTATGCATAAGAGGTAGCCAGAAGCTCAACTCAAACCTCACTGCCACCAAGTTACCACTGTTGGGCCCTTGAGCAAGACCCTCAACCCTCAACTGCTCAGATGTATGATGAGATTAACAAAAAAAATCTTAAATTTGATACTGAGACACAGTTAGCTGGACATAATCATGTGGCAATTTTCATGCATGTTATTCATGATACAATAACACTCTACTGGGCATGGTGGTACTTTTATCTTACCTGTGTTATTAATATAACACGGCAAACAAAATTATGAATTAGATTTCGGGTTTCCGTGACGGTACAATCTTTTATGTATTTTTATAATGCAGTGTTTCTTTTGTTCATGAGTATATGCATGTTCCACAAGGAATTCTTAGTATACATATGCAGTTATCATTTTCCTTGTACCTGTTCAAGATATTTTCTAATGAACGTGATTCTGTTTCCCAAATTATTAATTTAATCCACAGCAGCTAAAATCAGGATAAAAAGGTTTAAGGACTAATGAATGAATGCTTAGGGTGGCACAGTGGCTTAGCGGTTAGCACTGTCGCTTTGCACCTCCATGGTCCAGGTTCGATTCCTGGCCAGGTTCAATTCCCACCTCTGTGTGCATGTTCTGCCCGTGCTTGGTGGGTTTCCTCCCACAGTAACCCGGTTTCCTCCCACAGTCCAAAGACATGCAGACTAGGCTAATTGGCGTTCCCCAAATTGCCTGTAGTGTGTGAGTGTGTGTGTGTATGTGTGTACCCTGTGATGGATTGGCACCCTGTCCAGGGTGTACCCCACCTCATGTTTTAAGACTCCAGGCCCCTGTGACCCTGTATACAGAAACAAACATGGTATAGGCGATTGGTACATTGAGTGAGTGAGTGGCTGCTGTAAAAGCATCACATAGCACCATTCAAGCACCCTATGCGCTCTTATGTTAATGAATGTGTCTGTTTTGGCCTGCAAGCTTTATATTTGATGCTGCTCCTGCCTGCATGAAAGTAAAAACTGCCCACTCCTGTGACCCTATATTTGGAAGAAGAAGTAGGTATCCAGTAGAAACCATGGGAAGCCTAATTTTTTAACAAAGAACCTTTCACTCTGCTTTGCTAGCCAATCCATTTACACCAAACAGTCAAGTGAACAGTAGGGAAACAGCAAGGAGTAGAGATCAAAACTATGCAGCTATTTGCAACTTAATGAATAAGTAAATCTCAGTTAGAAGAGGGCTTGTAACAGAATAATGAAGCAGAAGCACTAACGTTATCTAGAAACGACAAGGATGAGATAAATGTTAAAACAAACAAAAGCTAAAAACCATATTGAAGTCCTTACAACCTACACTTAGCTAGAAGTGAAATTTCTAGACTGTTTTAGATGAAATGCGTTTAAACATGGAAGAGGTAAGTGATCATTTAGCAGAAATGTTTTACTTTTTTTTAAATTATTATTATTATCTTTTTTTTAGGATGTGTCTGGTATGCCCATGCTATGTCGACCTGTGCAGGAGGGAGGCTGTGGCTTCGACTACAGGCTGGCCATGGCTATTCCTGACAAGTGGATCCAGGTAAGATTGGTTTAATTTAAAATCCCATGTGATATTACAATAATCACATACCTCCATAAAGATCCGACCCAGCTGACTGTCATTAAGTTGCCTGTATTATTTTTTATACATGATATTGCAGACTGATTTTTAGCAAGGCAACTTTACGTTGTGTCAGATTGAAATAAAATGATTGAAATCATAAAAAAAAAAAAGGATTGATAAAAATTGTAGGTTTTAAGCATTGGGAAACAAAATACAATGATATGCAAGTAAGGTCCCCATCACACTGTGACAATAAAGTTCCCAAGGTGTCCCAAAAATATCGAAGAATGCAGCGAGATCAGGGTCAAAATTGGAAAATGTGCATTTATCATTTATCAAATGTGCATTTATTACTACTTCTTAGCCACGTCCCTGTCAGGTCTCAGTACTTCTATCATGTTGTCACTAATTTCTCCAATGAGATCAAACCAATTCTCAATTCTCTGAACATGACAAAGACGCAATGATAACATGCTGCATTTGTACCATAAACCTGGCAAGCATTAGAAGAATTTAATATGAACTTAATGTGGTCTTCTACAATGTGTCATGGACCTACCATGGTCATAGCACCAGCCTGAAGAGGTTGTTATGAGAACTCCATTAACGTAGCAACAATGCAGTGACATCCCACTGACGACTCGGTCAGAACCTCGTCCAATCTTTCCCATCTGCGCAATGCTTATACTGTAGTACAGTACATCAATTAACTCCCTAAGAGGTGTTAGTTACACCGGTTCAATGCCATCATTACCATGTCCTTATTACTATAAGTTCTTCCTGGACCTTGCTTCGACCATGTCCTCACCAGGTTCTTACTGTGTTCACAATTTTTTTTGCTGACGTAGTGGGGCTGAGGCTCAGTGTGACCTAAGGTTCGTGGATTGAGAGTCCAAAGGCGCTTGTTTTGGAAATCAGACCTGAGGATTTCTTCCAAATCCTGTACATATGCCTCAATCCTCATGTTGTACACAACTAGTACCTTCCCATCAGCCTCCAATTCATAAGAAGGTCATTGACCATGTTGTATGCAGCACTCATCGTGTAGACATTTTAGTCTTAGGATGGCAGGATTGGTGCCAGGTTTTTTTTAAGTTTAGTTGCACAAAGTATTTTATTTCTTAAAGGATTACCATGACTTCAGAAGGGGAAGGCGCTTTTTTTTTATGTGTTGATGCAAGCATCAAACCACGTTTTATTTTTATATAGACTGCCAGGCATCATATCATACCTGGTATCCTGATGCAACCCCTGTTTTGTTGTTGTTGTTGCTGTTGTAATGTAATGCTTAGTGATTAAGTTATTCATATTTTCATGTTGTCCTGTATGTTGCACATGTAGGACAACTTGCCTGATCACTTACATAAATTAGAAATTAAATTTTGTGTTTTTACCCTTTTAAATATGCTGCCCTTGATCAGAAAGCCTGCATTTCTTAAGCACAATTAGTTTCAACTCGGCTGTTCCATGAACACATAATTAATATGTAAATATTTTACAACTGCATCTTGATATTCCTGTGAATTGATTTAAGTACAGAATGACAAGTTATCCAGGTGTCAGTGTTTGACAGTAATAAGTAGATGTGTGTCCTTCTCCCTCGTCCTTTTCAAAGAATCCATGGCTAATTAAGTGAGGGGAAAAAAAATTACAATTACCAGCCGTGTCACGTTTCTGGTACTTTTTTCTTTTCCGCTGCGAGGATCTTTTTTGGTAGACTGGCAATTAGAAAAACCCAAGTTGTCTAAAAGCAAACCTTAAAAGATTTATATGCAATTATCGTCAAATGATGACCTTCCGTTTTCTTCCAAATGTCAAGGATGCATACTGTATATTTACAAGGCACTGTCATTCAAATCAGCAGTTCTGTGCATAGTGGTGTAAATTTATGGAGGATTTGGAATGGTTGTGGATAAAGATCATCTTTTTTTTAGTGCCTAGTATGTGCAAAGCTCATTAACAAACTAAAGATGAAGCCAAACCACAAACACAACAGCAAAACCACAAAAAAAATAAAAAAATACAAAACAAGCATTTTATGATTTGTTGGGGTTTTGTTGAGTTTTATTTATTTATTTTATTTTTTTCTTTTCTTAATATGTTTTGCAGTTACTTGCCATCATGCCTTCATCAAGGAAATGCTAGCAGAGTTCAATTTTCTCTTGTTTTACATATCTATTTCCTCTATCATTGATTTGCATAATTCTTCCTTGAAAATGTTTCTTTTTGAAATAATGAAGATGTTAGGAATTTGCTCGACCTAAGGCAAATTCATTTTCATTTTTTCCCCCTAAAAAATATTGGTACCGTAGCAGTGTTTGTGTGAATACCTGGTATATAGTATAGGCATGTTGGAAACGTTATCACTACTGTTTTTGTACAGTAGTGCATGATGGGTACCTGCGTTTTTAAGTAATGTGGAAAAAGTACATGCACTAAATGGTGAGAAGTAAGATATTATTAGTAAACATTTACCTAAATGCTTCAGGGAATGCATACAACTGTGGCTGAGTAGAGTAGCTACTGTAAGTACAAGCCCATTATAAAATTATTCAATATTGACTTTTTAATGAAAGTGCTGTTTCCAGGCATACTGCCATATAACATGTTGCCATAGTTACCATACTGTAAAATACCATGCTATTAGCAGAAATATGTGCTTGAGCCATGCAACTTAGCATAAACTTAAGTGTTAATTAGCTCCTCATTGACAGTCGAACCTTGTCCTTTTCTCTATGAACTTTTTCCTCTTTTTTCTTCTTTGTGTAGTCAAGCAGATGTAATGCATATAGACGAGTTTCTTTGTGTTTCGAGCAGGAGCCTTAGTGAAACACAGACATGCATTACTACCCAAGCCTACCCAAGGTACAAGGCGCTTTTTTTTTTTTTCTTCCCTGGATGAAGCAGCAGGTAGAAGCACCTCTTTCATTCCAGATGACCTCTTCCTCGGCCTCGCTCCGCTAGCCCATCTTCTCGCCACTCCCTCAGTGCACCAGTGCATCTGCTCTACTGACTCACACCGAGAGCTTGGTCTATCCCCCATATTACACCCCCACCCTTTTTCAACATTTACTTCTTCATACAAACTTGCCCAGCATGCAATATTTATTCGAGGCCTTTCATCCGACACTGCTATCGATTTTATTCTGTTTCTGTACCTAAGAGACATTGCGGGCCAATGCACTAAGACTGCCAAAGTTCTGTGTGTGAGTATGTGTGTGTGTATACAGTACGTGTGGATGTTTTCCTGTGAGGTTGTGTATGTTTTGACATCATTTGGAAAGGTTTCAGTTGTAAAAACCCTGTAAACTCGCCCTTGTCTGAAGTGAACCAAAACTTTCAAAGTTTCTGATGGATCAGATGTTACGCAAGCCTTCAGACAGGACAAACTCCTTGAAGACAGTTAGCTCATTGATTTGTCATATAATGATTAAGATTAAAGATCGCCTTTCTTAAAGATCTACCTCCCTTAAGCATTTTGTAGCATTACAACCTAAAACCATAATGGAATTCATTTAGATTATTCAGTACATCAAATGCATCAGTATTCACCTCCAGTGCTGTAAAATTAGTTCTGTGCAGTCAGTTTCCATCAGAAGTCACGTTATTTGAATGCAGCGTACCTGTGTGGATTTGAGCTCAACAGAAATTCAACGCTGAGTTTGTTCAAGGACAAACCTAAACGAACAGCATCTGGAGCTACAGTATGAAAATAAGTCCAGGACAGCATTCTGGAAAGTATTGATCAGGGTTTAGTTATAAAAATATCACAAACTTTGCACATGCATCAGAGCACCTGTAAATCCATAATTAAAAATAAAGAGAGCATGGCACAAATGTGATGCAAGCTGGTACAGGCTGTCCATAAAAAGCTAGTGATTAGTCAGAGAAGCATTCACGGAGCAAAGCTGCACAGGCACCATGATATAGATATGTACAGTATGTTTAGCATATATGCTAAGATCCATAGCTTGAAAAAGGAAATGAATATTAGTTTGTACAAATGGTAGATTGGTCTACATGGTCTAGGTCTATATTATGTATATAACCTGCACTGTCTGGCCAAAAAATAAATAAAATAAAAAAAATCACCACCTGTATTAAGAGCCTTCCACTGGATAATTACGGCACTGATTAATATGGTTCAGCTGGCAACATGTTATTTAAACCTAACTAATGCAGTGAGTTGCTTCTTATTTCTTAAACAACCATATCAGAAGAAACATGAAACGTGTTCATGGCACTAGATGTTACTGTACTCTGGTTCAAAAGGGTCAATTATTGGCTTCCGTCAAGAAAAGAAAACAACTAAGGAGATTGCTGAAACTACTAAAATTGAATGCCTTATTAAAACCACCTGAAAGTATAGGGGTTAACCTTCATTAAGGAAAAAATGAGGTCAGAGAAAAATGATTTTGAATGATTGTAATCTGGAAAAATAATGATAAAACTGAAGAATTCAAATGTTTAATAGTGAAAATAAGAGCATTTACCCACTCACAATGCGAGGAGAACTCGAGGGATTGCGACTAAACAGCTGTGTAACCTTAGGAAAACTACTTATCAGTGGGACACTTTGCTAGAGGAGCATTGGAAAAAGTCATGTGGTCTAATGAGTGGTTCAGGGAGCAAGAGACATCATTATCACACATGGATTGGCCACCATAGAGTCCAGACCTTAATTCCTTTGCGATGTGCTGGAAAAGACTTTACACAACGGGCCGACTCTCTCAACATCAATATAAGATTTTGGAAAGAAATTGGACAGAAATTATTGTTTTGATATTGCACACGTTTATTGAAACAATGCCAAGGCAAATGCATGCCATAATCAAAGCAAAAGGCAACCCAATGAAATATTAGTGTGTGTGACTATTTTTTTTTTTGCAAAGACTATTTTTTTTTTATCTCATTTCTTCATATTAAATAAAAACAAATTGGAAAATTGGAAGTGTTTTATTGAAACAGGCTGCAATAAGTGTTTTTATTTTTTTATTATGGTTCATAGGTCTCTATGTGGCTTAACAAACAAAAAACAGTCCTCTAAAACTGGTCTAGTACAAGGACTGAACTGAAAATTTTCTTTGATGATTGTCCCATTCTGTGATGCCTTAAATATAAACTTGAGTCCTATAAGAAATAAAATGAATTTTGTCATGTTTTTTTTTTTTTTTTAAGAAATAAAATTTCTTGCAAATTCTTCCAAGGTATGCAAACTTCTGAGCACAACTGTGCATAGACATAGTGCGGTTTGGAATGGAGTGTGCTGATTCACTGCTGGTTCACTGCTGATCCAGGTCACACAGTTACATTTTGAAATACAAAGACAGTCACACATCAGAGAAGAACATGCAGAAGAACTGAGAACTGAGTTAGCATGCAGGTGTGTGGTTTTGAACCAGGATGGGCACATAATGTGTTATAGATCGCTTTGAGGTCCCAAATGCAAAGACAAGTGTTTTGATTGTTGCTTTGGGAGGATATGAACCTGACAGCATTCTTAATGCTCTGTAGAGGAGCTATTGCATATTAATGGAGTCAAATCTAGAAAGAGCTCTTGTAGGAAGCTGCAGCAGATTCTGTAGCAAGAAATGTCCTGAAAAAAACATATTGTGTTGTGGAATAGAAATCTGTAGAATATGGTAATAATATTGATGCCATAATAATCATGATGATATATTTTCAATAACCTAAAGATAACTTTAGGTTAAGCAATAACTGCTTAAATTTAACAGAGTATACACAGATGGATGTAAGCAAAACATAAGTAAGGAAATCTCTATAAGCTATGATGAAAAAATACTGAAAGCTTAGGAAAACAGGTGGGCTTTCCAAGGCATTGTAAATATGAAGAGCACTTTTGATTTTCTTTGTTTATAACCACACCAAGATTCTTAGCTGTGTGTGCCGCATGGGCTTGAAGCATGTCAGTGATGTTTGAGAGAGCCAGGAGCGGAAATCTCTGTAAATTTCTGTAAATCTGTTCTGTTTAGTTTGAGACAGTTAAGTTAAACACATGCATTTGTTAGGTGGGAGGAAAACACTGAACTCTGAGTAAACCAACGTGGACATGTGAATCTGCCCACAGACAGTAACTCAGTGTCAAGATTGTGGCACTGTGGCATCAGTTTTGCATTTTAACAGTTTTGAAAAATAGCCTTAAAATCGCCTTAAAATCGAACCAATTCTCACCAAAATGCACGCACGCACACTCTCCAAACCCTTCCTGATTAATCAGACTTCTGTCCCCTGCCAGAGTGATGCTTGTTCCCCCGATCCTGTGTGAAATTAAGATGTCCTATTAGGAAAAGCCGATCAGGCATGCAGCACAAGTTTGGCCAGATTGTATCTGATTACTACTCCGAAATTCTATTGCTCCTAATGGATAATGTTACAAAAGCCCTCTAATTTAGCAAGCGCCCTTCCCTGCAGCTCTGGTAGATTGAAATGTAATAGAAATAATTAGCTGGAGACTGGAATGAGGCGTATCACTAAGGACGAAAAGAAGGGAAACGGTGTCTCTTGATCGTGCAGAGTAGCTCTCCATACAAGTCACCTCCATCTACTGCGCTGTCCCTGTCTAATCAATTCTAATATTATTATAAATTACAGTATGTCTCTGTTTTATGTCAATAAGTTCGGATTCCCACACAACAGGAAGTGTAATTCAATCTGTGTGGAAAGTTAATTGGTAGAGATGAGGGTGGTGTATAACAGCGGGTGATAAAGAGATAGAGGCTTCTCTCATTTAGCCGTTTTCTCTGCAAGTCATCAGGGGTCCTGATTCTCGAATTGAAACTTTTTGGACTTTGTCCCATTTTTGTGTGTTCAACTAATTGCTCTCAGTGGGTTTGTGCATGAGTGAAGGGTCTGAAGTGCAATTCATTTCCCTTTTCCCCCCTTTTCATTCTACAGTTCTCAGATCGCAAAATTTGATCACGCTAAGGTTAAAGTGGAAGTAAAACAAAAGTTCTTGGAATGTGTTTTATGAATGTGTGTATACATACAGTATACAGTATACTGTATTTACAGTGGCAGTTTTTCTCTTGACTGGTTTGAGTATTATGTTTCGTCTTAGTCAGTGTTGATTTAAGACAACTTACAGGATGTTACAGATGCTGTAATGTCTTAAAAGTGCTGGAATGTGCTAAATTTTAAATCAATGGCTAGATTTTTTCCAGTTGTAGACCAGTTAAAATTCAAGTTGGTTTGTGTTTACTGAGCCTATTAGAATTAGATGTCAGGAGTTGGGCTTTTTTTTTAACTTGATCTTAGCATTTACGGTGTAAGTACTGTATCAGATTCTTATCAGCTGTCTGACATTGCATTCTTACCCCCACCTTGCTTAAATTGGACAAAACTGGAAAGTTATAGTTATGGTGCTTACAGAATGGGCCAGAATGGTTAAGCATTTTAAACATCTGTCCAGAGTGTTTACCCACAAAAGATTGGGCTTATTTTAAAGGAGCAGATGACAGAAGAAAAAGCCTTTATTTTTATCACATATGCATTACTGCACAGTGAAAGTCTCTCTTTGCATATCCCGGCTTGTTAGGAAACTGGGGTCAGAGCGCAGTGTCAGTCATGATGCAGTGCCCCCAGAGCAAACAGGGTTACAGGTCTTGCTCAAGAGCCCAACAGTGGCATCTTGGTGGAGCTGGGGCTTGAACTGCCGACCTTCTGATCAGTAACCCAGGCCCTTAATCCACTGCGCTACCATTTTCACCGTCATGTCAGCAAAATAGACATTCAGCATCTCTAGGGCTTGGGTCTGTGTACAGTACATCCCTCAGAACCTTTCCTGAGTCTCAGTCAAGCAGTACCTGGAAGGTGCAGACATGGCCTTTTCCTAGCTATCTTGTAGTGTCTAAAGTGTTTGTGATTCACCTGCTATCTGTTTCTCTATCTTGCCCCTATTGATTGTGTATCTGTGGGGTAATAAAAAGGTTTCCCTGTGTGTCACTCTCCTGTCCATGCCTAGTCATGTTGAACACAAACACACCGTCAGGCTGACAGGATGTGCGGCGCTTTCCACTAATCCTGATAACTCTGAGTTAGACTGTGAAGTCGGGGAAAAAAAAAAGTTTGGTCCCCATTGTAAAATATATGGACAGCAGTTTGGACAGAATGTGGTTTGGCTGTCTTGAAAATCCAAACAAATACAGTACGACTTCTGATTTCCTACAAACCATACCCCCTGAAACTCATACACTCATGCTGCCAAGGATGGAATGTCTGAATTTTGATCCAAGATGAGGAGCTTTCTGGCCTGATTGAAAGCATGTAGAGAAACCTACGTCATTTTCCTCATTAGATATTGATGGCCCACACGAATTGTTTTTTTGCTCGTACAAACAGCCTAGGGCAGCCATGGAGACTGAACTGTTTCATTTGAACAGCTATTTTATTGACTTACAAATGTGAGGAGAGCTTATGTTATGCTCCAATACACTTGTGTTTACCATGTTTATACGATGATTCCATATAAACAACTATCTATTGAGGTATTTATCACTTTAGAATTCCAAATTTGTTAACAGTTTACAAGTTTATGACTTGCAATGCAGTGTTGAATGTTTATGAATATTGCACCAGCTGTGAAAGTTTAGTTTGCTAAGCGTTTGCTTGATGCTAAGTGAAATGTCCGGGTAATTTTAGTTGTATGTAGTGTTTTCTTACAACAGCCAAGGGAAATACTGATATCTCTGACAGTTCCATTGTATTCCTATTGCTTTAAATGTTTTAATGGAAAAGACAAGCTCTAGTAGCTAGCTGAATTGTAAGCTACGGTTACAGTATGTCCATATTTCCTCAGTTGTTAAAAAAGTGCTTTTTAGGGATGTATTGCTTGACCAGTAAGTGTACTGAAAATTAAAATTAAAACCACATGCCATATATTGTGTAAGGTTCCCTTGTGCCACCAAAATAGTTCTGACTCATCGAAGCATGGGCTCAATAAGACCTCTAAAAGTGTGCTATGGTATCTGTTACCAAGAGGTTCAGGTCATTTTAGTCCTGTAAACCAAAGTGTGGGCCTTCATGAATTTTTATTTGTTTGTCCAATCTTACAGCTGCTCAATCGGATTAAGATCTGGGAGATTTTGAGGCCACGTCAACACCTTAAACCCTTTCTCATTTTCTTTCGGTTTTTTTTTCTTTCTTTTTTTGCTGTCAAAATTGCTAAAAGATGCCACTAACATCAGGAAATACAGGTCTTCAGCAATGTTTAGGGAGGTCGTACATGTCAAAGCCTTGAGCATGTTTCCTCAAGGTTTCCCTGCAGCTTGTCCACCATCTTGTTGTCTAGTCATAGTGCATCCTGGTGCAATCTCTTCCTCAGTAAGCGATGCACATGCACCCATATGTCCACATGCTGTAAAGAAAAATGTGATTTATCAGACCAGGCCACATTTCCAAGTTCCAATGCTATTGTGGCCATTATAGCAGCTTTTAGCAGTGGCCAGTCTGACTGGTCTTCATCTACGCTGTCTTATATACAGAAAGCTGCAATATACTGTGACTCTGACACCTTTCTACCATAGCTAGCATAAATTTGTGCTACACTTGCTCTTCTTTGGATTGGACTAGACGGAGTAGACTCCGCTCCCCACCTACATCAGTAAACCTTGGGTGCCGATGACTCCGTCGCCCATTCACTGGTTGTCCTTCCTTTGACTTCTTTTGGTAGGTACTAACTTCTGCATACCAGGAACACTGCACAAGACCTGTTGTTCTGTAGATGCTCTGACCCAGTCGCCTAGCCATCACAATTTGACCTTTGTCAAATCCCTTAGATCTTTACACTTGTCATCAACTTGACTCTTTCCTTGCTCCCAAATATATCCCACTCTTTGACAGGTGCATCTGTAATAAGATAATAAATTTTATTAATTCACTGGTCACATGTTTTAATTTTATGGTTTGATTACTGTATATTTTGTGTTGGCATTCACATCCATTTGACCCCCTCTTATTACAAAAGACTTTAGATCATGTTTCTAGCTTTGCATAAAGTAAGTCTTTGACATGAGATGTCTGGTTTTGTTTTGGCTTTTAAGCAAACCTAATTATTTTAAGCAAGACTGTGCCATAATTAATTAACACAAATTGAATGTAAATGCTGAATAGTTGATAAATATAATTACTAGACTCATTTGTAGCTCAAGCCCTTCGGTTGTTTTTTGCCTGTTGCATGTAAATAAGGAAGCTACACATACAGATGGTAGATTCATAAGATCGTAGCAAGATTTTAGTTGCACAGATGTTTGTTGTTCCTGGGAGTCTTGTTTCTAGTAGTCACAAACCCAACTTTCACGAGTTCAGCAGTGTGGAATTTACACTGTGGGATCTCCGGCATCAGGCAGGTGTAAAATGCATGACTGACAGTGCTCCAGCGGTGTTTGTGTGACTGTGTTTGTGTGTGCGAGCACGTGTGCAGCCTTCTGAGTCCCTGTGAAACATTTTTTGAACGTCTAGATTCCAAGGTGGTGTGTAATTGTAACCAGGCAGTAATAATGGAATTCCATGCAGCTATATAGACAAATACTAGGGAGTTGTTGTTGAACAAATGCCTCTAGTAGCAGTTTGCCGACCACATTTGGATGGTACATTGCTGCTCAATAAGAGAGTAGTGTTCATTCATCATTTGCAGAGAAGATTTTATTACTTTCCACCATCTACTCTACTTCACTGTAATCCTGACCTTGAGGCACATTATCGCTCAATGGAGCTGCGGTAAGACTGTCGAGCAGGGGACCGCAGCAGGGAGATGAAAGCTAGCTCTGCTGAAATCAAAGACTCAGCCAGATGCCAGTGTGTATTAGACCTGAGAATGAGCACATAGCAAGAATGGGAAGTAAGGATGAGAAGCATACATCCATGAAGCAGTGTGGGACTCAAGCCTCCAATCAGAATATGAAATATTGTTTTGGTTTCTCCATAGAAACTGTGTCCTTTTTTTTTTTGTCTTTCCCCACAGATCTTAAAGGAATTCAAGGATGAAGACTGGGACATTGGCAACATCTTGTACACCCTGACCAACAGGCGCTACAGTGAGAAATGCATTGCGTATGCCGAGAGCCACGACCAGGTAGTGCCTCCATAACCTCCATTCCCCAGACAGGGCCGAGAGGGCCAAATGTAATCAATGTGTTATTTGGGATGGAAATTGGTGTCACCATAGGTTGAGGGACTCAAGGGGAGAGGGCCGAATTAGAAACCAACGTGTCTCCTTCATTTGTGCACTTACACGATCCACAGTTTAAAAAAAGATTTTTCTTTCTTTTCTACTTCACCATCATCATCCTGAGTAAAGGGATATAGGTTACTGAAACCTTCTTCTGGGGACAGTTACATATTTTCTTTTACATGGAACACGAACTGCAGTGCAAGAGAATAGAGTCAAAATATATATTTTTTTTTTTGTCATATGCTCAAGCTTTGTAATGCAAATGATAAGGTAGAAATGCACCTTGTATAGAAACCTGAAAGATGTTACATTAAAAACCATTGAGAGATGGAACGAATATACACTGGTGGCCAAAAGTATTAAGGCAACATATAGTATCGCATGTATTATAGTTTTCCCTATGCACGAAACAGGAAATGTCACTAATTAGTTCTGGTTGAACAGTTGTGCTAGGTAGAATCAGTATGTTTAGTTAATGATGGAGAAAAAAATATGTGACAGGAATGAAACAGGAAAAAATGGGGCAAGCGTAACAAGTTGAGCGACAAGGGCCAAGCTATGATGGCTAGACAACTGGTTTAGAGCATCTCCAAAACTGCAAGTCTTGTGGGATGTTCCTGGAATGCAGTGGTTCAAAGGATCACCACTGGTAAACTAGCGGCAGGGCCGTGGGCACCTGAGTGTGTGTGTGTGTGTGTGTGTGCTGCTTATCTGGGGAAGAAGATGGCACCAGTATGCAGTATGGGAAGAAGGCAAGAGAGAAGAGGCACTGTGATGCTCTGGGTTACAGAAGTTTTTCCGGGTAATCTTGGAAAATCAGGTGGATATCACATTTTCCCTTACATCATATCGATACGCACCACCTACACAAACATTGTTTCAGACTGAGTACATCACTTAATTTTTATTTAATGGTGCTGCAGGAATGGTTGCCTTGGCCCCCAGGTTCAACAGATTTCAATCCGATCTGTGGGATAAGCTGGACAAATAAGTCCGATCCATAGAGACCCCACATCACAGCTTACTTAGGCAGGTGGCTTTTACTGGTATAGCTGATCTTTTTTTTTTTTTTTTTAAACATTTTTATGTGGAATAGTGCATTCTAGCATAGGGGTGCAAATTTGTACTAATCAAAATTCTCAGAATACAGTGTATTGTAATCCCTAAAAGTGTTCTTCTTTGCAGCTGTGTTTCACTCTTTTTATTTGCAAAGCCTTATAATACTGATTGCTGCTCAATATGCATTTCCTCAGTGAATATGAGCTTAAACCTGCATTAGTAAGCACGCATCAAATTTGCATTTTCAACTTATTTTATGTGTTTGCTTCCTAGTTAATTTACTCTTTGTTTTCCCACTTTTGTACTGTAAGTTTCCCAGCTTACTGCATGCCAGGAGTACTGGGAAAGTGAAGGCTTTATCTTTTCTCTGTAGTGCATTGGAAGGTCTCCTGCCATGTCTTTTTAAGCCGCCAGTCTCGCAGCGTTCAGGAGTGTCTCAGAGGAGGGTACTATCTTCTCAGCTGGCTACATGAGAACATGACCACCTGAGCTTAGTGTAGGAACACAGATGCTCCCTGAGGCTCAGAGCCAATCAGAGTTGTGCTTTGTGCTGACCGTAACCTTTGTATCCTTAAGTCTCAGAGCACGTCTGTGCTTTGTAGTCAGTGTTTTTTGACAAGTGTGCCACTCAGGGAGCTGCTGCCTCTTGTTTGAAGTTATCATCTTCAGACATATTGAAGACTCGGATTTTGTTTCTTCCTGCCGATTTTTAGTGCTGATCACTGTCAAAATCATTGTCAAAAGATTCTGATCATCGTTATTCCTTATTAATATGACAAGCTAAGAGGCACAGTGAGAAATAGTAGAAGAGCTTGTAAATTTTCAAAATGACATGACAGGATGGGAGTGAACAATAACACGTGCCAGCACTACACTTTATTAAAGACTGATGGAAAACAGGCTTTTTAGATACCCATAAACAAACACTTGTTTAGTCAGAAACACTGGAGCTCAGTCACTGTTTACATGTAATGTGTGTTCTTAGGAACAAATTATAACTAAGTGGGTTTTGATTTGATTATAGCAAATAATTTTACAATATCTTCAACCATTTTACATTTTTTTTCTATAATTAATATTATTAATAATGAATTATTATGAATAATAATTCTTTAACAATTTGTCAAACATACAGTATGGCCTATGGGGAGGGCCTAGCAAAATTAAAATTAAAGTGCTGAAAATTAAAGTGTTCTTGTCAAAAGTAATTAAATTAAAAGATTTAAACCTAGTGTATACTCAAGGCCTAAATTCAACTCCATCCATCATTCATCTAGGAACCTCTGTAGTCTAACTAGGGACCATTAGAGGCCAGTGGTGACCGCTGTATTTATTCCCATTTTGTACGACTGTGGTAGGACCGGAGGTCAACATTCACACACATTCACACACTACGGGCAATTTGGGAACGCCAGTAAGCCTAACCTGCATGTTTTTGGACTGTGGGAGGAAACCAGAGATCCCGGAGAAACCCACCAAGCACGGGGAAAACATGCCAACTCCATGCACAGACCAGACGTGGGAATCGGACCAAGGACCTGGAGGTGCAAGGCGACAGTGCTATTAACTAAGACACCGTGCCGCCATAAGTTCAACTACTGATAACAAATCCTAGCGAAATATACAGTAATTCTTCACTAGTCGATAAAAAATCCCATGCTGTTACTTTGACTATGAGCAAAAGAAGTAATTTAGGTGTTTTACTGCAACATGGGTGAAAACATATAAAAAGAAATGTATAAATCTAATTACATAAGTTTGTATATACCTTTCATATAAATGCCAATAAATCAAGACATTTAAGAGATGTTTGAAAAATACATTTAAACACCAAAAATATCAACCTTATCAACGAATACAAATTAAACGAATAAGCAAATTCTGAATGTCCCCAACCCTACACACTTGGATAAATTCTGCTGAAAGGATTTGATTATAATGAAATGTTCCGTCAAGCGTTTTATTAAGATACAGTAACTGTTCCAATCATTTTTTCCACTTGTAACAAATCATCGACTGATTTACCACGCTGCTCTGAGGCCATGACTCCTATCACACAGCAGCTTGTCGTGTGTTTAAGGTGGTACGTGACCTAATCCTTTTTATCGGATTTTATCCAACCCCATCTGACTGCATAGCTTGACAAGTAGGTTCTTTGCAAACTTTGCATCGTAGAATCCAGGTCTAGCTTCAGTGACCGGAGACAAAGATAAATCGGTTTCAAAATGATTTCATAATCGCACAACTAATGTATCACATGTGTTCAGTTCTCATCATCCTGTGCTTTCTGACAGGCTCTGGTAGGAGACAAGACCCTGGCATTCTGGCTGATGGATAAAGAAATGTACACCAACATGAGTGTTAGAATTCCTATGAGCCCTGTCATTGACCGGGGCATTCAGCTGCATAAGATGATCCGGCTCCTGACACATGCCTTGGGAGGGGAAGGCTACCTTAACTTCATGGGTAAGTCTCAGGAACACAATCTTGTGTTTGTTTCTAATCTGTTTATTAAAACTAATTTTTAGCTTGATGCAAGATGTAATGAATATGATATTTCACTCTATCACTGTTTATTATTATTATTATTATTTTTATTATTATTAATTTTTCCTTTTACTTTCCTGAATTTGCTAAACTTGAGTAACTAACGACTGTACAATTCTCCAGGGTATAAAAGTCCACTCGTACCAACTTGATTAGCTCAATTCCGCATGTGTTCAATGGAAAGTTTAATACAGCAATTGCAAGATTAGTCATTTTCTTTTTGTTTGAAATTTTGTCAGTATCATTTTCTTGCTAACAGAAACTAATTGTCTTGCTGCATGTGTATCTAGGAGTACAAATCGGCTTTCACTGGTTCTGCTCTTTACATTTCAAAGTCAATTTCAGCAAAAATCAATCTTTGTATTTTCGATTATCCCATTTCATTATCCGTTATCAATATGCTTTCAAGTACTTCTGAGAATTCTATACTGCATATACGTTCTGCATGAGCGTGCCTGAGATAGCGCTGCTTGAACTTTGCATTATAATGACCACCAAGCTTAATCTTATGATACAGAATCCACGGCTAAGAATGGATGCCTGTCTCTCTGCTGTTTCCTCACATAGGAATTAGACATTATCTATACGTTCTTGTATGGTGTTCTAGCCCCACCTACTGATCAGGTGAATGGCCCATCGGTCAGCCAGTTGGGCAGCAATGTTCTTCTTTTTCTGTCCTTTCGATGGTTCTGTCTGATGATCGCTTGAGAATCAGGAGTACCAAACATCATATACGGTGCTTAGGCAAAGGGTCATCGGAGTTTGTCATACCTGATGTATGACAGACATGCTGTATGAAGTTTATTTATTCACTGTTTTTGACAAGAGCTTGGTTTTCTTTACGTACCAGCTGTTTATTTTTCAAGTCATGTCTCCTCAAGCCCTATAAAGAATGAATGCCCTTGAAGTAAAAAAAGAAGTTAAAGAGCTTCAGGATAGAATGGTGGGAACATATACAGTGAAAATATTTTCCAAGTTAAAGAAACAAGTCTTGATTTTGGTACCGAGTTGTTGGTCTTATATTCTCTGGCCAGCTGATGATTTTGTGCTGCATGAACTGATGCAACACCAACATTATGTATGAACACTGCACAATTGTGAGTTAAACGTAAATTTAAGGTGTTGTGATGATCGCATTGTAAGCAAATAGAACTTATTATTATATGAATTGTAATCATGTAAAGTATTAAATCTTAGTATCTCCTTATTTATATTAATCCTAAGATTACAGTCTAACTGTAAATGACTCTTTTTTTCTTTTTTTTTTTGGTGTCATTTTCAGTCCAGTTCATGTACCCGACCAGTTTCAGAAGAATGTTTTTGTCTCAGTGAACTATAAATTATTCAGGCATAAAAAACATTTAATTTAAGGCGGTGAGAAACAGGTGCAGATGATGACAGATGATCAGGCCAGTGATTAGTATAGTGGTGATGCTGAATGCTGAGTGATTGGAACAGACGAGAGGAGAAATGAGTCTGTTACATAAACAGCTACATTTTTAAATTGTATCTTTAGGCACTTTGGAGCCTGTCACAATAAAACATTTGTTCTAATTTCTTTAATTTAGCATCATTTAATTTAAGATTTAAGGTGAAGAAATGAGGGATGGCTCAGTATTGCGGTGGACAGTATTGTAAAGTACCGTGTATTATTTGTCTACATCTAAATAGTACACTAATGAATTTATAAAAAAAAAAAGATTAAATATTTACATATACTGTACTGTAAGTAACCAATAAACAATGTGCCAAAGAGTATCTAGATTAAGATCATCTTAATCATTAATTAAATATTAAGTAAACTTTGTATTGCATGCAAATCAATACATCATTAATTAATCCTATCCATATTCTAAAACAATATTCATCCTTGTACTGTATTTACTGATAAATATTTTTTTTAAATTAAAGTGCGTGAGGAACTGTATATAATGTTTAATTAATCATTGATCATTAATTATTAAACTATAGTTTTACTTGCTTATAAATACTTAACTATGCTACTTTTATGCCACAGCAAGAGCACAAGCTCAGCTGGAAATAATAAAAAAAATAAAGGGTTGCATACACGACTTCTAATTAAGGTTATATACAGAGCCTGTGCATAGCAAATGGACTAACTTTGGTCTGTCCCTTTTTTTTTTTTTTTTCAATTACCATAGTCTCAAACTTCCAGCTTCTCTCTAGACAGTCTGAGAGTCTGGTACTTTTTGTTACTAAATATATGAACCACCTAGATTTACCATGAAGAGACATCTGACCAGCTGAATTGATTTACTGCTGTCTGATAAAGAAAAACTCTCTCTAATAGCTTTTAAAGATGTGATGCCTTTAACGTTTTTGTCAATTTTGTGACAGTATATCGCTCCAAAAAGCTTGTTGGGTCACAGAATCCAGAGTGTTTTTTCTGCTAGATGGTAAATTGCATTGTCAGTCAGAATGCAGCCTTTGAGATTTTGAAGGTTGTGACCAGCAAAGGAGAAAAGACACCAAGTGGAAGAAGAACTCGAGGCAGAAGAGACACAAAATAGAAAAGAAGACGCACAGGCGTCGCACACAAAAGCACTGGAAGCTCTTTAGATCAGGATAACCACAACGTATTTAAGCAAAATCCCATGAAGGATGGTGTTATTGTGTGATTTGGGCATAGGCACAAGGCCACAGGCTGAGTGCCCCTGGTAGTCACATCTCAACCGATATACATAGGAAACAATGCAAACCATCATGAGTGTGATATAACTCATAATGTACAACAATATAAATTTTTACATGAAGCAAGTGACATTTTACACACAATATGGCTAAACATTTGGCTAAAATGAGACAGACTTCACAGTCCGAAACAGCTCTGAGACAAAATGGCGTCCACCCAAGCCCACAGTAAACACCATGTAGTGTTATCCCTCTGACATCTTCCCGGGTTCCCTTTAAATCTTCCTTTCCTTGATTTTTAGAGGCACAGTCTCACGAGAGTATAATGCGGAACTTTTTTTTTTATGCTTAACATTGTATATTTGTGTCAAAGGTGTATAAAACCCACTTTGTTGGACCTACAAATGTATCCAACTTACGAACACGCTTCCGGTACTAGGTTACTCTTTTTTTTTTTTTACTGTGTAACAAAGCATTTGGTAATCTGGGAGGTAATCAGGAAATCCTCAGGTAATATTTCCTATTTGGCTCAGAAATGCACCTCAAATAGAATTATTAATGAAAAATGCATAATAGCCTAATGTCGGATTACGCAATTCACTGTTGTCACATGTCTGCAAAAATCATTAGTAAATATTAGCACTCTTAGAATGTCAGGCAACCTGTCAAATTAGTTGACCATAACAAGCGGCTTTATAATATACAATATAAATTTTATATTTATAACCAACACTATACAGTACATTAAGTTGAAATGTCCCATGAGTTGCTGACACTTGACAGGTGCTACGCATCCTTTTTTTTTTTCTTAACCCATTTTGCTCCCAATTTAGTCACTGCTATCTCTTATCCACTAGCCAGGTCTCCCTTATCACAACCTGCTTTCCCATAAACATGTATTTGCTATCTTTGCAAACTGCTGCTTATGTAACATAGGGAAAATGATCGGACTTTTGGAACAGCTTTAACTGGTAAAAACATGTGTAATAGGCTTACATCAGCAAACCTTTCCATCAGGTTGACGTGATCTCCCAACAATAGGATGAAATTTTGCAGTCGCACCACTCAGGAGTCCTCATCCTAATGTCTAGACACGTTCAGTCGAGACACCGGTGTCTCTGTGGTGCTCATTACCAGCACTCTACCATCGATTGCTAATTTTCTGATAAAGAAAGTAAACATTGATTCCAAAGCGACTACAATGTAAACCCTTTTTAATGCTTTTCACTGTGCGCATTACACAAGTGTACAATAGAAAAAAGCCTCAGTGAAAAACGAGGTGGAGGGTAGGGGGAAAAAGAAGTAAATACAGGACAGCATGTCATGTCAATGGATCAATGTGTGTGGAGTCATTTAGCCAGTGCAGAGCAAGAACAAATTGTTTGAGCAAGCAAATCAATTTAAGCCACTCTCACCTCGCCAAAACCCTTCTGTTTACACTCTGGCAAATAGAGGATCCTCGTGAGCTAAAAGCTCTACTTCCAAGCAGGAGCCATGTTTGTACACAGAGGCGAATAAGCACTGTAACAGAAGCGTGAGGTGCTAAAACACACTCCCCCACACATGGGGAGCCAGCAATCAAGCAGTTCACTGGCTCCAGCTATGAAACAGTGGGTAAACAGGAGTTTACTTCTGCTGAAGGAAACTTTTCAGATCATCTTTACAGTCAAAGCAGCAAGCAGCTTTGCTGTGCTTCCAAGAACGAGCAGGAATTTTTGTCCGGTGAATGTATGTTTTCTCATTGCCTCCTATCTGAACAAGAGTTATATGTGAGGCAGTTTAAGGAAATTCACTGGGTACAGCCGAGGATTTTACCAAACCATAATTTTTTTTCCCAGGCAATAATGCAAGTTTGTTCAGTAGGAAAACTTTATTATCTTAAGTAGATTAGGTAAAAAATTTGGTAGTTGGCGAGCATTAAGTGGAATTACAATAAAGCTTTAAAGGTGATTTTCTCATTTCCGTAAATCCTGTACTTCTCTGAACTATGAGGGGCGTTCAAGTCAACTGGGACTTTTGATTGCAAAGAATAACAGAGTGCAGTTTTGAGAGGAAAAACTACCTTTATTCCGCTTTATAACCCTCTGCTACACTAATGCACGTATACCAGCATTTTACTAGCGTAAATGTACAAAGTTTTCTCAGTCTGCCAAAGCCATGATTGGACTGCCTGCTTCACATTTGAAATGCAGGCCTCCTAGGAACTCCTTTAATGACCCAAACATGTGGAATCCAAACTGAGTGAGGTCAGGACTGTATGGGGGATGTAACAATGACTCCCGGCCGAGTTCCTGTAATGTGTAAGTGGTGTTCATGAGAGATCGTGTGTACAGTTCCCACAGACAGATGCATGTCTTCCGCAAGTTTGCGACAGCCATTCCAATCTGAATTCCTGAATATTTACAGGAATGACCAAAGCGGACTCATTTTATA
>JAOVVA010000052.1:19224233-19234900 GCA_028565275.1 Leiocassis micropogon | reverse complement strand
TATATACCAGAAAACTACTGTTGACTCATTAAGCTAAATTCTAATATGCATTATGTACTGTATAGTGTAGTATAGTGAGCAAGTGCATTCTAGTTTCATAACTAAGGTCTTCCTTGGTGTTGAGTTGAGGTTTCAGGCCGCTCAGGTTTTCTACTCCTGCTTTGGCAAACAATGTCTTCAGGGATCTTGTTTTGTGAACAGGGGATTTCGGCCTTGAAGGGACATTGTAATTCTACAGCATAGTAAGATATCCTGTATACTTGTGTGTGTGTGCCTTCAACATTGTGTCATCAGTTTAGTGAGGGCAAGTGCCAACATATTTATGGTCATATACTGTGCTTGCATCACATTCTTTCAGTTTGACAAATACGTAAATAAAATGTTAGTGTTATTTGTATGATGTAATCACAATGAACAGTAGTGAAAATGATTTCTGTACGGATTTGCAGTACATTCAAAACAGACTTAAATTGATATGACTTTCACATTATACTGTAGAACAAGCATTTATATTATATAGAATCCATATTCAATCTCACCTTAGATCATACATTTATTCATTACCAGCAGGTGCATATCACTGTTTGTATCTGTAAAGGATTCTTTTTCCATAAAAACAATCACTGGCTTATTTTAATATTTATTGTGATGGCACATACTGGGATTTGTTATGCTAGATGTTTTGGCATTTTTGTCTTTGGGGAGCTTCTTCTTGGACTTTTTTTAGTACTAGCCCTTATTGCGTTTTTTGTGCAGCAATATTGTTTAAACGATAGCATCTCAAATAGTAACTCCTTCATAAAAACATTAGTTTACAGTTACAGTACATTTGATCAGGTGTCATCAAGTTCTAGTTAGCTTACATTATATTAGTCTATCAAATTGCACACTAAAAAAAGAACAGTTTTTAAGAGATGTAATAAAAATGTTGCCACACAATAGGAAATATGATCGCAGCTTAAAGCTTTAGTGTATGTACGAAAATTAAATGGGACGGATCCAGAGCGTATCGAGTAGCCCTTTGTCGCCCTTTGCCCACTCATCCAATTGTGAATTATTATTGAGAAATGCTATCGTTTTGGTCAGTGAATATAGTTAATTTAGGTTTTGTTTTCATGAAGAAATGAAATCTTAGATATAACTGTTATTGCTTATTGGGATAGTTGCAAGCTCAGACGAGCTCAGCAAGCTATAAAGTGCCTACTGTGACAGATTTTATGAATAAGTTTAAATTGGGGCAGAACGTAGTGTCTTTTGACCTGGTTTGCGTCTGTTATATTGCTATCGTTAGGCTTAAAATTAGGGATGCAAAGCCTGATTTATGATTTATATCAGAACTCACTCAAGTAAAAGTTACACTCTGAATCTGATCTGTCCTGGACGGCAGTCAACCTTGACAGTGATGCGAAAATAAAATCGTCAGGCCATCGACAGCGGCAGCACCCATATGCATATAAACATGGCTGATGAGAACTACAACTCCCGGTGCACACAGACTGTTCCGAACTAGACAGACCATTAGAACAATCACACTTGTGTATAAAAAGGACTTTATCAAGACATTTATTTTATCGCCTTACTGTTCATTTGTCAGCGGCACGGTGCTGTAGTGGTTAGCACTGTCGCCTTGCACCTCCAGGGTCCGGGTTCGATTCCCGGCCAGGCTTGATTCCCGTCTCTGTGGGCAATTTGAAAACACCAATTAACCAAACTCCATGCACACAGTGTGTGAATGAGTGTGTGTGTGTATGTCAGTGTGTCCTGCGATGGATTGGCACCCTGTTCAGGGTGTACCCCGACTCATGCCCTAAGTCTTCTGGGATAGGCTCCAGACTCCCAGCGACCCTGAATACAGGATTAAGCGGTAATGACGATGAGTGAGTGAGTGAGAGTGTTCATTTGTCGGAACGTGATTTCTGCCTGACTTTCTTAAGTTGTTTGCGGATCGACCGACCCTTGCATGTTTGTTTTAATTGCCTGTGTGTATGATTCTCCTTAATCATAGTATTATACTGACCATAATATATTGCTTCATTTTCTATTAAACCCTTTATTGTTTTTATTTTCCCAATAAAAACTAAAAAAACAATAAAAACAGTGTTAATGTAGTGTTTATCTTCAAGGTTGTTTGGCTGGCAACATAATTTACATTTAAAATGGTTTATATTCTTATAACCAGCTAGGTTGCTTATACATTTCTGAAGAATAACAAACACTTAGAACTTTTAAAAGTTTGCTTCAGATGCACTCCTTTAGGCGAGCCGTGAACCAGACAAGAGTGAGTATTCATATGAGGTGAAAACTCTGGATAAATAATGGATAAGAAAACAGCCTCAATGCTGATCTTGCACTTGTACGCTGGACATAAATTGTCTTAAATCAGGCTGCCTTCATGTCTGTGATGTTTCAAACAACCAGCAATTTGCTTGCAAATTGTCACCTTATTTAGAGATGTCAGTGAGCTACCGGCTGCTCTTCAGAGCTCTGATTAGTATCAGGCAAAGGAAAATGAGTGGCATGCTACCGTACCATAAATATTTACATCTAGGAGTATTTTTATTAAACACAGAACAATCACGAAACAAGTAAGTTTGAATAAGCAGAGGGGGGGAGAATGTAAATCAAGAAGCTGCTGCACTGCAGTTTTTGTCTAGGACAGCTTTCTGTCTGTCAAAAGAAGAAAGTCCAGATGCATGCCGGGAGATTTTCTTTTCATTTTTTCATTTCTTTTTTTTTTTTTTAAGACCTACTTTGACTTTCAAGTCGTTCACCTTCACTAAGCAAACACTGGCCTCTAACCATGCTTTCTGCCTCTGAGTGAAGACTACATTACTGAAGTTTCCAACCTCTCTCAGAGTTTCTCTGTGGGATTTAGGGGGATCTTGGCAGACTTTGTGCTACATCACAAAATAGCATGTTAGAGGTTTTTCTCTCCTTTGAAGCAGGAATGTCGATAAAGTCCTGGAATAATTTTTAGATTTGAATGTCTTAAACTGTAGCCAGTTCTGCCCATAAATCTTTACAACTGAATCTGAAATATTGTGGATTTAACTGAAATGCAAAATATGACCAAATATACAGTATAGCAATGAAGATTTTTTACGAGCTTGTATATGTGTTATTGGACGTGTGCATGACTAAAATCAGAAAGGCTAAATTTTTAACCTTTTTTAATTAAATATGATCCCTACCACTGTAGAAAACCCAGGGGGGATAAAAAAAAAAAAAACCAGAGGTAGAACTGCTGGCACTGTCAGGGTGTCATAAATAAACGCTGTAAATGCTTCACGCAGCATGGTCTTTGTTTGTCCCGCGAGCTTCATATGAGTGCTCGCTCACGCCCGTATGAAAGTAAAAAATCTTCTTCTCTCGCAGCTTTATTGTTGCATTCTGCAGGATTCCTGTCCCAATGCACATCTCTTGTGTCAACTAGATTCCCTGTGAACCTTTCTGGCAAACATTGGGGGGAAAAAAAAAACCGTTAAACCACAACAACAGCAAAGAGACAGAAAAGTGCACTTCTAATACGTATCTGTATTTGTATACATTTAGAACACATGATCTGTTCATCTCGAATAATACATTTGTATTCAGTTACATCCCTAATGTGCATGATGACGGACCAGCGTCCCAGCCAGGTTATATTCCTGTCTCGTGTCCAGCATTTCACAGATAGACTACGGATTCTTGGAGCCTGACCTTGTTCCTGAGGATAAAACTTTGAAATTTTGAAATATTGTTATTTCCATCATGAGTTAAGCATAAGTGTTGTTCTTTTTTGCATGCAAAAGAAAGTAGGTTTTTGAACAAAAGTGTGCAAGGAAAAAGTTTCTCCCAGGATAAATCAGGTAATCAGACGGAAAAAACAGAGAGAGTAAAGAACGTCGATGTCTAAGCAAGCTTTGCATTCTGCTTTGGGAGGTTGGCACACTAGCAACATGGTGGGATGTGTACCATCCTCTGAGGTGTTTTTTTTTTTTTTTTGAGCCTGCACTGCCTGCTGCTGCCATTCTTATTGTTCGTATTCCCTGCTTATCTCTTCTTCATTTCCATATTTTTAAGATTTCAAATCATGTCTGTATCCTGGGATTAAGAATTGTCTATCTCGTAGTCAGAGATGCTCATTTTCTTTCTTAGTTCTTCTTTCCTGACTCTCTTCCATATTCTCTCCATCTCTGCTCCTATTTTTTTATTTCTTTTTTCCCCTGTCTCCCTGTGACGTACTCGCTCTCGCTCTGTTGCGTTCTCCTGCTTTATGGTGACAGATTTTCAACTTGCTAAATCATAAACATGCGTAACAATGCATGCGCGATGCACAGTTCACTTATTGTTTGATGCTTCTTTAACAGCTCGCTAATGTATTTCATTAGAAAGCTCCGTCACTCCTCTGTCCGTTCTGCTCCGTCTGGTCACTCGCTTTCATTCCTCTCTCCTTCTCCCAACGCTCTCTATCGCTCTGAATAAACAACACACTTCATCACCATTGTTTTGCTCCCATTCTCTCGCTCGTCAGAGCTTCTCCTCGCCCCCTCAGAATTCAATTACCCGACTGTTGTTTTATGATGTTGTCTTGTCAGCTGATGACGGATTCATTATCTCATCACACCGCTCGACAAGCCTGTCGCCTCACACTTTCTCTTTCGCTTTTATTTCTCTGTTCACGTTCCGGGTGAAAATGTATTCCTGTCCTCCTCTGCAGCCCTCCCCTGTGATCTCCTCGCTTCTCTCCACTGTCATCTTCTCCAAGGCCAGAGCTGAAAAGTTCTATATCCCACAGCGGTACAACCGGGATTACAGTGTAAATGCTGCTGTGGGGTTTTTCAGCTAATACAAATTAGCAGCATTTGAAACTCAAATAAAGGGAATCGGCTTGCAAGATACAGATACGGTTCGGCAGGGACCTTTAAATTGACCAGACAAAATAATGTCCCTGAAGAATAAAGTTCCAAATAGATAATGCTAGAACTTTAAAATGGCATTTAAATTCGCCTTCAGCTTGCCAAAGCCTCGTTATAAAACTCCAGCGACCGTAGCTGTAGACGCACTTAGGAAACTGAAGGTTTTTCAAAAGACAAGCTGTTTTATTGTTTTTGCTAAACTTCCCTTCCTTTCTACCACAAGGTCACCTTTCACAATCCGTTATCGTGTTTTCATACTTTTCCCTTTTTCTTTCTTTTTTTGCAATTGTGCTGCTGCGCTGTATTTGTCTCCCCTCCCTTTTATTTTATTTCAAACAGAAATCATTGAATTAATTAAGCATTCATTTTTATTATGAAAGCTAATTGTGTAACACTGAAAGCACAGATTCAGATGATACACACGTCCTTCTCCTTTGATTTATAATGGATGCATTCTGAGTCAGCAGCTTTGAGGTTGTTGTTTAGAAGGGGAAAAAAAACATGTTTTGTAGTGAGGTGCTGCAGGTCGCATTTTTATAATTGTTCCTTTATGTGCATGCGTGGACCGTTTTACAGCAAAATTGGCTGGAGTTTTAAGTCTAACAGATTATAGCTTTATTTTTATTTTAGTCCATTTGGCCTCCTGCACCCCTATCATCCCTTCCAGACACTGATGCCTTTTCTTCTCTGACATCGGGATTAGTCACAAACACTTTCCTCACTTCCTTTCTTTATCACTGGATCTCTTCTATCCGCTATCTTCCAAACCCAGGAATCTTTCTCAAACTGTTCAATGGCTGTTTGATGTGTTGCACAACAATCTGAGAAAATTAAGAGCTGCAGAGAGAAAATTTGAGGAAATTGCACCTCGATAGAGATCTAGTCTCATACCACACTCACCTGTCCAAATTCCCGTCTGATGTGACTCCTGGAAAGACCACCTTTTTTTAAAGATCAATTTTAAAGTTATACCTTTATGTGCATGTGTAGGCCTTTGTGCAGCAAAGTTGGCTTGAGTTTAGTAGATCATAGCTTTATTCCTATTTTAGTCTATTTGGCACTTGTCCATTTTAGGTTTTGTTTAGATGACATAGAATAGATTTCCATAGAAATCACCTCCATAGCAAGGTCTTGCTATTATTACTGATTTTAGTTTCAAGCTGTTCATTTTACATGTTGGTTTGCTTGGACCATTTTTTTTAATTCGCATTTGTTCACCGTGTTTGTGTCTTTTGCTGGATTTGACCTGGACTGTTAAATGCATCACAATCTGTCCTTGTTATTCATAATATACTCTACATCTGAATCGTGTGTTTTTATTAATTTTGTAAACAATAACAAAACGTTAATGAATACTGAAGGTTGTAATCTTTACTCCATGTTTTATCCAGCTTCCCCTTTTAAAACAGTACAGTGGAACTCTTGATTCTGATTGGTCAGCAGGTGTGAATTAATTTTCCATAGCAGCAGCTCTGAAAGTAGTTGTAGCTGCCAGCCTTACATTAATGCCCGGGGCTCTACAGAAACAAATAACATTTTTGCTCTCAATGACATGGTGACATCTCCCGCAAGGAGACGTTTATGTCGAATTTTTCTAGGATTGTTCAGTGTTAGTTCTTTGTCACAGAGATAAAGATGTAACTTGAAGCTGTCTGACACTATAAGTGTCTATGGCAGACAGCTTTGTATTATTTTGTTTTTTAATTCTGTAAGCTGCTGCTTTTTTTATTAATGTCACGAGAGAGCAAAAACAGAGGCGCTTAATGGAGGTGATTAAAAGTTATTATAAACAAAAAAAAATAATGCAATAGTATAATTATGTAATAAATAAAGCAAATATAATCACTAGTAAATCATTTTGGTTATATAGCTCTGGTCAAATGGTTATGACTGTCTGTAAAATGCTGCTGCTCTTTCCTTGGGATGTGAGCGCATTTATAACTGTGCACGCTCTTAAAAATAAATTACTTTCAGTGACATTGGTGTGGTGTCATCTGGCATGCTAGCTGTTGTGTTTTATACTTGCCTAATAAAACCCAGTCACTACAATATGCATTTTTCCCCAAAAGCAGAAAGCATAATTCATTTTGAGTAATTGGGGAAAGGAGCAGAATTAACACTACTGCACTTCCAAGTGATCGGACTATGTGGATTTTCTGAATTTTTATACTTGTTCAATGAAGCAAACATGAAATTTGTTTTGTCATGTAGTTTTACTTTTGATGTGAACTTCTCCTGACTTTAACATCTCCTGTTGTTAATAGGTAATGAATTTGGTCATCCAGAGTGGTTGGACTTCCCACGAGTTGGGAATAATGAGAGCTACCACTATGCACGTCGCCAGTTTAACCTAGTCGAAACAGAGCACCTGCGATACTGCCAACTGTACGCCTTCGACCGGGACATGAACCGCACAGAGGACAAGTATGGCTGGCTCGCTGCACCACCGGTGAGAGGCACATTCCCTTTATACCCCTGTCTGAGATGCATCATTTTTATCTTTTTCCTTTTTATTATGAGGTAAAAATATCCATCCAGAGAATACAATATATTAAAGAGTATAACAATATGTTCTATTTATATTCAGCAATATACCTTCAACACAATCCAATATATCCTGATTTCATATGATACAATATAATTCTCTCATATTAGTTATAAATCCTGGATGTTTCTGGATCTCTCTCTCTCTCTCTCTCTCTCTCTCTCTCTCACTCACTCACTCACTCGGTTTCTCACCATATCATATATTTTTTTTCTTTCACTATACCACACTCAGTCATTGACACCAGTGCTCATGATGCTTCTTTTACTTCGTTCACCGAAATCAATTTCATGGCTCAAACAAACCAGACGGTCTTTTAGTCGTTTTTATTTATCTCACTTCCACATTGCTAACCCACCAAAACACGGTGGCTTTTAGAAGCGTAACCCAGCACTGCATACAGAGAGCCACATTAAGTCATCAGCGTTGCAAGATAAACCAACTTGGGTCTCGTCCCATATTCCACCCCGGTGACTCATTTTAGAGCAGTGCCGAGACATGAAGACGAGAAAGAAGGAAAAGCGTGTGTTTCAGCTCTCAGTGGCTCACTCGCTCAGTTTTCAGTAATGGGATCATCCAAACAGAGAGCATGGCACTGAATAGGCTAGATTTAAGAGCAAGACCATGGAATTGATGCAGTACCGCATCCCTTTATGATCCATGGTGCAGATTACAATGTCTTCACCTCATCAGAAGGATGTGACCTTGGGGCTTCAGTGGAGTGTGGATGCTGCTCAATGCATCAGCAAGAAAATGTGCCTTTTTTCCCTTTTCATTTTTAGATTTATAAACAAGACAGCTGCTTGAAATAGACAACATAAGCGACTGCCTGGTGCATCATTTAAAAGATCATGTTATAAAAACTTTACTATGGAACCATATGCAACTATATGGAACTATATGAGTCCTTCTCTAGCAAAAAGTGAAAATGTTACCCCAATCCATATCTCTGATCATCAGTTATTATTCTTCACCATCACCGCCCCGCCCCCCCTTCCCCCCGTCCCACCTAACTTCAGATATCAGTGCCCCTCTCCCACTCCCCAAAACCTCCATTTAGTCTCCCCTTCCTATACAGCCTCCCGCACCTTCTCATCTCTTACAGACCCTGATGCCGCTTTTTCTCTTATGCTGGGATTAGTCACAAACACTTTTCTTACTTACTTTCCTTATCCATGGATCTCTTCTATAAACTATCTTCCAGACCCAGGAATCTTTCGCAAACTGTTCAGTGACTGTTTGATGTGCTGCACAGCAATCTGAGAAAATTAAGAGTTATAGAAAGAAACTAGAGGAAATTTCAACTCAATACAGTTTTAGTCTTATGCCACACTCACCTGTCCAAATAGCTGGATAGACCACTTTCTGGAAAGCTTCCTCACAAGCTTCTTTTTCTTCAATTTTTAACTTGACAGCTCCCCCTTCACCATCCTCCCTGACAGCTGATGACTTTGCTACTTTTTTTGATGGAAAGATTCGGGGAAAAAATGAGACCTTCACTCCTACCCGAACTTCTACATTACACATTCAGAGCAGCCAAACAGTCATCAGTCCTCAGCCTTTTCAACCTTTGAGCAGCATTTGACACCGTCAACTGCAGGACCTTCTTGTCCATCCTCATGAGTCCTGGAATTTGTGGCACAGTATGGTAGAGGTTTGCATCCTACCTGGAGGCATGTTCATATACAGTCTCCTTACACAATGTTCCACAATATTTAGTCCTTCTGTCTTCTCCTGTTCTCCTTTTGATGAGGTTATCTCCTCACATGGATTTTCATACCATTGCTATGCAGATGACACTCAACTCATCCTCTATTTTCTCAGATGCTAATATTTGAGAAAACTGATATATTGAAAAACTGAATTACTCTTCAGTTCAGGAGATGAACAGGATCTTATGATCTCCCTGTACAATTCTTAGATCTCATGTCACCTTATGCAACCTTGGGGTTACCATGGACACTCAACTGATTGAGTCATTGAGACCGCATTATTACAACTGATTCCTGGTAGGTCTATTTCCAGGAATCCGTCATTCAGCCTTTGCAATTTATTCAACATGCAGCTGCATGACTTGTTTTAAACCCTTTAATGTTCTTACACACAACATTATTGCTACGCACACTCAACTGGTTTAAAACACTGATGCTCGGCTAAAAGTCCAAAAAAAAGACCAACACTTATTACACCTTGCACTGCACCATACTCTCTCCAATCCTTTAGCACTACTAGATCTCCCAGTGTACAAGAAATGCATCCTTTCAATAGAGGTGTGAATCACTGGTGGATTGTCGATTCGATTCAATTCATGAGAACCTGCAATTTCAATGAAGTTTCTATTTGATTCGATTCAATAGCACTAAAGTTTACTTTTTTATTTATTTAAAACTGCTATATTTCTTAAAAATTTTGAAGTAATAAAAACTACTAAAAGTATGTAATAGACATTGGAGCACTGTACAGTCTTCTGCTTCACACTCCAGTCCAGTAGGTGGTGGTACCGCTCATAAACTCGAAAGAAGTGGAAATGATACTCTAGCAAAATGTGAGTATTTGTGAAACATTGAAGTGGCTGGGTAAAACCTGTGGTATATTTTTAAGTAACTTGCCAATTTAAATCTTGTACATTCTACTAAATAATATTTTTTTAAAATTAATCGATTCTGAATCTCGACCCATGGATTCAATAAAGTGATTAATTAATTAAATTCCGTTAATTAAATCACACAGCTCTAGCATCAAGACTTGTCTCTTTACAGTAGTTGGTGAAATGGACGTTCCCTAGATGCCCAAACAACTTCTAAAGGCTGACCTTTTCATGAAGAACTTTAATTAGCACTTTGTTAATTTAAACAATGTATACTATACTAACCTTCCTAACAAGCCTTTAAATTGATAGTACGCTTAGTTCCTAATGAACCAGTATCAGGGGATATACAGTATTTATTAATAGAGAATTCAAGGAACTTCTGTAAGGTACCCTGAATAAGGGCATCTACCAAATGCCATAAATGTAAACTTATTTTTTATTTATTTAAAAATTTCAAAACTTTGAATTGTCTGACTTTGCTGCTGGTAAAAAATGTACGTAATGCCCACTCAATAGTCTTAATGCCATTTGTCACAGGGAACTGTATTTGGGGAAACAATATTTTCTACTTGTGTCAGCATTTTTACCCCCGATTTCTTTTGGATTTAAAGGTAGGGGTTTATGTTTAAAGTGT
>JAOVVA010000052.1:19208565-19219958 GCA_028565275.1 Leiocassis micropogon | reverse complement strand
AAATAAAAACCATCCTGAACACTTCTTCCCAAGAATATTCTGGAAACCTCGGAAGTATGAACTCCATGCATATGATTTGCATAATCTGAAATCAGAGCAGAGAAAATCAACTTAAGCAGCAGGGGAATGCAACAATGAATACTTATAACTTTCCACAAGTCAGTATGAACCCTGGACTTTCCAACTTTTGGAATGAAATCATTGGTTTAGGTCAGAAACTCTGATTAAGGCCCATAATGAATATTTCAGTGGCTTTATAGACATACCACAAACAATGATGCAGCTGAAAGTGACGTGAATAATTATTGAAACAGGACGTGTCTGTGAGTATTCATAAGCCTAAAGCATCTGCTCTAGGCAGGTTGATGTGTTGTGAAGATGTCAAATTGCACTTTCAGTTAAAAAAAAAATACATTAGCTGTATTTTAAGAGGATCTCATGCAGACATGGATGAAGTGATACTTAATGTAATAGTGGAGGGTTTAAATGTATTAATGGAGATCTGAAGGTGTAATAGTTTAGCTAATGTTGCCAGGGCTTCCGTGCAGGGCTTTAGGGACTTGCTTCTAAAAGATTAAATCTTTTAACGAAAGTGCCAAGCAGGCTAAGTTATTAAGTCTGCTTAATTTGGAAAAGAAAAAAGAAAAAAAACAAGGGAACTTGCCTCCTGAATTAAATTTGGACATTAAGGTCTAAGCTGTTAACTTATTTTCATACTGACAGGAAAAGGTCCGTAGAGACATTTAAAGCTTGAGTGAATGTTCATTTCTGCAAGGCATTTTGTGCTAAGCCTTAGCATCTTATAAAAATCTGACGTCTAATGAAAATCAAATTTTTTTCACGAGTGTTGGCATTTCTGTGACCTATCTAACATAATTATGAATAAATTATAATTGTTATAATTATATAATATAATTCCTACTATAAGATTATGAAACCTTTCCTGTTGCAGTAGATAGAAGTGAGTAGCATTAAAGTAAGTGAGGCACTGCTGATCAGATGTAATCAGTTCCCCTGCACCAGTTCTCTATCCTTTCGCTAGATCTTCACACCGCTGCACACAGGGTTTAACACGTCGCTCCAGCTTTTGTGTCTACAGACTACATTCCTAATTCATTCCCCGCTCCGCCTCCCTAGTTTCAGCTTTTTTAGACTTAGCTGGCTGTTGTCGAAAGTAACTGAAGTCTTTATTCCAGAATCTAAAAAGTAACTGTTGGGTTGGATGGAGGGACAGGTTGCCTATCTGAAGTTCTAAAAGGAAAGGGAAGACATTCAGTGGGACTTTGTTTGGAAAACGGTGTCAGCTGGACACTTTGACGATGACATACAGAAGATTTGAAAAGGCCAGAGCACTGTTGCTAGGTCTTATTCATGCCTCGATGGAATCACACACGCACTCCCACCGTGATGTAAACAGCGCAACTGGACTGTGACTCAGCCTCGCTCTCTCCCCCTCGCTCTCTCTCTCTCTCTCTCTCTCTCTCTCTCTCTCTCTCTTTCTGTGAACATCCCTGGCTGCACAGACGACACACAAGAATAACCTTTAGTTTTGTTGAATTTAGGAAGCATTCAATTTTGCTCAGAACTTCTTCACTCCAAACAACCTCGTGTTTTTTTTTTCTTTTCTATGAAAAACTTTCTTTCCTTCACAGAGAAGGTATTAGTAGTTTCACTGCTACAACAGAAGTAGTGACTAATGATGGCATTTCCAGTGTTACAGAATGATCTACTAATAAGCCACTGAATAATTGAACAAAATAAGATATTCATTATTATTATTATTATTATTATTATTATTACTACTAAACCTTCTTTTGTGAAGTAAAAATAATCTTGATGCATTGTATTTTGTTTATTTTCCTTTTTTAAACGGGAAAAAAATCCCACTGAGAGCAAAGTCCTAAAAAAAGAAACTAGACACTTTTTTAATTTCCTGGAGTTATAAATGAGGATATAACAAGAACACCAAGGGAAAAATAATTTTGGGTGTTTAAACCTACAAAAAATAAGACTTAAATTGTGAGTTCACAGAACCCAAACAGTAAGTCTGGAGAAGTTTATCGAAGTCTGACATTGTGTGTGTGTGTGTGTGTGTGTTTGTGTGTATGTGTGAGAATGTGTTGAAAGCACATTTAGATAGCAGGGCTTTCGATATCTTTAGGCAGACTGATTTTTTTATTTATTTATTTATTTATTTATTTTATTTATTTATTTTTTTTACCAATGTGTTTGTTAAACTAGCTCCTTATACAACATGGTCTCTGTAGGAAGACAGCCAAGGCAAGGTTAAAAAGTGAAACAAAAATAAAAAATGAAATAAAACAATTTCCGCAGCTTTTTGGTGAAATATATTTATGGGTTGTTAAAGTTGAGTTGTCGAACTCAAGGGAATAAGTCAGGAAAAACAACATGAGCAACTTTAAAAATATATATATATATTTTAGACATAGTTACATCCCAGGAACACATTTGGATAATAAACTGTAATGTACATTATTTAGTTACGTTACTGTTAATAGATGTTATTCTCTTTTATTACTACACTTCAACTTTGTGTGTGCTACACTTCTCAGATTGTGTCTGACTGGTGTTTTTATTTTCTCCCTTTCTTTAGGCATATATCAGCACAAAGCATGACGGTGACAAGGTGATCGTCTTCGAGAGAGCCAACGTTATTTTCTTGTTCAACTTCCACCCAACTAAAAGCTACAGTGACTACAGAGTGGCAGTAGGACCACCGGGAAAGTATCCTTAACCAGCTTTCAATGCAGTCATTTCCCACTGTTGTTTCAGAAGCATAATCTAGAACCATTTGCCGTTTGTTCATCTTTAATGGGAACCCATTAAAGGTACTGTATAGTGCTCTACAGCAGCATTTCAATATCGCTCCCGTTCCATGTAGTGCTACTTTAGAAGTAGTAGTCCCTTTATGAAGAAGCAACGAGGACCTTATTTTTTAAGAATATCTCAAATATAATCTGTCATCTATGTGGTTTAAATACCAGACAGATACACCTTACAGGTAAAAAGAGATTAAAAAAAAAAAAAAAACATCCAGGAATCTTAAATAACAAATTTTCCAACTTTGGATCTAAAAAAAACGAAGCTTCCCAAGCCTTTCTGTGTTGTGTCTAGGAATGCTGTAGATTTGCATTTAGCATGAGTGGCAGAGACTCGTAGCGGCTCCGCTAGCTGTCGGAGTTTAAAGGAGACGATGGTACTAGAAATGACATGGAAGGAATGCAAAGAGCACAGAGGCCACATTCAATAGCTGTAATTGTAGTAGCAAGGGGAACACATAAACACACACACACAAACTTACCCACAGATGGTAAGAACTTTACCGAGCCTTGCAGTGATTTTGTATTTGCATGCATGCGTGCAAGGTAACACACTCTGCCATGGGCTTGGTGACACAGTGCTGTAAAGGCAAGCAGGAACAGAGGATCCAATTAGAGAAGAAGACAGATGAAAGTGCCACTCTGACTCGGAGGAGGTAAACAAGGCCAGCCCAACAAGTGCAGAGTGCTTTTTCATTAAACCCCAGCCTACACACAGACACACACATACACACACACACATACAAACTTATATTAGAGTACCAAGCAGAGTCATGTAGTTTTGTGTCTTTGGATTGATTTCAAAAGTGCATGTGTAGGCGGAAAGGCCCATTGGTGTTGCCGTGACAAAAAGCAAGAGGTGCTAGATAGATGGCATCTGCTGTTATTGGCCATTACAGAGAGAGGAGACTCGCACACGCACAAACAAACCCACTACAGAAACCCCGGATCATGTCGTTAAACCTTGACAAATCTCAAACATTAAAATTCTTTGGCTCGACGAATTTATTTAAGTGAAAGGCAAAAGATACAGATCAAGGGGTGCAAATGAAAGACCCTTAAGCGCACCGACGTACTAATGAGCCAAGGTTGTAATCTTGTAGACTAACATTTTCATACCAGCCCAGAGAGTTTTCAATTCCGCCATGCAACTCCTCTAGTGAGATAAACACGCTTCTTGGATGTCAAACTTCCTCTCTAAACATATAAATATATAAATAAGATAGTTTGAGATGAAAAGTATGTGAGGATTTTCCCCTCCAAGTTAAGCTCACCAATATAAAGGATCGCCATTAAAATTCTGTCAACATCAGCGTTAGACAGGCACTCAAACTCCTGTGCTTTATTTTTTGCATCCCTCTTCTTCGTTTTTTTTTTCTTCTCTTCGCTCTCGTCTTCTCTCAGTTGGCGCATTCTTGAGGTCTTCAATGCATCCAGCTGATTGGAGACTCATAATTCCCAGTTGGGTTTTGTCATGAAAGAGCTACCTGTCAAGACTGTTGTGCGTTTGATAGGACAGCAGGCTGCTGCGCTGGTGTCGGGTCATTCCTCTTTTATTATCTGTCAGGCACATTTACCTGTATGCCGATCCAAATATTTCAGCCATATCAGCAGCCAGGCCCCCAGGCAAAAAAAAAAAAAAAAAAATCAGCAACATGTCTCCCATCAAGAAACAGTTGTCTGACTGTTTTATGGACAAAGGTATGCATTTGATTAACGTCAATATTGTGTGTGTTCCGAATCAGTTGTGAAGAGTGTTATTGTTCGTGTTCATAAGCCAGTATGAAGGAACAATTTATTTGAAGGTTATCTACATTGTGCCTACATATCACATTCTTCAGTTTTTGCATAAATCTTCCATGAAGCAGCGCTAGAGGATTTGTGGTAGGTGACATTAAAGATAACAAGTAGTAGTTCACTTTGTCTTTATATGAAAAATAGATTTATATACTCGAGAGGTGTTCAAATCAACCCGGGACTTTTGATTGTGCAAAATAACAGAACAGTAATGAGAGTAAAAACTACATTTGTTTCTCTGTATAATCCCCTGCTACACTAATGCACTTATTCCGGTGTTTCACTAGTCTAGTGCTCAAGGTACAGTAGAAAGTTTTCTCAGTATGCTGGAGCCATGATTGGACTGCCTGCTTCACATGTGAAATGCTGGCCTCCCAGGAACTCCTTTAATGGCCCAAACATGTGGAAATCACTTGGAGCGAGATGAGGAATGTACAGGAGATCGAGTTCCTGTAATGTGCAAGTGGTGTTGGCAAATAATTGTGTACAATTCCCATGGACAGATGTGTCTCAATTGTCCGCAAGTTGGTGGCAAGTTATTGTACTTTGGCAGGTGTCCAGTGATTGTACTTTGGTGTGTGTACTCTTGTATGAGTGGTTGCATGAGTGATTTTTAAAAAAGTGTAGAATCAATCAGAATTGTCTGAAATTAGCCAGTGTGTAAACTCCATGTATTTGAATGGGGATTTGGGTTTTGTGTCATGTCCCAAACAAAACTTCAAAATCCCAAACATTTTTCCTTGGTCTTTGGTTTGGAACAGTCAGGAGACCTGGCTGAAAGTTGTGATGTAAGTTTTGTGGGGGTTTGTGCAAAATTGAGTGAGAATCGGCAACAGAGAGACAGAGATGGATTGCGTTTGAAAGAATTAATTTCCTATGGAGCATTTTTTTTTTAACAAGTTTGGGGCCAGCTTTTAAAACGATTTTTTTATTTATATATTTATTTTTATCAATGTATTTTCTAGTGTAGTCAAGATTTTCGAGCTGTTTTGACATACTGTAATGTGTCTCATTTTCAGATTGGACAATAGGAGCCAAAGAGTTCAGATCAGGTCCCGACCAAACTTCTTATAGCTCAAAGTGCATTTTTTACAGTAGTAAAATCTGTCGAAAGCACTCAAAAACCCGGGCTGAATGTTTTGAATAAGTTTTGTGGGAGCGCATGCAAAATCGAGAGCGATAGCACTTCTCTTGGACATCTCCAAGTAAATCAGAAAACAAGAATTTTGTGAAAACCATCTGTCCAGTTCCTTAGAAATGTAATAGTGCGCGATAAGGGCACCCCTAACAACAACACCACCAACGATAATTAGAATAATGATAATCAACATAATAATAATAATAATTATGATTATTATTATTATTATTATGCTTCTTCTTATTATTATTATTATTATACAAATAAAGCCAGATAAGACATAAGATGGCAGTCAAGATAACAGATGCTTCATCTCATTGTGGTGTGTACATAACTTCTGCTAGTTTAAGAATTTTAGACGTCCATATGTCAGCATTATTACCTCAAAGATATGAAGAAGGAAATTATGCCATATTTATTCTAAAGCTTCATGTATGTGCTACAAGAAAAAATCACAGTAACAATGTTAAACAATTTACATACTGTACAATCTGTGAGAGAGAACTTTCTATTCTGTTTAAAGTCATATACAGTACAATACTAGTGTGTGTGTGTTTCTGTGTGTATACTGTGTGTGTGTGTGTATATATATATATATATATATATATATATAAATCCAGAGGGAATTTGTGGTTCTGCAGCAGCATTAAATAATACACATATAAAACAGACAGCAGACAGTAATAGGCTACGAAAAAGTATATAGTAGCATAAAATAAACCCAACATACAGAAGTTTTGACTTTTTTGTGGATTAATGTTGAACAAAGGTTCAGTTGCTTCATACATAACTTCAAGCAACGGTTGTGTGTGGATACAGTTCATTATTTGTAGTCTGTCAGAAAAGTAAAGATTATGGTGGTTACAGATGGAATTATTTCGATCCCCTCTTTGAAAACTAATTTGATTGGACAAGTGGCTTTCAGAGCACGCACTGGGACATTTCAGTATTTGCATCACTTCACTTGTCTGTTTGCTGAAGAAAATTGCAATTCTAACAATAGTTTATTACATTGAATCCCTTACTTCACACACTTACGGGCTGTCAGTTAATCTGTGGGTTGCATGGCAACACACAACGCTCTAACCGGCCGTGCTTTCTTCGGGAATGTTTTTGCTGCTGAAGCAAAAATAAATAAAATATTTGCCTGTGTTGTGTCTGATATGTCAGTTACTCAATATTAATTTCTGTCATAAAAAACACTATCACACTTGCAATCACACCGTTTTATTGAATATCAACATGACTGAGATGGCAATGTGCCTATGTTCGTGTCACAGTCATGCTGACATTTATTATTACAGCACTCTTGTTTGTGTGATATTTCTTATTTATGCACAGTGTCATTGAATTCTTGAATCTTGCTGGTCAGATTTTATCTGTTAGTAATCTTATAATAATTATAGTAATTTTATCTGATAGGTCTGATAGTAAGGTAATATATTCATATTGTTTATATTAATGTGCTTATTCTAATATATTATCATTTATATACTGTAGAGATTATACAGGGACTTGAATGTTAGACAATCCCGCTGCACATCTATTATTGTTACTATGGGGATCTTTTTTTTTCCTCTCTCCATATTTTTGATCTCCAAAGTCAGCACTGTGTAATAGTCAGAGGCAAGCTTTCATCTTTGAATTTTGACCTGTAACTTTACAGTCATGTTCAAAAATGAGTACTCCGTCGTATAATTCAGTTGTTTTTTTGTTTTGATTTTTAAATAATAGATCAACAACAGTTATGCATTTTTGGCACTTTGCTGGTCTGGACTATGCCGGTGTGTGTTACCACAATGCCAAGAGAGAAAGACATAAGCACTGGTTCTTCAAAGCAATTCGGAGTTCAACATTGAGAAAGATTAATCACAAGTGGAAAGCATTCAAGACATCTTCCCAGAAGTGGAAGTCCCAGCATATTCACCCCAAGGCCAGACCATGCAATGCTTAGAGAAATACAAAAAGCCCAAGAGTTACGTCTTAGACCCTACAGTTCTCACTGAGCAAGTTGTCAGATGTCATGACGCCGAACCATGACTGAGGTTTGCAAAATTGCATCTGAACAAAGTATAAGACTTCTGGAACAATGTCCTATACAGAGCTGAGACCAAAAATAAAATAACCCAATTGAAACCACATCTCAACCCAATTGAAATGCTGTGGCGGGACCTTATGAGAGCTGTGAAAAAGTGAACACCCAAAGACCTCAATCAACTCATATAATGTTGTGAAGACGAATGGACTGAAATTCCTCCACAACAATGTGAGAGACTGATAAAATCATACAGGAAACTATTACTTCATGTTACTGCTGCTAAAGGTGGATCTAGGGCTTGAAACCCTAAACTTCTAATCAGTTAGCAAGAGGTTTCGAAATCATTGAGCCTAATCTAAAATGTTACATTTTGTCAGAATATGACCAGCACTTCATTGCTGAGTGTTTTTGTTGTATTTAATTGATGCCTTTGAGTGGAGCTCAGGATAAGTGCTAATTTTCACACTTTTAAGACAGCAGAGGTTATCACCCATCTGCCTACTTCAACTTTATTCCACAGACTAAATCGTTCTTTGTGGAATTCAAGATGTAAACAACTCGATACCTGTCGACTTGTTTTCTCAGACTGCCTTTACTCATACTACACATGTGCAGAGATTTTTAGCCTTATCTGCAGTCTCTATTATAAGTGGCCTTTTTCAGTACTTCAGAATCAGGGTCCTTGAAACCTTCTCCAACTATTTTATCCCCAGACCAAAAAGACTATTTGTGCAGTCATTCCATTCTTCAGTGCGCCTCTATTAATTACAGTAATTCACAGGTGGCTGGGTCTGGCTATTGAGCTCGGCACCTGTACGTTTAAACGCAAACTTAATTGCTAAGAGCTTTGGACTGCCTGAACGATTCTGTGCTAACACTACTGCGACAGCGGCACAGATACATTTACCTGGAAACACTGAATGAGCTAGTTGGAATGCTTTCTTTTATGGACATGCATAAGCAATGCACTCACCCACACAGAGTGACCTTTTCCTTGCAAACTGTTGGTGCTTTGGACCGTGATGGTTTCATGCAAATAAGATGATACTGATCAATGCATGCATCTTTTCTTTTCGTTACTTTTTATATGTCCCAAGGTTATATCACTCCCTCTCCCCATCTTTCCTTAGTGAAGTTGTCCTTAGCTCTCAGCATGGCATTTCTGAAAGAATCCACAGAGAGCAAAGCTGTTCTGCAAGCCAGCATTTTCCTTCTTGCTGTCTCCCCGTCTGAGTCTTTCCTCTGTAGCTGCAACATCAAATGCTCTCGACAGCCTTTGCTAATACTATTAACTGCTAATATTGCCGTCTGGTGCTTCTTGAGTGAAGGTTAAAAATAAGACAGATATGCCGGCTGCTTGATTTGGATATGGTTCATAAATTTGGTATGAAAACTACAGTACTGTTCAAAACTCTTCAATCACCCCTCGTTTCTTCATATTGATTGAAATTAAATTTTGTAGATTAAATGAAAGAAATGAGGACAAATGGTTTACTGTGACAGGCTACAAAGTGCCAAAAGATACAATAATTTTTTGTTTGTTTGTTTGTTTATGTAATATCCTCAGCAGCAACCGCATTTCTCCTCTCATTTGTTCCAACCACTCAGCATTCAGCATCACCAGTGTAATAATCACCAGCCTGATCTTTCGTCATAATCTGCACCTGTTTCTCCCTGGTTCATGGCTTAAGTTAAATGTTTTTATGCTTGAGTGATTTATAGGTCACTGTGTGGTTTGACCAACAAAAGAAAAATCCTTTGAAACTGGTCAGGAACAGAGACTGGACTGAAAATGAGACCCAGAACTTGCCAAAAACATGAGCTAAAAAAAAGTTCTTTAGTAAGCTTGGAGAACTATTTTTTTTTCTTAAGACTATATTAAAATACAAGAAAGTCTGACTCTTTGGAAGCAAAATATGAAGAAATGAGGGCTGGCAGAGTACCGTATCACAGCTCCACATTTATAGACCAGTTATGAAAGCATTTGTTTAATGATTGAATGATATTATTATCAATAGCTTCTGCTGTCTAATGCAAAGGACAGACATATTATGTTTGTTTTATTTATTGATTTATTTTCAAAATGATTTAATCGTAGTGCCATGATCCTTCCATGGCTCAGGGATCTTTAAGAGGCATTATAAATAAAAATTTAACCCACAGCACCTAAACAAGGGGGAAAAAAATCAGGGAGGAGTAAATGGCAGTGGGGAGAATGGATCCTACTGATCTGTTTAAAATCTTATTCTAATCTAATCTAATTGTCTTTTACTTTGATTTTGAAGATGTTAGTCAACTCAAATAAAAAAAACAAATTGACACTAATGGTAATTTGGGAATCCAGGAACTGTCATTAATTCAGCATTAGCTATAATATACAGTGCATTTGATGTAACAGGAGAATTTGGAGATGTAATGAAGTATGATTCATCCCATATTAGTTTTGAAATTGATGATATTTGAGTGAACAAATGAAAGGAAGTATCAAATGATTAATCCCAAAAAGTTAGTGTAGCGTATTGAGCCGCTGCTACTCCCCCTCCCAGCTCTCACTTTCTCACTCTGACAATATACCCAAAATATCCAATCAAAGAGTGTTTGCTCTTTCAGCAAGATAATTCAGAGCAAACAGGAGCTTGATGGGATCGGGAGGAGAGGGAGAGGAAGGGCACATCATCTCTCGTCCTCCGTTGCCGAAACCGCGCACAGAGCAGCACTTCGCTTTTAATCATCGCTATCAAAGCCTACAAGCAGACAGTAAAAGGCGAGCGCTCTCCAGCTCTGGGGCAGAGTGGGAGACAGGGGCTTTTAGGATCATTCCACGACCCTGTACACTTGCCTGTAGGGAAAGGAGGCGATTATTCAAGCTGCTGTCTGATTGTGTGTTACAACGGAGAGATGAAACAAGAATGAGAGGGGAAAGAAACCCATCCAAGCAGAGACACTTATTTTATTTTCCTGTGTGACTTCCAGCCGTGGAGTTGTTAACACTCATCTATCCAAAACAAGTTGATGAAAGAACCTTTTAGGTGTATTTTACTTTATACCATAGCACTGTTAAACACTTTTTCTGATCATATGGTGTATAAGTCAGCGTGTTATTATGTGCTTATAATACAGTCTTTTTTTTCGCTATAGTGAAGTTTTTGGTGAGGAAACATTTAGCATGTTTGGAAGAAGTTTTCAATGTCAATATGCTTTGTTGCAGTTAGAGATACGGCTGTTCTTTTAAGATTTACAGCAAAGAAAGTTATCACGACAGAAGGCTTAAATGTTTATAGCAGCTGTAACATAAGTGATAACAGAAAGTTGTGCAAGTTGCAAGTTTTGGTATCAGATAAAGAAAACAGTTTCAGGGGTGCTGTTATGTGGATGGGAATAGAATTCAGCATCCTAAATTCATCATGGCACAATGTTAGTGCTTCATTTATTCTAACAGCATCCCCATCATCGTTTCTTACTTATTTAACACACTATACAACTTAGAAAAACCATAGTAATGACAGTATTAAAACATGACTATAGAGAACCAAACTTGACAATTCTTTGGTTGAAAGATTGCAGAGTAAAGCTATATATA
>JAOVVA010000052.1:19177653-19201181 GCA_028565275.1 Leiocassis micropogon | reverse complement strand
TTTGGAATCATGTATGATTTTCGTTCCACTTCTCACGTGTACACCACTTTGTATTGGTCTTTCACGTGGAATTCCAAAAAAATTGATTCTTGTTTGTGGCTGTAATGTGACAAAATGTGGGAAAGTTCAAGGGGGCCGAATACTTTTGCAAGCCACTGTAAGCAGTGTTTACAGAGATTGCACGTAATAGTTAAGAGAAGAGGAGAAGATGGTTGGGGTGTGGCTCTGGACGGTGGATTTTTGAGTTCCCAGATATCAGTGCATTTGTGACATTTATTTATTAAGCTGAATAAAATTCCCCATGTTTAAATGCCAAGCTCAGAATCCACGACTTTACTGATTACCTTGTCTTGACACCTGTTTTGTAAGATAAATGTATTAGCTTTGATTTCCACATGCCTTCTTGCAGAGACGATGTGTCGTATACTCCTTCAGAAATCCCTCCACGGAGAACAGCTTGCTGTGTTTACTGATCGAATGCTATTGTGCTGTATAGCTACAGGGACAATACATTTTGCTGAGCCTGTAAACTAGCTGCACGTTTAGAAGCTCTATTAGCCTGCCTCTAATGTGACAGATTGCTGGCATGGATGGTATGCTTGGGAGAAACTTCCCTAAATGTAAAAAAAAAAAAAAAAAAAAACTTCTGATCCAGTTGAAACGTGTCGTTTTTATTCCAAAAACTTTGTGATCTGTTGGGGAGGGGGTGAGCTGTTATTTCATGGTCCATTCTTTGTTGAACAGGGCAGTAAGTGTCAAAATCCTGCTACTTAATTTGATGTCCGTTCCATCTGGTTCTCTGGTGACTGAAATTAATAATTATATGAGAAAATAGGAGCATGCAAAGTGGGAAATGTTAAATATTCATAAACGGCAGGTGGAATGCGCTGTGTTTCAGTTTCAGTGGATTGCCAAATTCTGCTCTTGGCACTTGCCAGACAAGTGATGCATAAAGATCCATAAGGTGAAGCATTTCCTCAGGCTCCCTTACATGATCATGTCACCATGTTTCAAAGACAAGCTGCAGGTGTGATTTGGTATCGCTCTCGTATATTTCTATTAGCCTCTCACTTACTTTTCTTGGTTCTCAGTAGCATGTCTTCAACAATGATAATCTCTCTCGACCTGTTAAACAGTTTTCCAACATGATAATTGTATTATTATTTTTTTACACTTGTCCCTACTGTGGTTATCAGTGTACTGCCAGACTTTGCTATCAAAGAAGCCCACCAGATGCATACCTACAGGCCAGGAAAGACAAGCAATTGCCTCAGGCCTTAAGCATTAAAGGGTCTTTAGAAGGATGAATTACAGTACGAGTTCTTAATGTCTTAAATCCATGGAAATGTCAACTCGTGCCAACAAATTGCAAAATCCTTTGATGAGCTGTGTGGCCAAGGTTAGTGAGCACAGATGTGACTTGGGCAGTTCTTTTTAAATAAACTCGCATTGTCATGCCTAAATTATACAATGCTGTATGTTTAACATAGGCTTAATAGTAACGTTTTTCTCAATAGCCTGAGAGAAAAAGTTTATTTTAGAATAAGAATGGAGTAAAAAAATATGTTTTGATGAAGTGGTGGACAAAAAGAGAAATATATCAGAGGTGTTTCTACTCAGCTTCGTATCCAGAAGGGTTAGGTTCTAAAATGCAAAGTTCAAAGTAGTTTTTGTGAATCCCAACATCAATATACTGTGCAATGCTGTGTTTCAAAACAACAACAACAACAACAAAAAACAATACAGTATTTGGTTGTACTACCTTTATATTTGATTATGCAGCATATTTGTTTCTTCAACCTTATGCAATGTCACAACATTTGTGTGGATCCAGTGTTGCATTCATTTTTTGCTGAGAACTCGTTTTGATGACGCGACTTTTTTTCTATTTTGGATTTGTCCTCTCCTGGTAAGTCAAGGTTCTGACATTTTGTACGACGTCTTGAAATATTTAGATTAAAAAAAGACCCCGAACAGTGGTTTAGACCGATGGTACTGATGATCGGTAGCCTAACGAACCAGTATAAGGATGTATTTCTGGGAAGAGACTTCAAAGCGAAAATATATGTCACACTTGGTGTTAGATGAAGCTTGAATGGAAGTAAAGAAAGAACTTGTTTGGTCTACATTGTTATTGTGATGCAATTATAACTGGGACATTACTGTTTTAAATTGAGCTATTTGAGAAGAGAAGTAAAATGAGAAGGTAAAATATAATAACACAGCCAGTGTCAATAAACATGGTAAGCTGCTTAACAATATTCCAGCAGAGGACAAAGCACAAAATAACCAGCAGTGCTGTCGTACTAAACACTTTCATAACTAGGTGCACCAATTAGTTTACTTCATGAAACATGGCCATGAACATTTTTGGGTTATGATAAACTACAGCCAGGCTTTCTCGTTTTCTCCTTAGTCATGGTTCTGTCATGTCACGTAAGGATGAGCAGTTGCAGTTCTAGGAAGTCAAATGCCGTGTGCCAGGTTTCTGTGAAAGCATGTCAAGAGCTTTGTGAGTGATGCCATTAAGCAGATTAGCTTTATCAGTTAGAGAGCAGAATTTAACAGTGCGAATTTGAACAGCAGGGTCGGATGGTTAGTTCTGGGAAGGATATGGTTTGATTCATTTTTGGGAAAAAGGCCCAAGATTAGTAAGCTTTGATGTGGAGGGGCATGACTAACCTCTCAGACCAGAGAGAGAACAGTGGAGGGTGTCGAGTGGTACGCATTTACATAGAGTTTTAGACAAAGATTGGTGTAAAGAGGGTGAATAGGATGGATTGAAGTAGAGTGAGTTAATGTAACTGTCTTGCATTACAAAGCGCATAGGATGTAGAGTTGGGATGTGGATAAAAGAGTAAATAAGTATACCTGGTCGTAATTTTTGCAATATAGATGTTAAGAGTTTTAGCGGCAAAAATATTCCATACAAGTCCAAGCAGCACTTTCATTATCCTCATAAGGTTAGTAATAGAGCAGTGTAAAGAGAGCAGCGTAGCTACTTTTTGACAAACAGCAAGAGAGTAAAGGCTCAATCGGTAGAGATGCACTCTGTAAAAGTGCGGAAAGGAGGGAAATGGTGAGAAAGAAGGAAGGTAATGTCTGAAGATTTTATCCTTTATGTGTGAAACCAGGGGAAAGTACACAGGTAACATGCGGGATTGCTGTGGGTAGTGTTCCTGTTTCCCTTCTCAGCGGTAAACCGGTACAATGCAGAGCTTTCACATGTTCTCCCTGTGTCTTTAGCGTTTACTTCCTTTTACTCAAAAACATGTCAGCAGGTGGACTGGCTCTGCTAAAGTCAACGTATGTCTGTGACATTTACAGTATCATTAGTACCTCACTGTTCAGGATCACTGTGGTTTCAATTCTAAACATTGTGAGAGGGATTAAAATAAGCAACCAGCATACATCTTCAATGGAAATCATATATGAACTTGAGTGTTTGATTAGTCCACATAGTCCACACCCATTTCAGGTTTAAATACAGGATATAATAAAATAAAAAGAATTCTGCACTTGTTATGATGTTTTTTTGTTTGGTTTTTTTTTTTCAGATTGATTTTGATCAAAGTCAAGCCTGGTATTTGTGTGATCTTTTAAAGATCCTTTTTTTCCCCCCTTCAGTGTTCTGTAGGTCAGGAATGTAACTGCTCTGTATTACTAGCTGTATGTATTAGACGACCAGCGCCAATAAAGCCCACAGAGTAATTGTAGTCATATTATTTCTAGTTGAAACTGATAGTGCCTCACTAGACGGCAATGGTCAGTATGTATCGATCTACAGTCTAAGCTCGATATAGTGCACCTTCAAATGTCCTTACTACTAATATGCCATAGGATCTTCATTTCAGTCTGACTTCTATTTTAGTTTCAGCATGAAAACATTGTCACTATTAGCTCTAGGTTTCCCAATGGAGAGTCTGGGATGCGGTAAATACACTGCTGCATTTTCACTGGGGAGGTCTTGTATTTCAAGCGCTTGTGTTTTGTCATGGAAGAGATTCCTAACTAGGATTTTAATATGCTAATTACCTCACAACCTAAGATTAAAGCTTTTTAGTTGTCTTATTATATACTGTAAGAAAGATCAATAAATAAACATTTTTCTTCTGAAACTGAATTAATTTGGCAAGAAATTGCTTAGTAAATGTTCTCGCACTTACTTGAAGTGCGTTAGGTCAGGACTCTTTCCGCTCAAGCTGAAGCCCTGCTTTTATCTTGGCAGCAATTCTCAACTGTATTAAGACAGCTTTCATCAGTTAAACCCCTCCCCCCCTTTCCCACTGACCAAAAATTATGCATTCTCTTTTTTCTTTCTTCACAACTTTTTATTAATTCAAACGCCACAATCTTACACCAAGCAGTTTCAGCTAAACGCAAAGTATAGTTTAACAAGCCCAGCTAATATGAATCCCACGAGTAAGCCGCAGAAGCGAGACACAGGCAGCGTGGAATTCCTGTCAGATACTGAATCTCCCATCGACGTGTCTCTGGCATGCCTTAGTATGATGGGAATTAATCATTCTGTCTGTTGACAGGTACTGACAAGATGTCCCTTTTATATTCACACAATTTTTCTCCATGATTTATTTAAGGGCCACAGCTTCGAAGTCGGCGCGAGTCTGCACAGAACTTCTTCTGTCCCTTTTTGCTTTCTTTCTCATTTAATGGGCCCATCAGCTCCCCTACCCCCTTCTCACTGAGTGACAATAGACTCTCATTTACCATCTGTAGGCGTTGCGGAGGCTGATGCATGGTATGCTTAAACTGACGGGATCTAGCTGAATGAGCAATGCACAGCAAAGCAAGAGACAAACTCTTTCGCCTTAAAAAGCTCGCAAATTAACTCTGTGAATCCCGGAGTCTAATTTGAGGTATGATATAGGCTGTCGCTGCATAGCTGCAAATAATTGGATTAGGATTTATACCACAGTGCTGTTGAATGCTCTAAATTTGAATTTCTGATTGGTGATTAATCGGTGGTGATTAATTTATAAATAAATAGCTGCAAGATTTATGTCCATGCGCTCCTTCTAATGTTACATGTCTGTGGTAACACTTTTGACAACATGGTGAAGTTTTCTGGGAGGCCATGGGTCACTTTTTTTAGAAGAAGGGAGACTTTAGACTTCAATCTACCAATTACATTCAGCTACAATGTAATTGGTAACCCTTAAAACCCAGAGCATTTTCAGACATTTTTGCATTTATATTATGCAATATATATTGCATAATATAAATTATATATAATATCAATATATATATATATTGGCGGTGGGACAGTGGTAGCTCAGAGTACTAAGGCACAGAGTTACTGATCGAAAGGTCGGCGGTTCGAGCCCCAGGCACCCATATATATGATCATGTGGTTTTATAACATTTGATGAGTTTGACATATTTATGACGTCATTCCCATAACCAGTAGCGCTAAAATTTCCGTGTTTTAAAGGTAGTGATAGCATGGGTTCTACCTGACATATCAGAAAACCCAAATGCACAGTTTGATGTCTGAAGTCTCATTGTTTGACAGGACTTCCGTTATAAGAAGTTTAGTTCTTTTTTTTTCTTCTTTCTTTTTTTTGCGATTGACCAATGGTGCGCCAATGGATCCATGCCACTTAAGTTTTAAGGGTTAATGAAAACGATTTTGTTTAATGAACTGTAATATATTTATAAGGCATTAATAAGCACATCACTCCTACATGGTATGAGTTCATGTAACTGCAAGCCCTGCCACATTTTTGTTTCTTACAAATTACACGAAGCTGATGCATCACCTACATTCCAGTCCTGCGTTTTGCTGTGTAGACATTCTAAATAATGTTTTTTGTTATTTTTTAAAATATGGATTTCTCTGTATATAAAATATTTTGATGCAACCCTTTTTAAACAACTTTTAGAAGAGTGAACCTTTTCCTAGCCTTGACCAAAAAAACAGCTAATAAAGCTAATGGCTTGGCCTAATGAAGCAGCACAGCCCACAATGAATAATACTTCCGCTTTCTCTCTGTTTTCTGACAAGTTTTTGTAAGCGTTCCCTTTCCTGTTAATTAGTTAGCTAATATATGGATAGTATTGTAAAATATTTTAACTGTTTTTGCGATTTAAACTTTTACTTTTTTTTCACAATTTAGATCTATAGTTTTTAACCTGTTCTTTAAATCCTGTTCTGTAAATGCTGAATGTCACAAAAGTTTCTTTGAGAAGTTTGTCTTTACTAGCCCTGTGTGAAAATCCATATAAAGCATATCTGTCTTCATGGAACAAGGGCTGGATAGAGGGATAAATTGTGTAACAATGTGAATGGTTAGTGCTCCGAGCCAGGAAAAGCTTATTTTAACTCCGCTAGCGTTGCAGGTCCGTGCACTGATTCATCTCACTGCAGCAGTACATCTCAAAGCTTTACTGCCTCTCCACCACAAGCAAACACTTCACAAAATTCTAGTCAGAGAGATTCCGAGAGCAGAATCAAAGGCCTGCAGAGATGCCATGAGATGGGAACTGAATTTACTCCTTGAGGGTTTTTTTTTTTTTTTTTTTTGGTTTGTTTATCTTTTTTCCAAGACTTTCAAAGACTTGTAATGTGCCGAGAATGAGACAGTAAAGATGCTTTCTGATGCTTTGCTTTTCGTTGCGGCACACATCATACGGGGTTTTCATTTTGTTGTTGTTGAATATTTATGTGCCAAAGTGAATTCTGTAGACCAGTAAGGCCCCCAAGCACCTCATGCACAATCCTTGTCAGAAAATACAAGCTCAAGGCCATGTTAGGTCTTAGAAAAAGCGGATTCTTTAAAGCAATGTATCGGTGTAACTTCTCACATATATTCAGTAGCAGGTAAATAATACAGTTATGATATTGAGTCACCTTTTTTTTCAAAGTAGACAGGTAGTCTCTTTCCATCTCTGAAAGTGGTTTGAATGAGCTGGTCTCTAAATGTGAGCTAGGAATGCCAACGGATCAACCAAAAAAATGCGTTAATTTCTTAACTTATAAAATCGTACAACTTTGCTGCAGTTGTGAATTTCCAAACTTCTATTTGACACGTAATGAATTGCCAGTATGGAAGCCTTATTTTGAGATTCTCCCGCTTGACACTGCAACGTGTTCCATAACATGGGAAACATTCATCAACATTTGTATGACACCGCACAGTAATAACATTAGGGATATGTGTTGTTCTTTGTTTGCCAATTAATTTGCTATTTGTCACTATTGTTTTGTTCTGCCCTGGAAAATAAATGTTGTTGACATTGTATAGTTTCCTGCACAGTGGTAGCTTTTGTCTCGCCAGGTGCTTCGATTCTTCCTCTCTCACACTTTCTCGTTTTCGTCCCCCCCCTCTCTTTCTCTCTCTCTCTCTCTCTCTCTCACACTCTCTCACGCTCCCCTCGCTCTCTCTTGCTCTCTCTCGCTCTCTCGCTCTTTCTCTTTGAACAGCAGTGCTCCAGCTCCCCTTCTCCCTGCTGAATCGGTTTAATTAGTCACCACTGTCTGTTGTCAGTGTTGCAGTGCTGGCTCGTTCAGCTCCCGTGGCGCCTCGCCCGTGCCAGAATTCTGAGCCCAGCGAACGCTCTCAGAAGCATCGGGGGGAACCAGCAAGCTTTCAGTGGGAGGAGAGGAGCACTGAAACGTGCCTTTGGCCTCTGTGGAGTCAACTTTGTATGTTTGCCACTGTTCGTTCTTGGTTAACTTAGGTGTCTTAAGAAGGGAAAGCTCATGGGTGGGCAAGACGGGACTGTGCGAAATGCTACAGTGTGTTGTGGCTCTAACTCCAGCGGGAGTTGCTCTACCCAACTGGCTTCATTTTTAAGCATGTTAAGTGGATTCTGGCTAGGAAGGTACATGTGATTCTCTTGGAATAGCATTAAAGGAGAATTACAGGGTGTCAGACCCCAAGTGACTCATCCAACTGAGGCAGAGCCTATTTTGGGACTGAACTTCAGATGTCATTGTGGTAAATACAGCATGGAATAGGTGAGAAGCTCCCCCAAAATTTTCCTCTCTCCCTCATCAGTATTAAAGAAAGGAAATCAGCCGGTTAGGGTTGCGTGGACTGAGTCAGATAATTACAGTTCCTCTGCAAACACATGATGTGTTTGACAATGCTGATTGGCCTGTAAGTCGTACTACCACGGAATACAGTAATGGTGAAATCTGCAGAATAGGTAACAGGCTGCTATTAAAGCATAGATGAGTTTGATTTAAATGAATAGGAATTGATTGAGAGCATTTGCACATTGTCAGAAAAACTGAAACAGCTGTTCTCATGCAAAGCAAACAGTAATTTTCCAAAGCGAAACCTAACATATTTAAAACACTGAAAATGAAATACACAAGACCAGTGAAAGTGAAATAATATGCCACCAGAGGTGAGAAATGTGGCTGATCTTAAACTGTTAACACAAACTACAGGGCATTTAACACATTTTGTCTTAGTCTGTGTTTGAAAGAGAATTCATATTGAGGCGGCATCAACAATCTTCACACTGCTAGAGGCTTGAGATGTTTTTCTGTCTAGCAGCTAGCAGGTTACTCTTAAAAAAAATACATTTAAGAAAAAAAGTTGTAATGATTGATTTTCCATCCTGCTGTTCAAGACCTGTTTTTTATGTATCAGATATACCTCATTTTGTTTCTTGAGTGATGTCATATCTCATTGAATAAAAATATAAATACGGAATAAAAAATAATGGAGCTGACCATTAAAGGAAAATAATCACCAACAGGGTGATGTGATTGGCCTGACATGAAGCAAAATTAATAAGCTTATTAATTTTCAAGTTAAAGCAAAGTTAAAGCGTAGGGGTTAATTGATTATGAGCCAAAGTTCTTGGGTTCTTTGCCCACTGGGCCCATGTGTAGGCTGTGGTGCGCTTGGTGTTCTGGTGCCATGTAGGCGGCATAAATTTTTTTCATCAGGCCTTGTTGCGTTGACTTTTTTGTGACATTGGATGAGACAATCTAGCCTTTGGTTCCTGTGGGCATGGGTAAGTCTTAGGTTCTTGGGTGATCCTGTTGGGCAGTGGTAGCTCAGAGGGCTAAGGCACTGAGTTACTGATCTCAAGATTGGCGATTCAAGCCCCATCTCCACCAGGTTGCCACTGTTGGGCCCTTGAGCAAGGCCCTCAACCCTGTCTGCTCCAGGGGTCGCTGTATCATCAGTTAAGCTGGGATATGCGAAGAAGGAATTTCACTGTGCTGTAATGTATATGTGACGAATAAAGGCTTAACGTAACTTAACTAATTGACCAGTGTGTCTGTGTATAAATATAAATTCAAATTAAATAACATTTTATTATACTGCTTATAGTAAAGGTTTTTCATGAATGCCTTCCTTTGTTTTACACACATTTTCATGCATGCCAGCTGTTTTGTACTGAGAAGACAAACATGAGTACCAATTAAGATGATGCATATTTCCTCGGTCTATTGGAAGTCACTAGCCAGATAGCTACACTATAAGCACAGAGATATAAAGATTAGAGTCGGTGAAGTAGCCTGCTGGAATTTACTGCGAAAGATAAGTAGATTAGTGCACTGTCAGCACAACACATGACTCATTTTTAGATCGAAGTGTAACTCATATACTTGTATACCTGCCGGTTTATGGTACTACCCTTTGAAGCATTAATGGCTAAGTGGAAGGCTTCTCACATGGCATGGAAAGCCGGGGTTTCGATATCCGGGGCATCTGATTGCAAGTCATCCTTAGTGCAGATCCCAATGCCGAATAGATTGGAAGGGTTGTATCAGGAAGGGCATCCGATGTAAAACCTGGGTTTTGTTGTAAGCAGGTTGGATGGTCTGAAAGAAGGACAAAAGAACAACAATACCATGAGGACTACTTGTCACCTTGTTGATTTGATTCAAGCACTGTGAGATGTACAGTAAGCTGTTCTCCAGATCTCCTGTGCTAGTAGTGTACGAGACAATTTCCGTATTATTTCTGTGCCTTAGATTATGTGGATCATCCGTAATCCAACTCTGTGTCACAAATAATGCATCAGAACAAGTACATTAATAATAACCAGTGATTTGTGAAACTGTGCGACCAACACCATTGCATGAGCTGCTGCTTTAGGAAATGAATCGACACCTCATGTTTAATCAGACTGGGGAATTCAAGAGCACCGTGGTGTAAATATGTATAAACTATGCTAAATTGCTATATCCTGTATAACCACATAGGCGCATTTGAAAGTGTAGTATTTTATCTTGGAGGTGGATAAATTCAGGCCTTACTCTATTTGCTTCTTTTGTTTCTTTTACAGGTTTACATTCCCTGCAGAACGGCTGTTGTTCTAGCCAACGAAGAAATCGATTACTGCTACTGAAACACAGTGATTCACTGAGAGATTGATACTCAGCAAATGTGTCTCTCCACTGGTTTCCATCGAAGATTTGTGTGTGATGCACCATAACAGTCTCTCTCTGTTTCTTCACCTTTCCCATTCAAGACCTGTTTTTCTTTTCTTTTCTTTTTTTTTCCAGCATAGCACATTAAACTTAACATGTAATTGGGGTAAAATGGTTGATTGTGGTTTCTGTTACAGTGCGATACATAAATAGTTTTTTTTTTCTGAAACTGTGCATAAACACCATCTGGTGTTAGTATGTTCAATCTGTTTCCTATAGCTTCCGATACCGCTGTGTGGGGGGGAAAAAATATTTATGTATCTATCACCTGAGGGTTGTGTTCATAGGACTACATGATGTCAACATAAACCCTTCATGACAACTGACATAAAACTTTATGATTAAATTATATGATTTACTGATTTATAAAAGATTATTGCAATAAGTATCAGCTATCATCTTTTGGTGGTTTAGTTGTTATGTGTAAATTAATCCTAGTACAATCTAGAAAGAGAAACAGATTTTTGTTGACGCAAGATTGGGGTATAACAATTTCAGGCCTAATTTTTTAGACTATACCTCTGTTGTAGACTCTTATGTAAATTTAATTTTATTCTTTACTAGAATTCATAAATGTCAGCTGTATTTACTGTTTAGTACCCTCAGTTATATGCATTTGGTTATTATGTAGGAGTATGAAGTGAGTTATAGTGATGCATAATGTAAACCAGAAAATGTCACAAAACAGCTGTATGTTAAAAAAATTCTCTGTCACATGTTTCGGCAGTAATACCACTCTGCAAAAACAACAACTTAGCAAGTCAAATATTCTTGAATCCAGCTAAACCTATTTCTCAAAATAATTTTACCAAGAATCAATAAAACAAGAGATTTTTCTTACCTGCAATTTTAGTAACATTTGACTAGAAATAAGCTTAATAATCTTATATTTGGTGTAAACTTATTTCAAGAAATTATAGATAGATTTGGCTAGATTCAAGAATATTTCACAATATTGATGAATAAGCAACGGTGATAAGACATTCTTTGCAGTGCGAATTGAAATCGAAATGACCAAAATCAGTTTTTATGACAGCTTATTCTATTGGAATAAGCCTTTATATTTTTTTTCTCTACTGCAATGGACTGGTCTTCCACTGCCCAAGATTAACAGGTTACTGAAATGCTTCGTCTGTTGTCAGAATGAGCTTATGATGGTGTTATGCTATCCCGTGAGCACCCTTTTGACAAAATTTGAAATTTGGGTTATCATCTACTGGTATGTCCTTTGCCATGACACAAAAATTATGTTACATATTGAAGAAAGATCTTATTGAAATTTGGTGCGATCTCATGGAGAATCTCTAAACCTGTGGCATTTTAAGTGCAGGCTGTTTAACCTGGGATAAAATATATATATTTACAAATTCGAGTAATTACCAGGTCTGGTTTGTGATATTTTGTGAGTTCTGTTAGACTGTGTTAATTTGGTGTGACTAACAATTTTTTATTTCATTTTATTTAATTTGATGTTTTTTTGTTTGTTTTATTTTATTTTATTGTTTGTTTGTTTTTTCGGTTTGGTTTGCTTTTTTTTTAACTACTAGATTGATGGATGGTAGGAAGATGATTTGATGACTATTAGTGGGAGGAAATGAACTAAAATCTTGGATGTAATAACTTCAGAAAGACTGAAAATCTGAAAGCAGAAAAAAAACAATTATTGACTGAAAAAGATAAACATCTTCTCTTAGTGCACTGTATTAAATCAATTTTCTCAAACTCTTCCCGACGTTATGGAGGAGATCCTGCTCTCTGAAACACCAGATGAATTTTTAGTCCATTCATGTTTAGAAAACCTGAATGATTGTAAACGAAACGACCACAGGCACTGTGTTAATAGAGATCGGCTATATTTAGAGAAGTTTTCGACTTTTTAGAGCAACTTTAACAAGCATTCGAGTTACGTTAATTGTCTCAATTAGGCCCAGAATAAGGGTTTTGTTGATTATGTACATGATGTTCAGCTGAATGTTAGTTAAAGAAACCATTTACTTGCTTAAGTCAACTGTAAATGGAGTTTTGGCACAAATTCTCCCTCTGTGTGTTGGTCAGGTCTGTTAAATAATACCCTTCAGTGTTATAATCGGTAAATGGGTAGCACTCTGTCCCATTATAATTTTCGTCCATTATGAACTTTCTGTTGCCTGCCTTCCCTCTTCAACAGCAGTGTTTCTCATTAATGTCGAGTAGCTACTTGAAGATAATGCTGGCCTGCTTTTGAATCCTCTATAGAGAAAGCAGAATGAATCTGTATGTAAATACTTTAGGGGTTATTATCATGAACCTGCTCCGTTGAATTAATAAAGAGCCTTTTCCCTTTGCCCTCTGTTTGTAGAGACACACCTCTCTATCAGCTTTGTGTTTCATGCCTCATTGTCGTCGTCCCCCCAAAAAAAAAAACAATTATATAGTGAGGTTTATATAGCAATAATGTGTGTTTGTTTGTTTGTGTGTGTATGGTAGTTTTTTTTTTTTTAATACCTTTGTTTTGGGACAGAAATGTTGTAGCTATTTTTTTTTTGAAAGATGAAAATAAGATTATATGTAAGTGGATATAACTGTGTACAAATGTCTTTAAATGTAATTTTTTTTTTATTTCAGTTTTCTCGTTAGGATCAACACAGTTCTCCACAGTTTGCGGTTTTGTGGGAAAATAAATATAATATACATACACTGGAAACTGATGTGTTGTCATGGTTACTAAGTACAGATGGGCAACAGATAAAAAAAAAATCTGTCTCTGTTTCACTGTAAGAGGCATTTTTCTGAATTGATTTGTGTCCAATTGTCCCAGAAGAAACTGTCATCGCAATTCAGTTTAAAGTTCTTCTGATCACATTTATCCTACGCTAACAAACTTCTATCCTTATGGGAGTCGTCTCTTCCCGGATAACTCCTCTCCTACCCACAAGGCACAAGGTCACTGAATAGTTTAATAGTGGTAAAAATGATGTTTAAATCATTTGCTGATGTCTTTACAGTCCCCAGATCCTAACCTAACTACACACTTATAGGAGGCAGTTAGACCTTGCTCTCTACTGCCACCATTAAAACACTAATTGAGGTAATAACTTTTAGAAGAATAGTGTTCAGCCTTTCATTACAGTTCCAGAGACTTGTAAAATCTATGCCAGGCCAAGATGAAGCTGCTCTGGCAGTCTTGTGTCTGCTCTTTGCAGCCTGAAACTTTACTTATACTACCTCACCTTTTTTTTTCCTTTGGTTAATCAACTTTTCTTATGTGTATAACATCGTCCTGAACATTACAGACTGTATATCTGTTTTCTTCTCTCTCTCACTCACTCACTCATCATCTATACCACTTTATCCTGTTTACAGGGTCACAGGGGGCCTGGAGCCTTGGCACACTCACACGGACATTCACACACTATGGGAAATTTAAGAATGCCAATTAATCTAATCTGAATGTCTTTGGACAGTGGGAGGAAACCGGGGTACCCAGAGGAAACCCACCAAACACGGGGAGAACATGCAAACTCCATGCACACAGACAGGAATCAGACCCTGGAGGTGCAAGGCAACAGTTTTCCCCAATACGCCACCGTTCCGCCCTTCTGCTTTTCTGCATTAAGACATTAGATTATTATAGGACCAGGATGTGTTCCTGGACCCACCTCGACCCTGACCAGGATAAAGCAGTTACTGAAAGAAGTGACAAGACTTTATTCATAAAAATCTGCTGATCATGCATAAATAAATAAATAAAAAAAACAGCAGTTTAATAATTAAGATAAGCGTGTCAATAATATAATATTAAGAATTTCCAGATACACAGAGCCGGGCAGATATAATTATGTGCATCTAAGCAGTACCTGAGGAACTATTAGTGCAAGATTAATGATGCAATTATGCTGATCTATATAAATATTGCAAAGGTTCGGTAAACTTTTGTGCTGCTGTATTATAAGCCAATGCAGGAGCACTTCAGATTAAGCAAAAGTGCGAATATTAAATTCAGCCGAGTGAGGTGATAATGCTTTCAAGTAGTCTAATGAGCGTAAAGAGAAAGGATGCTCGAAAAACGCGGCTCTACGTTTGGGTATATCGAATTAGGCCTTTGAATGATGGTAAAAATCATTGGATTTTACACCACTCTAAATATCAATACTGCTTCTACCTGTTAATATTGTGCGCAAAAAAAAAAAAAAGTGTGCTCAGCAAACGTTTCATTGACGCACTAATGTCGCCGGTGTATCATTTTTATGAAACACGAAGGCGTTCTCTGTGCAGCGCTTTGTGCTTGCAGGAATTTTGTGTAATCACTGAGCCATGCAACAGATCCTAAACTGCTTTAACTGTTTTACCATATGCTCAGTTTGATCTCTTTTCCTTACCACAAGCAAAAATAAATAAATAATAATAATAATAATTTGCATTTATATTCTGACACCATCTCTCTAATGGTTCCCCACAAGTGCTCCAAATCCCTGTTTCTCTTTATGTAACACCAAAAGCGTTTTCTTTTTTTTTTTCTTTTTATCATATCTCCCTTTTCAGCTCTCCGAAAGCTTGAGAGCACCACTCTGCATAAATATCTGCCTCATAAAAGAGCTGCATTGTGAGACTGAAGGAGGTACCTCTTGCTTAATCACACCTTTCATGCCGTCCAGAGGCATGTTCATTAGCGTTCTGAAACGGAACGGGGTAACAGAAAGAGAGCGGAGAGTAGGAGAGTAGGAGAGCGGGGCCTACTTTGTTACAGGTGGTCTCTTTTGCGTGCTAATCAAGTTTGCTTCTTGTCATTAATCACTGCTGTGAGTGTGTGGAAACAGGTATGGAAATCAAGACTGAACAAGGCACTCCAACACCTCCACAAGGGCACGCGTGTGGGACAGAGGAGTCTTAGTCTTTCTCGTCTTCGGTTCCTCTTGCGCGCTCTCACTTCCTCAAGTGTGGTTTGGGTGTACTGGAACAAACTAGGCTCAGATTTATGGAAGAAGAGACTCGATTCGAGTGTACGCATATGACACAATAGGGGGTTTTTGTGTTTTTCTTCTTACCTGAACAGAAGCCCTAGTTATTATTTTTTTTCAGCCTCAGATGGTTAACGTGAAAAGATAAAACACAGAAGTATAAAAAAAAAAAATCTATCTATCTACCTAATCGTATACAGTGCTTTTTCTTGTTCAGCTTCCTTTAATTTAAAGTTGTTTTCCAGATAAAGCATAAATTATAAGCCACTGCAGATGAATTATCTCGAATAACTGGGATCACTGTGTAATACATTTGTGTTATCAAACATATTGCCTTCTATACTAAAGCCAGTCAGTTGAGGACGCTACATGCCCCAGGTGTTGGTGGTGTTGCCTAGGTGTTGCATTTTCAGTGCTGGCTCTGTCTGAAAGGTCTTTCTAGGACACAATGACTTCGGTTTGTCCTCATTTTCATGAAGCATGTACAGAAGTTCACTCAGCACAAAAAATAAGTAGATACTGTGATATAATGCTGCCCTCTATGGGTAGCTCGACAGTCCTCTATTTCATTGCGTTATGTAGTACGAGAACATGCACAGTACAGTATTTCATAACATTCAAATTCATTTTTGCTTTGAACACGAAATTAATCATGCTTCTAGTGGAAAACCATTAAATGCATTATGTTCTATGGGTTTCCTCAAAGGTTGTAGATGTTATTTACTTCTCATTTGCTCTCTCTCTCTCTGTATGTGTGTGTGTGAATAGTATATAATTCACAGAGAGTTCGGTATTTGATTTAAGATATACTCACTCATCGTCTATACCACTGTATCCTGTATACAGGGAGATTTAGGGTGGCAATCCATCACAGGGCACACACATACACAAACTCTATGGGCAATTTGGGAAGATCAATTAGTATAATCTGCATGTCTTTGGACTGTGGGAGGAAACAGGAGGACCCGGAGGAAACCCACCAAGTACGGAGAGAACATGCCAACTCCATGCACACAGACCCCGAGGCGGGAATCGAACCCGGACCCTGTAGGTGTAAGGCGTCAGTGCTAACAACTAAACCACTGTGCCGCCTATTTAAGATATGCATAAACTGAAAATGATTTTGTATAAAAGTCTACTTTTCTAGTTGTTTTTTTTTTGCCATTAGACTGTTGTGATGTGCTTTAATACTCATTTTGTATGGAGCTCATCTCCTTCGACAAGACGGCTCACACCACCTCACATCGGAACAGAACGGCAAAGAAACACAACAAACAGGATTTTAGGATTTTATTTTATTTTATTTGTATACCATTTATACTACAATACAACACTTCCCAGAGCGCTTTCAACAATATGAGACAGCTTCCTGGAAATCTGGGTTTAGATTTTGATCCCTAAGTTGCAAGCCGAGATGACAGTGAATAAGTAAAAACTCCCTGAGATGACATGAGGGAGAAAATTTTTTTTTTTTTAATTTGCGGAGAACCATTCTCTTCTGGGTGATACCAGATAGTGGGATTGTAAACCATTATATGAAAATGGAAATTAACATGGAAATTTGTGTCTTAGGATAATTCAATAATTAGTTTTATTAGTGTAATAGCTGTACTATACAAATTAAACTAGTAAATCATTTACAAAACAAAAACATATCAAGTGGGTATTGCCCAGTGAGTTAAATTCTGCATTCATTTGTGAACAACTTGACCATAAGAAGGCTGCTGTATCAGCAATCAATATGTCAGTGTCAAGGCTGTTGTAAGGCACTATTGGATAAATATACATTTAACTGTTTATGTCACCAGTAGTGTCTAGTGTCTCAATTTGTGCTACATTAAGTTTTCTGTGGGATCAGACCAGACAGGCTGGCATTTGCTCCCCACAGGTGCAGATAACCTCGGGTGCACATGATCCTGTCACCAGTTTGCTGGTATATAATTGGTGACAGGATCATGGGCACCCAGGGTTATCTATCCCTGTGGGGAGCAAAGGCCAGCCTGTCTGGTCTGATACCACATAAAACTTAATGTAGCACAAATTACTAAAAAAAAAACTTTTTCTGGCAATGATAGAAAGGTATCAGAACACCCACTGCACAACAGCTTACTGTGTATGGGGCCTAAAAGACTTTGAGTTTGTTGATGCAGCCTCCAAATTAGCCAGATCTCACTCAGATCAAGCATCCATGGAATGTGCCGGACAAACAAGTCTGATTCATGGAGGCCCCACCTTGCAATTTACAGCAGTTAAAGGATCTGGTGCCAGATACCACAACACACCTTTAGAGGTCCTGTGGAGTCATGCCTCGAAGCATCAGAGCTGTTTTGGTGCAGGAAGGTAAATCTGCACACTGTTAGGCTTAATGGATTGTTGGATAACTATGTGCTGTAGAGAAACTGATATACGTGTGATTTTCAGGGAAACAGGATATTCCTGGTTTCAAGGTGGGGAGCAGGCTCTCATCTTATGATCACTTTATAGAACATTTCATTTGATCATACACTAGAAGTAAAAGAGAAGCGACAGCAACTACTGATGTTTTGCCAATGTCCACAAAGAGCGGCAGAGTACTTCTCAAGTTCCACACCACTGCGGCAGGTAGCAGATGGAATAAACAGGCTCTGAAGGCATCTTTTCATCAGGACTTAAACCCGGAAGTGCTCAAGGACATGGTGTGTTGGGATGAAAAGTTGACACTTGATTTGTTCGTTGACCTTGCCATACGACTCGATCACTTGTTTCAGAACCAGTTTCTTCCCAGGGATAACTTGGCCCTGTCTAACACAACAACCGACTCCAACTCTATGCAACTAGGTCACACTCAGCTAAGTAATGACAAGACAGGGAAATGTCACTGTCACTGAGCAGTTTTGGAGAAAGGAATGCCTCTGGATGAAGCTTGGGTTTATTTCCAAACTTCTGTTGAAGCCCCACTCCTACTCCATTCCCTGAAATGTTGACCACCTCAAATGAAGCTGTAAAGGGATCAGGGTGTCTGAGAATAGGAGCTCGTTTAATTGCTTCAATGGCTTGAGAGGCACCGAGTTCCACTGCAGGTGCTCCTTGAGCAGGCAGTTAAAGAAGCAGCAATAGTATTGAGCCCTCTGATGAACCAACAAAAGAAATTTGCAAATTGGAAAGAAATTGGAATTCTTTGATGCTCTGGGAGCAGGCCATTTAGTCACAACTGTGACATTATCCTTATCTATAAAAATTCCCTCTGGCCCAATGATGTGTCCCAGAAATGTCACCTTCTGCAGGTGAATCTCCAGAAACATTTCTCCATTTTTGTAAAGTTGGTTCTCCATGAGGTCTGATGGAACCCTTCTTACATGACTGATGTACATGGACAGGTCTGGGGAGTAAATAAAGGTCATCTCTGTAGCTTACTTGTTAACTTTCTTGTCAGTTAAGCAAGGCTCCATACTTGACACTATAATAACTACAGAGGAGCCAAAGATAAGCAAATTGGCATTAATTGGTACAGATGGACTTGTTATTGTTGCCAGACATTTTAAGCATGCAAAACTCAAGTCAGTGCTTCCCAAAATCCAACCGCATGGGCCTCCTTTCCAGATGTGCTAAATAACTTCTATGTTCAGTTCAAAGGTGCAGAACAATGTGGTGGCAAGGAAGACCCTTTCTCCCAACAGCCAAGTACACTCTCTTACCACAGCTGATGTGAGGAAAACTTTATGCAGAATCAACCCACAGATCTGCTGGACCAGATAACATTAGAAGAGTCCAATGCTACACCAACAACCTGTCTCTGGATATGGACTAAACTGTGTACAGAAGGACCACTACCTATTGAACATCAACAGCTTCTCCATGGAGATCATTATGAACTTTAAATAGCTTTGTGTTCACTTGGAGGAGAACATCAAGTCGTTCCCAAAACACCATAACCAGGAAAGCCAGGCAGCACCTCTACTTTTTGCAAATGCTAAGAAAGGCCTGTCTACCTCTTCCCATCTTCATTTTACAGAGGGACTATTGAGAGCTTCCCGAGTAGATGTATCACTGCTTGGTTTGGGAACTGCACCAGCTATCATCACAAGACCCTGCAGCAGAAAGGATCATCATGGTCTCACTTCATAGACATCTACAAACACACACTGCATTTGCAAATCCGCCAGGATAGTGGATGACCACAAACACCCCCTCAAACACACTCTTTACCCTTCTGCCATCTGGAAAAAAAGGTAAAAAAAAAAAAAAAAGCATTTGGACCCTCACAGACCATTTCTTCTAACAAACCAATAGACTCCTCAACATCGAAGGACTGGACTGAGACACACTCACAGACAATAAAATATACACCATTCCATTTCTGTTTTTTTTTTTTATTTCTCTTTTTTGCACATTTTTTAACTGACACTTAAAATACTGTACTTCACTGGTTTGCATTTTGGCTGCCAAGCTATGTTCTGTTTTGTTTTCATGCCATTTTTTTCTCCCCTGATGGCACAGGCATATTCCAGGAGTCAACTAGTGAAAGAGTGACTCTAGGAGAATGCAGAATCGTTTTTACACATAACCTGGCCACAACTTTGTACACCGTAATCGAAGCTATAGGTGACTGAATGAAATCTTAGAGTGTGTGATTTTCTTTTTTTTGGCCAGAGTTTTTTTTTTTCTTCCAGAAACTCTTGCTTACTTTGGCAGAGTGCTTTGACTCATTATCATGCCGGAATATTCCTCTTCTGACAAGCTTCTGGAGATTGGAAGTCATCCTGACAATCAGTGTTTTGGTATATTCGTAGTCAGTCATGGTGCCATCTGTAAATGTCATCTCTCCAACACCTTTTGCACTCATGCATCCGCTTATCATCACATTCCCACCGCTTCACTGCTGGGACTATGCATTTACTGTGGCAGTCCTGGCAGGTTCACGCCAAACATGCTGGACGCCATCCGAGCCTCACAAATTTATCTTGATCTCATTTGACCAAAGAACGTGCCTCCAATATTCAATAGACTTCCTTTTGTGCGCTTTAGCAAAGTTTAATCTTTTGTGCCGAAGAGCAGGCAACTTTTTTATTTGAGAAGCTGTCCATAGAGATTGACATTGTGCAAAGACTGTGCTGAACTTGTCTGTCTGTTATTCAGAGCTAGATTTTGCAAGTAATGCACTCTCTGTGCCATCATTTTAGGAGGATGGCCACTGCGGCTCCGATTAGTGATAATTTGGCTCCTTCTATAATTTCAGATTTTAAATTGATCACTGATCTTTCTGTATCATTATCCATCTTTGTGAAGTTCCAGAATCAGATTTTTCAATTCTTGCAATCCCTTTCCAGGTAAAACATAATGTAGACATCCAGATGGGCAGACCATTTACTAATTTTGTTTTAGTAAAATTTTCTAACATGTGTGACAGTGATTACAGGTGAGTTTACTTTTAGTGCATTAAGTTCAACTTTGCGGCCTGTATTTGTAATATAATGTTTCTAAAGTATTTGTCTTTGATTGTTCAAAACAGGAAATACTCTACTTGAGAAACATAGAAATAATGCAATTATAATACAATTTAAGTCATTTGATATTGTAGTGATATGGTGCGTGGGTGTACTCACTTTTGTTGTTGAGATGCAAATGCATTAAAAAAAAAAAAGATGCAATGTTTAGACTGTATTATTGTTAATGAAGTGAGAGATGAGTGACAAAATGATATTATAACCTACATTTAAATAGGACATACATTTTAATACTACTGATATTTAAAATAATTAGTATTGCTCATATCTAGAATACTAACACAGCTAACAGTGAAAGCAAAAGGGGTTCACTGACCCTGCTATGGCTTTCTAAAGCATTTAAGCAATCGATTAACAATGACGTTATGACCACTGACAAATGATACTGATCACCAACTATATGCCAGTAAACTGGTGACAGGATCATGGACACTCAAGGCTCATCCATGCCCACGATTGGTCCGACCCCACAAAAAAAGTACATGCAGCACAAACTGCCAAAAAAAGTCAATGCTGACCACAATAAAAAGGCACCAGAACACCCATTACCCGTATGCATTACAGCCACCTAGTAGTCAAAGAGCTCAAGGATGCTAACCTCTAATCTCCTCATGTCTCAATCCGATTGAGCACCCATGAGGCCCCGCAACCCACAGCACCCAAAGGATTCGTCACTAATGTCCTGGTGCTGGACACCATAGCACACACTAGAGATATTGTTAAGCCATGCCCCAATGGGCCAGAGCTTCCCTGGTGGCACAAGAGTAACCAAAACCTAGGTGGTTTTAATGTTATGGCTGATAGGTGTAGTTGTGTTGTTTTATAGAACAATAAGCTAAGGTACAGTAGTTCATGCAGAACCTCAAGAGAGACTATGAATGAGAAATAATTTTCTTGGTATGACAAAAACACTACAATGTCAATACCGAACCATGGAAGAACCCTGGAAATATCATGTCTTCTGGAGTCATATGGATAAAAAGAGTGTCAAAGTGGATGGTTTAAGGAGGCCGAGAGAGAATAGAGCTGGATTATAAAAAAAAAAAAAAAAAGAGCTAAATAAATGGAAAAGGAGCAGGATAGTAACAAAAAATGGCCATATTGAGGGAATTGGAAAAAGGCACAAGATGGAGAGAGCTGAGCACAAAGAAAGAAAAGAGGCATTGAGGTGTGAGCTGAAAAAAAAAAAAAGGAAAAAATGTGGCAGTGGGTGAGGGATGAGCTGCTGGAGGATGTGGAGGAGGAATATTTGGAACAAATGTGCAGGATGTGACAAGAAAAAAGTGAGACTGAGAGTAAAAAAAAAAAAGGGAGGTAGAGGAATTCAGAGCGAGAATTACACATGAAAAGGAAATCCAAGAGCTGGACAACAAAGTGCAGTCTGAGAAGGAAAAGTCATATGATGAATGAAGCAACACAAAGACATGGAAATGCTTTTGGAGAAGAAGAGATTGGAGATAGCATTACAGAGTGAGAAACTCACGGCTTTCAATAGACGAAATGAAAAACAAGGGGAGATGGGAAATGAAATCAAAGAACCAGATGAGAAGAAGGCCTTGTGTCTGAAAAGAGGATGGGAAAATACAAAGAACTGGTTAAAAGTAGAAGAGAAAGAATGTGCAATTGCAAAGCAGAATGAAAAGATTGAGAGGGAAGAAGACAGACAGAAGTAGGAGAAAATAAAAATAAAAAACAGGCAAAGATAGAGACAGAGAAACAAATTGAGGCAGACAGTAAAAATAGAGAAAGAGTTTAGGAACAGACTTATAGCAAAACGCATATATATGTGCCCAGAAATGGAAAGCAAGTAGAGAGAATGAAACAATAAACAGAAAGAGACTGAGATGAATTGTAGAGAATTACAAAACAAGAGTGATTATTTTATTGACATTTCTTTTATTTCTCCTTCAGAAAAATCTAACTTTGGAACAAGTGGACACTGGGCAGCTTATCACAACAACCGATAGGACACCCGATGAGGACAAAAGAGAAGGAAAATTCTATCAGTGAGAAAAAGGTTCGTTTCAAATATTTCGAGAGAAAAAAGGATTGTTAGAGGAAAAGCAAAAGATTGATGAGCAAACAACCAAAAGGACAATCTTATAAAGCAGCTGGCAGCGAGGAAAGAGTAAAGAACATATAATAATATTCTGAAAGAAGAGATAGCAGGAGGGCAAAATACAAATCAACCAAATACTTCCAATAATCAGAATAGAGCAGTGAGAGGAATGGGGAAGCGAGAGAGAGAGAGAGAGAGAGAGAGAGAGAGAGAGGTGATGTGAGGGAACAGAAGGATGACCATCTGTTTTAAATGCTCAGAGTCCAGGAGGAGAAAAAAGGCAAGGATAAAGGAAGAGATAAAAAAAACCAAGACTGTGATTGAGCAGCTAGCTGTGAGGTGAAAAATATCACACAACCTGAAAGTAAGATGGAAATAAGAACCAGCAGTGAGTTTTATATTATTTAAGTACAGTACTGAGAGTGAGATGGAAAAGAAAACAAGAAGAATCCAAACTGAGGTACATTTGTTTCTTGGAGATGTTAAGAGAGAACAGCACAGCACAATGCCACAGATGTCGCAACCTTTGAGGGAGCGCGCAATTTGCACGCTGACTGCAGGAATGTCTACCAGAGCTGTTGCTCATGAAATTAATGTTTTCTCTACCATAAGCCGTCTTCAAAGGC
>JAOVVA010000052.1:19161066-19171100 GCA_028565275.1 Leiocassis micropogon | reverse complement strand
TACAGTGCTGTGTGTAAATAAAGTACTCCCAGCCATTAGCATTAGACAGCAAGCAAGCTCACTCGTTCTCCAAGATCCTTCCGGCGGTAAAACGCTGCAGTATAAAAAAAAGATATATATATATATATATATATATATATGTGTGTATATGTAAATTATATTTTATATAAAAAAAATCATGGTAGCCTATCCACCTTATTCCTATCTTACAAAAGACGGTAATTGGACGTCCAAAAATGACATGGAAAAGACGTTCCACCAACGTCAACATTAGACGTGCGGTAGACGTCGAAAAAAGACGTCGCCTGGCGTTCCAAAACAACCCCATCAATTGACGAAAATTGGACATCCAAAAATGACATGGAAAAGACGTCACTACGACGTCACATTGCGCAGTGGGATAAGGCATGCTACTGGTACATGTGGTCAAAAATGAGGGTTTTGAGACCCAAATTTTTTTTTTTTGCATTTCATTTTTTTTTTTTTAGTTATGCAAAACGGAGCCGTTTGTTTCTTTTGCAGTTTGAAGTTTTCCCAGGAATTCCTTTAATTCACTTGCCGAGTCTGAGATGATGAGTAATGCTCTGTTGTACTAATTTGTGAATCTGGGGTGTGTTCATGTCATATTTCAGGTTTTACATGGGTTTGTAGTAACACATTCTTTGCGCACAAGGGATTATCTGTTCTTGATCTTTAACACACACAAAAATCCAAGAAAGTTTATTGACAACACTGTGAACAAAACCTTTAGTTATCCAAGTATAGATAACGACTGAAATGCTGTGCAACTTGTGGTGTTGATTAAATATTATGTCTCGTACAAAGCTGTAATCTTTTTTTTTTAAATAATTTTTTAACATTGCAGCTTTCTACATAGCACTTCAGTCCAGTGGGTGGCAATTATTAAAAAAAACCTTAAAGTAAGTACTAATCGTGCAAAACAAGTACTTTTCGAGTACTTTGCGGAAGATGGAAGCTGTTTCTTTTCCAGAAAAGTTGTGGTATAGTTTTTCAAAAAGTTGTAAATTTTTAAACTAGTTATTGATTGTACATTCACATAAATCCTTTAATAGTGTGAATTGATTCTGTATCAAAACCTGACCCACCGATCCTAAAGTGCAAGTGTGTCCTCCTGTGGTGGTAATAGATGTGAGCTATGGAGATGTATGATGCAAAACAAACATTACTTGTTGAAAGTCATAACAGTGATGTCAAACTGGATCTAGTAAGGGTTGTGTGGGGGTAGGCCTTCTTTCCAACCAAATGGAAGCCACACCCGATGGTCTATTCACAGCCATGAACACCTAATTAAACGGGTGGAATCAGGTGTGGATAGAAATGAAAAGTCTACACCCGCACCAGCCCTTTCTGGATCCAGTCTGACGATCATGTTTTAACATAAAAATATAAATTGCAGCAAATTAAGCTATCTTTATAGCATCATGAAATATGATTGTGTATGAAATACCAAAACTCTACTAAAAGCATTATTCTGATTTAAATACGCTTGCGCACATGGTACATGGTTCCCAACTGTGATTCTGCGTCACTGTTTTGTTTAACCACGTTGACTGACCAGAGCATACGTCGCTTTGGGTTATTAGCAATGTAGCAGAATATATAGCAATATTGGGTTTGAAAAACATAAACATTGTGATCATGAAACGACTCTTCGAAGGAAAACCAGTATGTGCCAACAGGGATGACTTTTCTCGTAGTCATTGCTTAAAAAAAAAAAAGTAATGCTGTTCTTCCTGAATGAAAGTGGTTGTGACATTCACTATAGCTTACGTGGCAGTGTTTGTTTTTACACCGAAAAGTTGAGTGACCAGAGTGTCGTGACCAGAGTGTGGTGACCAGAGTGTCGATGAGATCGATGAGTTTGTGTTCTGTGTTTTTGCAGCTGCGTGCCAGACAATGTGTTTGTCGACCCGTCATGTGGCCTTTAATGTTCAATATTAGCATCATGACACACTATTAGACACAGTGACTGTTTCTCAGGATTGCTTGGCATCCCAGAAGCTTGGTAATTTTAGCTTGTTGTAATCGTGACCATGAAACACAACGTCAGTTCTGCGCAGGTCATTTATAAATTTAACTCTGGTTTACGTCTCTCTATGTTGTTGAGATCATGTAAAAAATCCTATAGAATGAGTACACAGCTGTGCTGATATCCAGCACAACGGCACTCCCTTTTTGTGATATTGCTTAAACAGCACACACAAGCCTAGCACATCACAGGAAACAAAATGATTCTACCAAATTGTTGTAGTATTTTAAGGGGAAAATTAAGCAACAGATCAGCGCACACATCTTTTAAAGATGATGATGATAATAATCAAGGTGTGTCTGTTAACGAAGTTCTAACAGCTCCGTCCTTCATGGGAAAGATTTCACATTCCTGTTAAATCAGATAGGAGCTCAATGGAAGTTGCCGTCAAAGTGTTCTACCCCCACCCTATCGCCACATGTCTGGTGATCAGTTAGTATGTGTATATATATATATATATATCAAATCGTTGTCCTCTATGCATCACTCACTGCCCCATGTGATTGACATTCCTTACTTGTTTTTGTGCTCCAGTCGAGCCTCTGTGCTGTGATTGGTGGACAGAGGGGCTGGGCTCTAACCCTGCCCTTATTTATTCAATTTTTATTTAGTTAAAGATTTAACTGCTTTCAACAGAGGCATGACTTACTACGCATAGAATTCTATGCCTGATAATACTGGAACTATCAGAGACAATACCAGATTGTCCGTTGTGTGTTCTGACACACATGAACACCTGTCTTTACTGTACATAGTGATTCCCATGGACGTCTGATGGACCACCGTTAAATAGGACTTTGCGGTGATGACCACACCCGGCCTTCTTCCTGAATGTTTCCTTGTTCCTGAATAAGGCCGTTGTGCAAGTGACCATGTTCTACAGTCAAGTGCAAACTGGAGGATTCGTTCGATAATAAACCAAAATGAATGATAAGATATTTCTGCTGAAAGGTGTGACATTTATCAACCAGACCCAAGCAATCCCATGATTGAACACATTCCTTTCTGTTTCCTAATCTTACTCTCTTGATTCAGCCAGAAAGAGTGTATGTGGGGGTGTGTGTGTGTGTGTGTCCATTTGTTTAATTCCATTTCCCACTTTCAGTGCTAAAATAAGGAAATATTATCAAAACATATTGTGTCAAACTGGGTGGTGTAAAACAGGCCTGGAATCCAGCTCTGCATTCATTTTCAGTACAACTTATCCTATGCAGGCTTACAGGGGGGGCCTGTCGTCTGTTTCAGGGGAAAATACAGGTTACATCCTGGACGTAGTGCCAACCCGTTGTGGGGCACAAGCGCGCACACGCAAACAGTCAAACACTACCAGGAATTGGTAAACGCCAATCGGCCTAGCACGCACGCCTTTAGACTGTAGAGGGAAGCAATCAGAAGAAATCAGAAAGGGGGATCGAGAAGCTCATATTCTGTGGTGGAAAGGTTTAAAAATGCATCTAAAGATACAGAGATATACACCGATCATTAAAATATCCTACGTTTTTCAGATTAAGTGTTTTTGAGAAATATTATTTGCTCTTTGCTGCACATGTTTGGGGGGGGGGATTATCGTGAAAAAAAGATTTCTCGGCTCCATGTGAAGTCTGTGCGATAAATAGAAACTTGAGACATTATGAAACCGAACCCATTGGGGGAGTGGACAAAAAAAATAAATCTCATTTTCATCTGTTTCACTTCATTTATAAGCACCAGTCTATCCAAGTGAAGGCGTAGTCAGTCTTAACTGTTGTTACTCTTTTTGCCTTTCACCAGAAGTTATAGTTCCCAAAATTAATCTGATTATAAGTTTCGAAATGGTTAAAAATAAAGAAATACAAATTCTTATTAGCACCAAGGTTTAGATTGAACGCCTGATCTCAGTTGCTGAACATCAAGTCTTGGTAGAGTTTAATATAGAGTCCTTCAGTTTCCTGTGTTAGTGGCGTTTGATGTCAGAAGGCACAGACGTTGCCGAAAGCGCATTACAGGGAGGCGCTGGCACCGTCAGCTGCCGGAGTCACCTGGCCACGTGACCCCAGTTTGTTCTATTTCTGGTCCTGATTAGGTTTGTGCTCACAAAGGCATCGGCCGTGTGTTCGGATTACTGAGTGAAGTAGAAGCGCCTCCCCTTACTTCTAATGAGCTGCGTGAGTTTATTCGCTTTGTTATCGTCACTTTGTGTGGGAGACTGTTGCAGTCAACAAGAAAGGAATAAGGTCGCTAGGGTTGCTGTGTTTTGGTTTACTTTTATGAACAGTGCATTTTTTAAAATTATTTTTTATTTCTTTTTATACTTTATCAGGATTGATTATTGTTTATTTTTCTTTTAGATTGTGTTTTAGGGTGGTTAATTTCTAAAAGATGATAAAGTTTTGTTTAAATTCTGTAAATTTTGCTCGCTTGTCAATGCGAGCCGGATCTGTTTCACCGTGCTACATGAACTAGACTAAATATAGATAAATGAAAAAGAAACTACAATGTATTTTACACCATCAAATCATAAACAGGTTGATTTCATTTTTCTTGGCTGAAATCGGCCGAGAAAAATAATATGGTCAAGAAAAATGTGTTACGGTTCTGTAAGTATCTTTTTATTTATTTTTTTAATTTTTATTTTATTTTATAAATATCCTGATGCAATGTTAAATCTTTTTAGATTTTATTACAACTCTATACAACTTTCGCAAAGAATTTGTTCCTACTCCACAGGATGCTGTGCCGCCTGTTAATGTGGTGAGAGTTTAGAGCCCACCCCCTGTTGGATTATAGAGAAACGGCATAATTTTGCTACCTCAAATGCAAACATACTCGTATAAAAAAAAAAAACAACCTATATATTTAAAAAAAAATCTATTTTGATGTCAGTGTGGCGATACATGAATTTCCACCTGAAAGAGTTATATGTAACTGAAAATATTTTTCATCCCATTTCTAATAACATTTTCTTAAAACGCACAAGGTTCTAGGACTTTCACTGTGATACCAATTCAGTTCAACTAAAACATGGAACTTGAACAGGGAGGATGAAGACTATTTCATTGGATTCCTTTGAGACCCGTCACACCAGTGCATGACACGCGCATCTTTTTGAACTGCTGCACGCAAAGCATTAGAGTGTAGAATTAAAGTGGAGGTGACCATGATTGGCCAGTTGATTGATGTGCAACTGCACAGTTTCCCCAAATGGAGGGCACGCCCAATCCAAACCCTGGACTTCTGGATCCGGTGCATCCGCCAGGAATCAAACTCTCGATATCGGGGTCGCTTCTCTCTTGTTCCACTCGGGAGCTTGTACACGATCAGGACTGAATTGAATATATCTTATGCGGATCGGCTGACCACAGGGCAGAGCTGTCCAAGTTTAATACCTGGATGATTCTGTGCACTGGCTGATCGACCAATGTGTCTTTTATTATTATTTTTATTATCAGTACTTCACAGCCAACCATGCTGTCAACTGTACAGTGTCTTTGGGCCTAACTTTTTAAGTGCATTAAAATTATACAGATATTTTGAATAGTCATAAATGGTTTATTTAAATCTTGCTTATTTGATTATGTGCAGAATTTCTGGGAATTGCTTGGCACGGTGGCAAATAGTTTTAATCCGCGGTCTATTTTATTATTCATTTTTTTAAAATACCACCTTGGCCTCAAGATGACTCCACACAAACAGTTCTCTTGACATTTTGAATGGCATTGCAAATGTCATATTTGAGATTGAAGATACTCCATACTGCCAATTTTAACATCCTAACAACTCCGTAATCCTCAGCTGTACAGATAATCGGATTTGAACTAGATAAAATGTCACATGTAGAGTCGCACGTTTGCTTTATTTGTAAAATGTCTAAAATTTGTGTCTCTCTTTTTTTTTTTTATTATAATTTTTTTCAGTAGGTCATCATCCCTGCATTGGAGAACTCTGTATAAAGGTCCGTCATGGTTCTCTCTGTGCTGCAAGGATTCGGCAAGAAGCTGCTGCGTGTGAAAGCAGTGGATTGCAGCAGCGAGGAGTCTCGGCTGTCACGATGTCTCAACACGTTTGACTTGGTGGCGCTGGGTGTTGGCAGCACGCTCGGCGCTGGTGTGTATGTGCTGGCAGGTGCCGTAGCGCGGGAAAATGCCGGTCCTGCCATCGTGCTCTCGTTCCTGATCGCTGCTCTGGCTTCCGTCATGGCGGGTCTGTGTTATGCCGAGTTTGGAGCGCGGGTGCCAAGAACGGGCTCTGCGTATCTGTACAGCTATGTGACAGTGGGAGAGTTATGGGCGTTCATTACCGGCTGGAACCTCATCCTGTCGTACGTCATAGGTAGGCTAACGGTGCTTGCTTACAGTCGTGTGTGTGATGACGGGTTTTTTGATCCTGTATAAACAGAGCAAGTCTGTTTATTTGTGAAACATGTTCATGGCCATGTTCTGAAATTCAAGGTTAACATGGCCAGAGCTCAGGGATAGATATGCAGGTGGTTAAAAAAAGCAAGATAGTAAAACAGTAGAGTAACAAAAGAACATTGATAAATACAAGAGATTACTCTGGTGCCTAAAAGGGTAAGACCGGGAATTAACCGTGAGGTTAAGAGCTAAAATTATTTTACAGTGATTAGAGGTGGAAAACATTTCTAGTGTATGATTTGGAGCCATCATCTTGTGTAATATTATTAATTTTAGTAATTCCCTGGAATGCTTTTTTTTTTTTTACTAGAATTTCATAAACTGTTATGAAATCATATCATATCTTTCATCATATCAGAGATAAGCTGAAAGTTTTTCCAGACTACATGGCTAAGCGGAAAAGGTACGATTTATTAAAAGCAGACATTCTCAAAGCAGTTCGTCAGAAACTGGATTTTGATCTCTTAACGAGCGAGCCAGAAACTGACATGAGGGAGTAACAGTGAGAAGAAGAGTCAACAGGGAGCCCGTCCTCTCCTGGGTGACACGTGATGCTGGAATTATAAACCATAACGATATATCAGACACAAGCTAGTCAGGGCTTTAGAAATGTCATGCATCATAGACTTCTCCAGTATGTATTTTGTTTTCTAAGTAGGCTACTCCATCATCTGCATCTGCCAGCAAATAAGTACCATGCTGTAGTTGGATGGGTATTTCTGCATAATTACCTGCTTTATCTCTGTCTAGACGGTGATGCTGTTTGAATCTGTCGTTTTTGCTTCTGTGACTCCCTGGGACTAAACAGTCTTCTGAAATCTTTCTTAGGGACATCCAGCGTAGCCCGGGCATGGAGCGCCACATTCGATGAGATTATAGGGCAGCAAATCGAGATGTTCTGCAGGAACCACATGAGAATAAACGCCCCTGGGATTTTAGCCGAGTATCCAGACGTATTCGCTGTGCTCATCATCATAATTCTAACTGGTAAGTAGAGCTGTGAATTGTAAGACTGTCGGTTCAGTTAGTTTTTTTTTTTTAGACTTTGATTTTCAGCTCAGTAGCACTAATTTCAAGCAGCTATAAGTCTTACAAGTTATAAAGTATTAATTCTATTAAAAGTTCCCATCATGCGTTGAAATGCTGTGTAAATTGTGCTGTTGACAGTTAAATTGTCATGTCTCGCACAGGGTTTATTTTTTATTGTTGTTTTTTTCACTGCCAACATTCTCCAGTCCAGTAGGTAGTGATAATTCCCCAATCATCTATAAACTTAAAAGGGGGAAAAGAAGAACTGATAAACTCACAAAACAGAAAATTTGCATTTGGTGCCATTTTGGTGAATGCATCAATTTTAGAAGATTTGACCTAATGTCCTTTATCATAAAAAAAATCATTTGTTCATTTCAAATTTCATCAGATGGCGCCATATATCTTTTTTTTTATTTTTTATTTTTTTATTCACGCTTATGGGGGTGCAATTAAATTCCATGCGAATGAAGTCACAGGAACATCTCATAGAAAATATTTAAAAACCATAAGTTTATTCTCTTGGTGAGCCAGGATACATGCTCTGAATTTGCATAATTTATTTATATTTTTTATGTTGAGCTGGCCATGCCTTGACACTTCTTACTTCTTTAGTCTGACCTTTAATACTGGTAAAGTAATGAATAAATGTTTTGCTATTGAGTATTTGCAGTAAGTACTATACTTCTTAGCACATGTTATTTAAACAAATTCCACCAAACATTACTCGGAAGGTCAGATGATTGGCATGGATTTATGAAATAGAAATATTTTAATCAACTCAACGTATTTAACAGTTTATACATGCGTCCATTATGTATTGCATAATTAGAATTACAGTTGTGATTTAAACGGTCACGCAATGTAATCAGTCTTATTCAGGATCAAATTGACAATTGATAAATTTCTTTAAATATACTGCAGCTTTTTCAGAAACTACGAGCAGTTTGCATCTTCTACAAATACAAATTTTGTGAGAATGTTGCTGCTACTTATTTTAAGTTTAAGTGGTTGGAGTGATGATGGACTGGAGTGTGAAGCAGAAGATGATCCCGGAATTTACATGGCATTTTAATAACCTTTTTGTAGTGTTTTAATGTTTAAATCCCGAAGAAATGGAGCCCTAAGTGGTCCAGACAGCAAACTCGAGTGTAGTTCAATCGAATCGAAAAAAAACTCGTCCAAAAAGCGATCAAACCTACAATCAGTTTAGCGTTCCCAGCCCTAATTAAAAATAAACATGAGCTTTTTGAGCTCCATTTATCTTACTTATACATGTGACTTACAGTAAGTAATATGCTCTGGAGGTTAATTTGTACTTTTATTGTGAATTTGAGTATAATATATTAATGTATATAAAATAAATATCCTTCCAAGTAAAATAAATAAATAAAAATTGTCCTATACCTGTACTCCTGTATATCAACTGTGCAAATATGATCTTCCAGTGCAATCTCGCACAATTAACAAAACACAAATAGTAGCTTATCTCTTCCCTTGGTGCAAATTAAGGAACTAAAATGAGTGTTGTGTTGTTTTCAGGGTTGCTGGCGTTTGGAGTAAAAGAGTCTGCTATGGTGAATAAAGTGTTCACGTGTGTCAACGTGCTGGTGTTGCTGTTTGTCGTGATCGCCGGTCTGATCAAAGGATCCCTTAAAAACTGGAGCCTGGATCCCGAAGACATCCTGAACAGAAGCCTGAGCAGAAAGTGAGTGTGTGTCATGTATAACTGATTGTTTTAAGCGTAAATTATTTATGTTCACGTGCTTACTTTTTTGTTGTTTTTTGTAGTGAAACTACATTGCCCCTACGAGAAAGTCTGGGAGAGGGGGGGTTTATGCCCTTTGGCATCAGCGGGGTTCTCTCAGGCGCTGCTACCTGCTTTTACGCGTTTGTTGGGTTTGACTGCATTGCTACCACAGGTGAGGAACAATAACTATCTGCTCGTTATACCCGCTCATGTACAGCCTAAGGAAGTGCAGAGCTGTGAAAGGCTTCTCAGTGGTTCTGCTTCAGATCTCGGTCTCGTGTCGATGGAGCCTTTTCTTATCGTTGCTTTTCCTGTAGGAGAGGAGGTGAAGAACCCACAGAGGGCCATCCCTATTGGCATCGTCGCTTCGCTGCTCATCTGCTTCGTGGCCTATTTCGGCGTGTCTGCTGCTCTTACTGTGATGATGCCTTATTACTTGTTGGATAAAAACAGCCCCCTGCCTGCGGCCTTTAAATACGTGGGCTGGGGTGGAGCCAAGTACGCTGTGGCAGTCGGATCACTCTGTGCCCTCTCCACCAGGTAAACACAGCTTAAGTGTAGGTTTCTTTTTCATTTTTTTTAATGAAAATAGTTGTGTAGGCAGGGAGCTTCTCAGTAGTGAACAGTTATGGATCACTGGTGAAAAAATGTCTGTTTTACTGTATATGAGTTGCTTTAAAATTACAACTGTTAGATGGTTCCATTAAGCCTTGTTTCTTATTAGTTTTAATTTTACGATTATTTTTATTTTATGATTTTCTGACCAGTTGGTGCGTTCCTTTAACTTTTCTTTGTACAGAAATTAAAGAAAGTT
>JAOVVA010000052.1:19146991-19160966 GCA_028565275.1 Leiocassis micropogon | reverse complement strand
TGTCGCTGCTGCTGTGGAAATTTCACGCTACGGACATTAAATATAGAATATTTATTGAAACAAAAACTGATACCATTCAAAAATATATAACGTATTGAAACATTTATAACTTACGTATGTTACTTACGTTACTTACGTTACATGATGTACGGAGATGTATTTATTTATTTATTTTTTTACCAATCACTAGCCTATATAATACGAATGGTTTCTTAATTAAATTTAAATGTAAATTATTGTGTCCTATTTATATGATGTCGTCCTCGATATTAATTATAATAAATATATAAATTATTTTTCGAGTTAAATTTTTTCACACTCCAGCGATACGTAATGACTTTATTCATTCCCTTTTCCGCTAAACTGAAGAGCCGTTGTTCACTCGTTCCCTACACCGTTACAGTTCACTTTGTGCGCATCTCATAGGTGTATGTACGCGCATTTCATAGGTGTGTGCATGGAGAGTTTGTGTGTATGCGCGCGCATTTCATAGGTTTGTGTGCACGGAGAATTTGTGTATATGTGCGCGCATTTCATATGTAGTTGTTTGAGCAGTTAGTAGTATATATGTATGTGTGACTGTTTCATATATGTGTATGCAAGTGTTTCATGTGTGTGTGCATGAGTGAAGTTTGACTTAAGCCCTATACGGCGCCTCATATAAATGAGCAGCGTGCAGACAAGAACAAGAAACGTGCCACATATGAGCAGTGTGCAAATGTACAATGTAGCCAGTAATGTGCTACATCATGACCCTGATTTCTTGATTACTTGACAGTGCTCAGTTTAATACTAACACTAATTAATGCGAACCATAATCATTCAGTGATAATATGCAACAATTGTTCCCCAGGGTAGTTAAGTTTAGACGAAACTTACAGTGTACAGTAGGTCAGCAAATTGCTGTAGAAGTTTGCAATTTGCGACAACTTCAGCATTCCCATGTTTTAGCCCCCTTTTTTTTGCAGAGGTGGACATCTGGGCTTCAGAAAGTTTTATCCTGATAGGAGAGAACTAATTAGTATATGTAGTATTTCACAAACGTGAATAGACCCCTTACATTTCAGGAACCACTTTATTATATGTTCTCAAGAGATAATACTACAGAAATAAAAATTGGATATACTTTAGAGTAGTCAATGTGCAGCTTGTATAGCAGTACATGCATCAACATCCAGACTTTATTGTCAAAATAACTGGCAACGAAAATGAGTACACCATAAGCGTACATGTCAAGACTTTGTCCAAAGTGTCAACATTTTGTGTGAGCACCATTGTTATCTAGCACAGCCTTAAACCACCCGGGCATGGAATTGACCAGAGCTGCACATGTTGTTGCTGGGATCCTCTTCCACTTCTCCATAATGATATCACGGAGCTCCTGGATATTAGACACATGGCGCTTTGCCATCTTCCGCTTGAGGTTGTCTCACAGGTGCTCAATAGGGTTCAAACTCGTCCACTGACAAACACATGAACATGATTAATAGGATGAAGATATACAGCTTTTATCACTTACTCACTTTTGTTGCCAGTTATTTGGCAAAAATGACTCTATGTTGAGTTGTTTTTAGATGACAGTAAATCTATACTGTTATACAAGCTGGACATTGACTACTCTAAAATATACCCAAGTTTCATTTCTATGGTATTGACCTTTGAGAAGATATACTAAAATGTTTGCTGAAATTAGAGGGGTGTACTCACTTTTGTGAGTGGGTGTATATTGTCTTTATATAGTTGGTAATCACTGTAAATGTTTTCCATATATGAGGGTGTTGTTGATGTCTTTGTATCGCCAAATCAATAAGTAGGGATAAGACAGCATGTGCCAAAACATTCACTATTTTTTGCTCTTAAAGGGAACTGTATATGTATACTGTAATGTATAACTGTAAACTGTATATGCAATGAGGCATACCAAATACTGCATTGCTGATGAGTACATTAAATTTACCCACCTAGTGTATATTTTTCTACATCTTAAGGGTCAAATATAATTAAAGAAATTCATTCAATAATTTTAAATGGCATACTTTGGCATTGTGTAGTGTGTTAAAGTGATTCATAGTCTGCCTGTGAAAGCCTTGCACCATAAAGTGTGTTTTTTTCCCCCGTTTTGTCTCTTCCACCAGTTGAAAACAACAGCTTTTGGTGACTGTCAAAGTGGAGCAATTACCTTTTCTTCATAAATAATGCAAGAATATATTATTGGATTGAGCTTGTAAAGCTGTAAAAGCGCCACAGATGAGTCTTTATAAAAAAGAAATGACTCTAAAATAGATGTGACAGCCATGAGAACGTAGAGACACGGTTTCTTAATGAAACATGAGCATGAATGACAAGCTTCCTGAACAACTTGGATCTAGCTTTCAAGACAATCATGGAGAAATCAAAAACAATAACAGGTACTCTGAGCATTCCTTAGATGGAGATGCCAATGCAAACGAGATTCCGAGTAAAGATGGTAGAACACTGGAGGAACAGTCCTCTTTTGTGTCCAACACTGAGGAACAGGACAAAATCATCATCTGGGGCACAGACTCTCAGTATGATGATCCTGAACTGGCGGAGTTTGAGATGTTGGAATGCCAGGAACTGGAGGCATATCTTGTTGATTCCGAGGACAGTTACATTAAACATGACAGTAGTAAACTAGAGCCTTTTTCCAAAACTATGACTCAAACTGAGGTTGATGTTCAAGAAGACACAAAAGTGGACACAAAGGACCAGGAAACAGCTTCCCACAAGTTCATCAGCAAAGAGATGGAGACATACCCTTCTAGGGCTGAATTTAGCTCTGATAATGATGTATTTGTATCTTGTTACTCTACAATGTCCAGTATTTCCTTACAATCCTGTCTGACCAACTCAGATAAGAGCAGAAGTTCTCCACATACTGAAGGAACTCATGTAGATCTCAATCTGAACACTACAGTTTTATCTGAGGAACCTTTTCTAGAAGCACAAGAAAACCAAGCAGCTCAAAACCAACCTGTAAAAGCATGCAAAGAATCCTCAGGTCAGTTAAAAAATGGTATAAATGAATGTAAATCAACCCTTGCAGGTGCTAAAAATGAGCACAACGAAATAGAAAATGCCAGCGAGAACAGTGCAGATGCTGATGCGAAGCACCCGATTTCAATTAAGGAAGAATGTAAACATAAAGATCCAAAAACGGTTTCATTTCAGCAAAAATCTTGCCAACCATTTGGGTCAGATGACGCACATTCTTTTTCAGTGGCCAGCAAGATTCCTCACGGTACCAGTCATGAAATAAAATCTAAACAATCCCAAAAGGAAGAAACTTTAGAAATGACTCAAAGATCCTTGAAGCCAGACCCAACAGAAACACACAGTCATAGTGTGGTGGCGGAGCCCAGACTGTACCAGAAACAGGATTCTTTGGAAAGAACTCACAGTGCTAGCATGTCTAGCATAGGAGGCCGAATGCCATGGGGCACCTCATCGCACCCCCCTACTCCTCCTTCTTCCAAGACCACCAGCTCCCCAAAACAACAACCAATTTCTTCCCCAGCCAAGACCGCCAGCACACGACCTCCAAACCAGGAACCTTCTGGTTCTCCACATAGGCTTACTACTGGTTTGAAGCTCCCAAGTAAAAGCTATTTCAGTAGTGGCATCCCAAAACCAATTCCTTCTCAACAGTCATGTAAAACAGAACCTGATTTTACGAAGTCCTCCCCTCCGCAAAGGCCTAAAAATGTCCGCCCGAAAATCATCACTTACATCCGTAAGAGCCCTCAGTCAAAGCCACATTCTACAGAGAGTCCATATGAAGCATCTACATTGCCTTCAAGGCTTTCACCATACTCTAGTATGCCAGCCATGAAAGAGCAAAAAGCTGCAGGATCCAGAGGCTCACCAGTGATTAGCTCCTCCAATATCCTACATGAAAAGCATCGACAAGAGTTGCAAAAATCCGGATACCACTCGCCACCTGGCCTGATAGTGTCTGGTATCAAACCTCCAGGTCATACTGTACCTCATAAAATGGTAGGAAAGTCAGAAAGTTTCCATGGTGAACTCCCAGGCAAATATCTGCATGAGGTGAGAATTCATGATACTTGCCATGTTATTATTATTATTCATGTTTTTTGACATTTTTATTTGCCATTTTTTTTAAATAGCTGTTTTTGGAATTGAAATGCCGTTTCTGTGTGATTTTAAAAGAACCTCTTTGTTTTTTTTTGGGTCTAGGTGGGCAGAGGTGTCCATCTTGGTGCATATGAAGTAGCTGGTGCATGTCGATCACCAAGGGCTCTGAGGCCTCAGCTTGGCCTTGGAGCAGTCACAAGACAACCTACAACCAAAGCCAGGATGCTGACGACAGGCCCGAGGTCAGCTTCACCTCTCAGCCACTCAGCTCCCATGGGGCAGCCTATGCACTGCTACCAAGATTCCACAGGTTAGTTAGTACGATGAAATTAGTGACGAAAAAATATGCTCTCTGAAGATATCTGCAGTGCTAATGTGACAAAAATCACCACAGGTTTTATGAGATTTTATGAATCTGGATAATGTATTATAAAATGTATAATAAATGGATAATATATTTATTCAGGGTTGTCAGGTTTCTTTGGGTAGCATGGTGTATTTAAAACCCATTAGAGTTTAGCAGTTGTTGCGTTTCCCATTTTCACCACTAGGTGCAATATCTCTGTCAAGGTAAATGAAGCTAAAGTGGCTGCACTGACCCATGATTGTACAATAAAAGGACAAAAAAAGGCAAACTAATTAATAGACCTTTTTCTTATATAGATCAAATTGCTACATTTGTAATATTTGTATATTTCATTACCAAAAAACAAAAAACTCTTTCTGTTTGTTTTTGTCATATGGGTTTATACATATGATAATTATAATAGACCTTATAAAGATAAAAAGCATTGCACCTGCTGTTAGATATGTGTAATATTCATTCCATAAAAAATATTCTGCCTAAATAAAAGGCCTAGTAATATCAGTTTCAAGTTTGTACGGAGGAAAATAAAATCAATATTTTTTCAGGCATTCTAAATGATGTACTTTTGCAGGAAATAAATTCTGTACCATACTCTGCATCTCCAGTCCTGTGTAACAAGCAACTAATAAAACATGCAGCACTGTGATCATAAAATGCGTAGACTAACACTCTCCTCCCCTAATGGTTCATGGCTTAATTATCCAGCCTAAAGGCTAAATTGTCTCCATACCATGCTATGTACAGTAATGTAATCATTTTGAGAATTGCATATTTATGGGGAGTCATACACCATTTCTCCCTTTGAAGTTGGAAACCCATGTCAAATTCAAGTGCTGTTCATTTTACACTGTTTGAATATGTTTACTCCTTCATATTCTACTCAGTCCAATAGCCAAAGATTCTCACTAGTTTTACTGAAGTAGATCACTGTAAAATTCTTTGCTCCATAGGAAGTAAATATCAACTATAAAACGGTGATAAATTAAATCTCCTCTAATGCCTAGGGATGTGAATTTAAATCCTGAGCCTGACCAAGAAACAAACACATTTGGTTCAACACTTAACACAGAAGTATTAATTTATCTTGTTACTGTTTGACTAAAAGATGTTAATTAATCTAGGTGTTTTGTTTTTAATTTTAAATTCTTTTTGAATGTTTCATCAGGTGAACTGAAGAAGCCTATGTTAGAGGTCGCTCCCAAGTCTCTCCTCCCCAAATCCGGTCAATCTGGTCTGCGGCCGCCGGGCTTCTCTCATCTACCCGCTGCTCGTCTTGCCACATTTGGTTTCGTTCGTAGTGCCAGTGTGTCCTCCGTTTCCAGCAACCAGTCCAACGATAGTACTCATAGCAGCCCATGCCGCCCTACTCTCTGTAAGTGCTTTTTTTGACTTGAATTTATTACTATATGAGGAACTACCTCTGGATGTACAGTGAGATATAATTATTATTTGCAAGATTGAGGTTTCAGGTTGCTGTTTGTGACAATACTGGGACTAGGGTAGAAACTGGGGCAGTTTCTACCCTACTGTGGCATTCTCATTAGTCTCCTGCATAGATTCATGCTCCTTAACCTCGGGAGATGGTAAACAGAGTTCAGAATAAACTATATAAAGATAGAAGTTTTATTCATGGATCTCCAACAGCAGTACTATAAGGCTTCTTGGATGTAAATGATGTAAAATCTACATAGAAGACTATGCCAGAGAAAAAAAACTGCATTGTTTCTGCAGAAGGGCCCTAATTTGGTAAACCGATTTTAAATAACCTCATTAAATATAAAAATTAATAATGGGTTGCTATTCTCATTATATAGATAATGAGCCATAATAGTTGTGCTCATGTTTTTGTGCCAGGGGTCGTTTTTATCAGTTCCAAATGTTACGCAGTGTTTTTTTTTCCAGTGTTTGCAACATTGCCAACTGCAATTTTTTTTGTGGTCCTATATAAGAGAAAGGGAAAGTTGAAAAAAAGGAGGGGTTAATAGTGGCGTTAATGAGGCGGCGCAAAAGTGTCAGAGGAGAGAGTTCACAAATTCTAACAAATTCAGTCTTTCCAGTGGAACGAGTTTAAGGGCAGAAAGGACAGGAGCCAAGTGACAGCTTTTTCTCCCTAGTCAGTTTGTCCTCTCTCTGGTCTGGGACTCTGGTGAGGTCTGCTGTGAGCGGGATTTGTGCTGCATATTGTGTAGGATTTGATTTCACCCTCTTCTTTCTCTCTTCCTCCAGCTCGCTGTTGCTAGGGAAGAACGCCGATCATTAATCTCTAAGTTTTCTGTGCTTCTCGGGGTGATTTTCTTCCTCACACTGGGAAGGATTTCTCAATGCAGGCGCAATTACATTCTAATTGCTCCAACAGTGACACATTTTAGTACAAAACAGAAAGTGTCATTCACACAAGCACAAATGACTACACCAAACTCGGAATAGATCTTGATCCTAGTTTTAGCATTTTCTAAATTCTCAAATATTCTTAAAGATCCGAAATTTCTTATGAGGCATTCCATTTAAATATTCACACTAGATGTCTATATACTAACAAATGCTTACAGTATATTCTCACTGTGCCAGGATGATACAAGTGGGTGCATGAATTTATACTCAGACTTGTGTGTGCTTGCTTTGGTGTGACTGAGTCATAGATTTTCTGCTTTTCATCAAGGCTTGCTCACGCACTCTATAATGTGTTTGATACTGTTCTGCTCTTCGGTTTGCGCTTTCAGTGTTTATATTAAACAATTGTCTCTCCATAATTATTTTTTATTTAATTTATTTTCATATAATGTTAGTCATTTTAGATTTTGATCATTGAAAAAAAGAATTAGAATTTAGATTAAAATGCAGAATAGTTCAGGTTTTATTTTTCAGTATGAACACCTGATTAACATCAAATTTACCTGAGCATTGCTTACTGATAGTCATATCTACTATGCGTTCTTTATGATCTACAAAAATATGTTTTCCATGTATGTATGTTGGTTTTCTATTCTATAGAACACAATGTAGTGATATTTGCTTTGAATTTTTTAACTGATTGAGTAATTGCAACTAAAAGAGAAAATAATAAATCCATGAAAAGACTCAGTTTAACTGAATTTTACCAGAATATAGTAGATTTTAATAGAGTTTAAAAGTTATGATTTTGCATAGTTTTGATCAAGCATTTTTTAAAATTTGTAATGACAAATAGTTGGTTGTGATGACAAATTTAAAAAAAGGTGTATACATTTGTAAAAGGTTAGCCATGTTGATTAGCTGTTGGTGACCCATAGCAAAGAAACTCCAAGATGAGATTTTGATGTTAATCTCTTCTTTGTCTCTTAGACAGAAATGAGCCGTCTTTGAGACTTGAATGAGATTTAGGTGTTTTCTGCATCTTCTCAAAGGTGTCTAAAATGTGGCTTATTACCTTTAAATCTAGAGATAGTTTACATTTGTCTTGTGTATGACTCACATATGCAGAAATGAGCCATCTTTGAGACTTGAATGAGATGTTCTCAAATGCGTCTCCAATAAATCTCAGAGATAGTTCATATTTGTCTCATGTGCGACTCACATATTTTCTGTTTTCCCAAAGCAGTGTTTTCCACACATGAAGTATACAGTACTACAGGTTTTCTGATATGTTCTGATATGATCCTTTTTAAAATTTTTGCTTTGTCATGTGTGTATAGTTAGTTAAAATTAAATTAAATTTAGTTCTTTATATTGAAGAATATATTCTGCTGAGAAAATGTCACTCTATATTGCATAATCCTGACTCATATACAGTATATTTATTAAAACACAATGCAAAGAATGTCTAAAAATGCTTTGGGGTGATATCTACACTAAAGAGTGTTTAGTGCTTTTTTTTGTACTTCATCTTACTCTTCACATACGGAGAAATGTAGATATGTAGATTGTAGGTTGGTAACAAATAAAGTCAGTTACAAAATTGTTTTGTAATAGATAAATGTTTTATTTCAAAATCTAGCTTATTTATTTGTAAAAAAAAATCTTATAAGGATAGAATTCTTAGGGCAGTCACTGAATTCCGATAAACAAACCTTTAAAATAATTTACTATATAGTGCGAATTTAAACCTATATCAAACTTTATATGATACTTTTCTAAAGAATTTAGGAAAGTGTGTTGCAAAGTTGCGTTGGAAGCGCATAAATATTTACTAACTGTCTTAACAACTGCTCTTAGGGGCTTCCTGTTCTTTTCCCAGTGCAGGGAAATCTATTGTCCCGATTAATCACATATGCAGATGTATGAGGCAGAGATTGTGTGGAAAATGTGACTATATTTTTTAGGTGCTCAAATGTCTCTGTTTGAATTTAGGTGGCTAGTGTGTATTTTGTAGTGTGTGGTGTGGGCTAAAAAATTTTGCAAAAGTTTTACTGTAGGCATTTTTCTTTACATGCAGTCACTGCGTGAATTCATCGTCTTTATTGCAGGAGCGGTGCTGAGTCAATAGCTGCAGTATGAGAAAATGCTGAGAATAGCCTTCTCTCTCTCTCGCTCTCTCTCTCTCGCTCTCTCTCTCTCTCGCACTCATTCAGTAACTGTAAGACAATACTTATTGTCACTATTGGCTTTTGGTTGTACACAGGTTTGGTCCTTGAATGTCCTTTTGAATTCTTGTCGCAGTATGCAGTCAGCATTCAAACTATACTAGACAGGAATTACTCCAAAAACAAGAACATTTAACCCAGCAATCCAGTGATATTTTGCACACCACCTTCCTTAAAAAGGTAATTGTTTGGATTTTATTAAGCAAATACTTAAAAGCCTTAAGAAACATTCTTTTAATCCTAAATGATAAAGCTTCTCATTACATAAACAAGTTTAGAAGTTAGAATACATTGCCCATGCTTATGGAAAAGATGGTGCTGTGTTTCAGAAGAAACAAATTATTGGCCTATGAAATGACTGGAATTGGCTTAACAACTGTCCAACCAACTGTCCAACCCATGATTAAAATGTGGAACGATAATACTGCACTGTGAATTTTTCAGAAGAAAAATCAGGCATGGCCATGATCGGAGATCATTTTAACACTTGGTAAAGTTGAATTGGCCCAAGCATAGTCCAAAACAGCAATGCCAAGATTCATCAGGCTCACTTTGTGAAAGAGTTTTTTCTGGAAACATGAGAAATCATTTTCACACATACTGTGTAGCCGCCAAAGTCCTGACCTTAACCCCAATGAAAGTGTTTGGGATTTTACAGAGTGGTTCGACTCTCCCGTCATTTTTACAAGACCTCGGCCCAAAATGAATAAAACACTGGTAGTTGAAACAATGCCATGGCGAACATTCAGTGTAATCAAAGCTAAAGGAGGTCCAACAGAATATTGTCCAGGCAGAGTATGAGTTGGTGTAACCTCAGCATGTAGGAATGTGACTCTCGGAAATCTAGTTTATCACCCCTGCTGTGACTCTCAGAGAAGTTCAAGCTTGTCTGATGCTAAAGTGAGGAAACATTTGGCTCTTAGACAGCTGGGGTTTCAGTGCCGGTCATTCTATTGCTGCCAGTGTTTATGGCCTCACTATCCACAATTCGTCTGCTTGTTATTTACATGTATGCCTGTAGCATTTCTTCATGCTGGGGCCAGTAAGCACAAATGGAAAGCTTGAAAAAGAAATAAAACAGCAGCTGTCGACAAGGATCCTCCACACCCGAAATGATCGCTTGTCCACGCCTTATGAGCACTTTTGCTTTCTAGCATTATGTAGTTCATGGTGAAAGACACTGTAGTTAATGTGGTGTGAAGTGTCTGGTGATAACAGCATCTATCTTTCAATTATTCTTTTCTCCTGGATGTGACTATCAGCTATTTAAATAGGCCTCTTTTTACACCCTGCTGATGTGGCTGTCAACTCTCAAAGGTTCACTGCCCTGAAGGAGGAGTACAACGTGAACGATGTAGCGAAGAAAATAAGTCAAGAGGATTGTTTTTTTGAAAGACATGTTTGATGTTGAAATGTTCACACTACTAGGATATTTTGTACCACTTCTTACCTTTGTTTTTCAAAGAGACGCATCAAAGCAGGATTTGTTCTCGTGTAAGTATCGATTAGATTACGTGGATAAGAGTATTAGAGTGTGCATGGAAACGTCTTATATTCATCTTCTCTTAAAATGCTTCTCACTTATTTAATGTACCCTTACAGAAAAAAACATATGATAATATACTGTAAAACATAATATATTAAATAATACATTTCCATATATAGGAAACTAGTGCTTATATTTATTCATATATTCCAATATATGAATGGACCATGTATGGATATATATATATATATATATATATTTTTTTTTTTAATATGAATATCTTTTTTTTCTGTTAATTATTAGTTAGTAGGCGGCATGGTGGTGTAGTGGTTAGCACTGTTGCCCTGCACCTCCAGGGTCCGGGTTCGATTCCCGTCTCTGTGTGCATGGAGTTTGCATTTACTCCCCATGCTTGGTGGGTTTCCTCCGGGTACTCCGGTTTCCTCCCATAGTCCAAAGATATGCAGGTTAGGCTAATTGGATTGGAGGCTGGATTGGCACCCTGTCCAGGGTGTACCCTGCCTCGTGCCCTAAGCCTCCTAATAATTAAGATGTAAGGTCTCTCTAATCTGCCCACTACTGTCTTGTGGCATCATGTGATTGCCTGTCTACAGACGCCAGAGTAGTAAATAAAGCCATTACATTACATCTGTCTTCTCTCTGTCCCGTGCATGAACACAGCCACATTGTCACTTTGCTGGAGCAGTATTGTGTGGTGCGGTCCACAGTTATTTCTCGTTTCTCGACTGTGTATAAGCAAATAGATTTTTTTTAGCCCACATACAGAACGGACAGGGAACACCTGTGCGGAGATATTCACTGAATTCAATAAAACATCTTTTCCCAGAATCACTATTTTTTACATCCATGGTAGGATCTCCAGTCAAAATGTAAAATTTGTACATTTATCCCTTTTCTCTTAGCTCAGTTTTTCCAATTGCAGTAAAATCTGTCTATCTTTCTCTCTGTTTATTCGATCCTGTCTTTCTTTTTAGGTCATGAACAGTCATATAAGCATTTCATTGCATATGTATGGTCATGTATATGACAAATTAAAAAATTATTTGAGTTTGAATTTGAATTTTACCTTTAAGTGGAGAAATATTTTCCATTCCATTTTTGCAGCCAGCATTCACATTTTTTTCTTTCATAACAACTTAACTCTCTAATTTGTATTTATTACTTCGATTTGTTGTGTGCTCAGATTCATTTGAAGGCAGCATCAACCTGTTGACTCACACCTTTCTCTGTCAGTACTTATGTAGTGATGCAAGCGCTTGCCTCATAGTGTGAGTCATACATAGTGTTCCTGATACTGGCATGATTTTAGGCAAAACACAGAGCCAGCAATTTTTGTTAGATTTATTTATTTATTTTTAGTTTGTAATCGTTAATTGTCTAGAGAAATAATATTGCTGTATGAAGAATGCAGTACTGAGATAAAGTCAGGACTTCATATGTTAAAGCATGACAGACTCTGTGTTTGTTCTCTGTAGGTCAAAGCAGTGAAAATGATGAGACCCTCGTACCTCGTGCTCCTTTCTCCCCCAGTGATGGTGGCAGTGGTAGACGATCTAGCTGTGGAAATGCTCAGAGTGCAAACCGCCGCTCTACGGTGCCTCCACTACGTGGTTCACCTGTTGGTGAGTGTTTTCACCAAGCTCCTGTGTCTCAACAGTAAAGCTCAGAGTATTTTACCCATTATTTGTGGTTATTAGTTGTTGATATACGGGGCTTAGGATTGTGCAGTATAGAGGGAGGTCTTTTTTTTTTTTTCAGCACAAAATAGGCAATATGATGAACTGACTTTTATTTCATTTTATAGTAATACATATTATTATAGATTATATGTTGTTGTTGTTATAGAAATAGGTTGTTTGTATAATAATAGTATATTCTAATAATATGTTCATTTTGAGAGTTCAGCATTTTGGCAACGTCATTCCCATATTCTGGTAGTGGTAAAATGTGCACCTTATAAAATTAATGATAACTTTTGTCCTACCTGCTATATCCAAAAATCCTAAATACATAGTTTAAAGTCTAAAGATTCTCGGTTAACACACGCCCGCAAGACTTCCATATGAGCACATATATTTTTAATCATAATTAATCTATGCCGTGTTGCTGGTACGGATCTGTGCTGCTTAAGTTTTAATGGTTAAAGCTAAAAATAATCTGATCAGCTTTAATGTAATCAGTCATATTATTATTATTTCAGGTTGAAGCCCACGTACATATCTGTCTGTCTTTTTGTACGCCATACCTCTCTGCCTAACTTATTAATACAAAGAAATAACATTTTGTACGTTTGAGCATCTTAGGATAAACTTCAGGCAGATATCTAAGTAGCAGCTAAAGTGTCATTAATTTCTGTCCAGCGGTCGATTTAAGATGCACCGACAGTTTGATGAATGTGCAGTACGCTGCCAAAACTTACGGTTTATAATCTGTGACATAACTGCTCATAACGTCCCTTCTACTCAACATCTAATCAAACATGATTACATTAATGGTGCAAATTCAACTTCAGGATTAAGGACTGGCAAAGTTCCATTAAATTCTGTACAGCCAGTTTTGCGTGATGCTGTGACTAAATCTGGCTGGACAGACATACAGACGGGAATTTTTCTGAGACTGGTTTCAGGTCCTCCAATGTATGACACATAAAGATATCATTGAAAGACCAATGTACAGATCAAACCTTTTATCTTTTATTTATAGAGACTCTATTTCTCTGCTAACTCGCTTGAACTATGGCCACAGGACCATGTGGGAGGCTGGGATGTGGGTTGGAGTGGGTTGCTGCTGTTAGGAACATGCCGCTGTCACTACTGTAGCATTTACACTTCACACCCTGTCAAACACAGCGCAGAAAAGCGCACCTCAGAGGGCCTTAGTGCGATTTCTTTGTCATCAGTAATAGTTCACAACCTAATAAGATGCCGATCCTGTTAGTGCCCTGTAATCATATTCCCATCTGTAACAGCCTGGTGTAAGAGCGTACAGTGTATTTAGTCTATCAGACTGTTCCATTTCTGCAGGTGTCATTCCTTGGATTACTGGGTTGTGCAAAGAATGTTGGCTGTGCAGACATGTAGACATGCAGCTGTTATAATAGCAGCTGTGTATGTCTCGTTTTATCCCGCCTCCTCCTTTTCATCATAATTCTGTTGCGTCATGGCTGACTATGTATACTGTATAGAAACTCCGCCTGAGTTCTCTTTAGGCCTTTAGACCAGAAACAGATAAAAGTGATAAAAAAAAAAGATAAACACCAATCACATTGTTCCTGTTGGTATTGGTGGTGCTGGTGGTTTATTATAATAATAATAATAATGTAAAATCTTCAGATTGTCAAACAAACTACATACATTGAGGCACATTCAGCATTTTTTCTTCTACGTTTTTAAAGGGAAGAAGTTCCAAAAAAAAAAAATATAT
>JAOVVA010000052.1:19132971-19145870 GCA_028565275.1 Leiocassis micropogon | reverse complement strand
TATATATATTCTTGGTTTTCTGAACCGTCTTGCATATCTGCGGTGCATGACTTTATTTACGTTTATTTCTTGGAACTGCGATACTATGAGTTCTTTAGCTAAAAAAAACTATATTTAATTCTAAAACAGTGTGTTCAATGCGTTAAGGGTAAATGCATGTAGCTTCTTAAAGAGCATGGTCAAATTAAAGGACAAGCTGTTCTTCCTAGGATTTACACAAAGCCAGTCAGCACTTTTGCTTGATGTGACTCAGGAAGGTGAAATTTGTTGAAGATGTCTGCATCATGGGCTTTGAAAGAGCTCTTTAAAAAAGGGGGCCATCTAGTGGTAGAACAGTGACTGAGCCCTAACCTGGTCATGTTTTTCTACTAGATTTGCTGCAGTGTTTATATACAGAAAAGACTTATGGAATTGTGGGAAAGGTGCACCACCTACTGGTCACTGCCTGGTCTATACTTTGTGGGTTCATAAACAGAAGACTGCCTGAGAGAACATGAATGAACCATTTCAGAACATGAATTCACTGAAATGGAAAGCATAGTGATTAATTGTTAGACTTTTGGGGAACTAATCAGAGAATCAGTATAATAAAATGAACATGAACATAATTAAAGGAATCAAACATGATTAGTGAAAGGCAGGCGAATATATAGGTTAAAATGGTGGTGTAATTAATTTTAATTGTAATAAATTCTCTTGGACATTTGCATAAATAGATCAAAAACGGCCTTTAAATAATCCCTGCTACACTAATGCACTTACCCCCGTATTTCACTAGTGCTTGGATACCATCAAGGTATAAAGTTTTCTCAGTAGGCCAGACTCATGATCAGGTTGCCACCCTGGCCTCCCAGGAACTCCTTTAATGGCCCAAACGTGTTGAAACTGTTTGGCGCTAGGTCACACCTATACAGGGGATGTGGCAATACCTCCCAGTTGAGTTCCTGTAATGTACAAGTGTTTTTCTTTCTTCTGAAAGTTGGTGACACATTATCCGTCAATCAGGATCAGGTATTCCACTCGCTGAATGTTGGCGGAAACAACTGCAGTGATCCCAGAGCCACGTCTGGTGGGATCATCATTCATGGACAGCCTTCTTTAAAATGTTTGCATCATTCAAAGAGTCTAATCACTGTTCTGTGCTTGAAGTCTTCTGTAAATGTCAGTCAGTTTTATTTCTTCATTCATGAGAAAGCTCCTGGGTTGACCTGACCGGCCCTTGTACAGTATTGCATTGCTTTAACTTTAAAACTTTAATCTTAAAACATTAAAATTTTAATTTTAAAAAATGATTGCATTTTTTTTTTGTTTAGTACAATTATTCTGGATATTCTTTCTTTATGAATTTTCGTTTGTGAATTTACAAACGTTTTTTAAATATGAATGATGTATTTTTAGAGGGCTGACTTGTCCTTATGTATACCTATCTTAATATAGTTTAAAAAAAGCATAGCCATTATTCTTACTCTCTCCCTAATGCTTAAAAATATGGCAGCAATTTTTTCCGATCTTTAGCACATGCAGTTTTAGCATGAGCACTAATGTCACTCTGTCCCTATACTGAGAAAAAAATCGTCAAGTCATTGTGTCTGTGTAGGTTTAAAAAAAAAAAAGGTCCAAGATTGCGAAGACTGATATGGAAGAGTGACCTGAGCTCTGACCTCACTAATGCTCTTCTGTCTGAATGAACATACATCCTCGTAGCCATGGTGCAAAATGGCGACCAACTCTATGTTAATGTAAATGGATTTGAAAAGGGTTCATACAACTTATGGTCAGGTGTCTCCACATACATATGGTCCTGTAATGTACAGTATTAGGATTTCATAAACATGATTTAATGTTTTATCTAAACTGTTACAGTATGTATTTTTGAAGCAAGACACTGACTATTATTAAATGTCTTATAATGTATTAAATTTTGTCTGTTTGTTTTCAATAAGCTGCTAGAAAAGAGTTTCAAAGAGATGGAGATGTTGCTCATCCTGTGCTGTCCTCCCCGAAGAGATTTGCAGTGGTTTCGCCCAAGCCTCATTCCCCTGGTGGGTCTATTGTTCCTTTTCGTGTGTGTGGGTGTGTGTGTGTGTGTGTGTGTGGTTGTGTATGTGTCTGTGTGTGTGCGTGTGTGTGTGTGTGTTTGATATATTTTTATTACCACTCCCACATTCATACCTCATTTCTAATTATCCTGTGCATGAATACACACTCTTGTCCCTTCACATCTTATGTTCTTTTGTCCAACTGAATAAGATTATATTGATCATTAGTGACAGAAAAAACAAGTGAAAGACATTGATGGATGTGATATTGATCATTATTTCACTTTCCAGTGTTTGATTGTGTACTTACAGTGAGACACATACACACACAGACACACACACACACACACGCACACACACACACACACACACACACACACCGCTCTAGAAAAAAATAAAAGATCATTGCAATTTACTTCAGAAAACTTCTGGAATGTCATCAAGAGGAACATGGATGGTCACAAACCATCAAGCAAAGCTGAGCTGTTTGCTTTTTTTTTTTTTTTTTTTTGCAAAAATAGTGGTATAAAGTTACCCAACAACAATGTGAAAAACTGGCGGAGAGCATGCCAAAACGTATGAAAGCTGCAATAGCAAATTAGAGTTATTTTACCAAATACTGATTTCTTAATGTTATTTATGCAAAGCATTAACAAAATTTATTATTGTGTTAATGCTTTATTAAAGCTCTGCAGGTACTGCTTGATCTTGGGTATACTGCATTATTTTGATGTGATCTTGTTATTTCCTTTAAATATACACTCTAAGTAACAATAGTTATATTTTGAATTTAGGAAAAATATTGTCAGCAGTTCATAAAAAATGACACAAAACTCATCTCACCAATAAATGTACCTGTTAGGAAAAATAAGAAACAGATTATTTTGCAGTGGTCTCTTATTTTTTTTCCAGAGCTGTATAGGCATGTTCAAAAGTTAATACCTGTTCTTTTAATACTATGTTTTTTGGTGTTAAAACATAATAAGTATCCCCTGAGCGGGTCTAAGTATTACAACCTAAGATGAGCAACATATATTATATAACTTTTTTCACTGTGCTATTATTTATTTTACAAAAATTAAGCCAAAAAGAAAAAAAAGGTCTTTCATTTAATTATTTTTCACAACATTGCTTCAGCTCATTGAGGTTTTTGGACATTCACTTTTTCACAGCTCTCTTAAGGTCCAGCCACAGTATTTCAGTCGGGTTGAGGTCTGGACACTGATTAGGCCTTGGCAAAACCCTGATTTCTTTTCCCCAGCCATTTTGATGTAGATTTACTGCTGTGCTTTAAATCATTGTCCTGTTGCAAGACTCAATTTCGACCAACTTTTAGCTGTCAGACAGATGGGCTCACACTTCTGAACAGAGGAGTTCATGGTTGACTTAATGACTGTAAGGTGCCCAGGTCCTGTGGCTACAAATTAAGTCCCAATCATCACCCCTTTGTCTTGCTCGACAGTGGGTATGAGGTGTTTCTGCTGAAATGCTGCTTGGTTTCCCCAAACATGTCGCTGAGCATTGAGGGCAAACAACTGAACTTTGGTCCCATCTGTCCATAAGACATTGTTTCAGAAGGTTTGTTAACCACAGTCATTCTTCCATGTACTTTTTAGACAGAAGAGGCTTTGTCCTGGCACCCTTCCGAACAAACCATACCTGTTCAGTCTTCTTCCAATTTGCTCTCATGGACTTTAACATTTAAGATGCTCAGTGAGGCCTGTAGGGTCTGACATGTAGCTTTTTTCCCCCTTATTTTTTCCTGACCTTGAGATGAATGTGCTGGGATGTACATGTCTGGGAAGCTTGGCAACTGTCTTGAATGCTTTTCATTTGGGAATATAATCTTTCTCACTGTAGAACAATGAACTCCAAAAATGATTGGTGAAAGAAGTTATATTGTTTTTGTTCATCTGAGGTTGTGTAATACTTAATATAATGCTGATGCTAAGACCCACTATGATCAAATGATATTTATGTTTTTAAGAGGGGGTACTAATTTGTGCTATGTGCGATATCACAGCAGTTGCATAAAACTATGTCACAGTTTTTATCATTATATTTCTTACATTTTATCCACACAGACAAGTGCTTCTTATTCTATGTCACCCAGTGTGTCATCTAATGTCTCTCCTATGTGTAATCCATTAGATTACTGTAAATTGTTGCCCCCTTCCTCCCCCACCCTCTTAATGCTCACCAATACTTGTGCATGTCTTTATGTATGCTTATGTATGCATCATGTCTGGTGAGATCACGTTTCCATACATGCACCCATACAATACACCCAGACTCAGTGATGGCATAATTACTTTGATGTGATGAACACATGGGGTCAGAGAGGCTACTGTTAACACTGATCCCCAAAAGCGAAGCATTTTAAAAAAAAAAAAAATTTTTTATTTTGCATTTAAATATTCATTTCCAACTGTGACACATTTTGCAGACATTTTTGACATCTGTGACATGATTACAAAATTAAGCGATTAGGTCCATTTCGCTGTGGCATATAGTTAATCAACATCTTTATCAAAGCATGATATTTACTGTGTGAAGAAATCACACACTGCTAGTTTCGACATGCTGTTAACCTGGATTCTTTCCAAATGTAATCTCTCTAGGAATATAAGTAAAAAAAACACAAATTTAAAAATAAAGGTGTGCAAGTATATTATTGATGGAAAGTTCTAATTTTGGTTCCCTGTGATGGATTGGTACCCTTGTGCCATACTGTAAGTCTCCTGAGATTCCCAGCCAATGCCCCAAACCCAGCCATGAGATGTAGGTCTCCTTAGTACCAGTCCTATGTGCAGAAAACATGTAAGGGTTGTATCAAAAAGGGCATCCAGGGTAAAAACTGTGCCAAAGTCAAATGTGTGGATTGTACTCTATGGTTTGCCTTGGTGAACCTTTAATGGAAGTTATTGTCCTCTTGTTCAACACAACTAGCCTATACTATTAATTGAATATACTAACTAAGAAAAACTACCAGGTAAAAGGTTGACTGAATGAAAAATGACTCCCTATTTGTATAATTTTGTGTCAGTGCGTCAGAAGTCATGTGTGGCACGTCTCGGAGGAAAAACGGAGGGACTGGATGCTGAGCGTGAGCGTCTCCTGGCGATACAGGGGCTGAAAGAGCGCTGTGAGCAACAGGCCAAGCAGATCATCACCCTGCAGACCCAACTTGGAAAAAGCTCACTATGCCTGGACGTCCTGGCTATTACTACTCAGCACTTCTGCCACAAGGTATGCCAGCTAAAGACACTTTGGTATTCATTCAGTTTTGACCTGGTGATGTGATGGTGCTTTATTAATATTGTAATACATTCCCAAAGTCTCAATACACGTTCTTGAGTTATCAAAGGAAACATTATTGTTTTTTAATAACACTACTAACTACTGTTACCCATAATGACCAGCAGCTGATTAAAAAAATATTACATTTTCCTTATTTTTCATATTTTCCATATGTTTGTAAATAAACATGTCATTTTACATATACTTTTACACTTTTTAAATGTAGTATCATTGCAAATACATTCAAAGGTTTTGAACAGTTTCTTATAGTTTATTACATTTTAGTTAAATTATTTTGCCACAAACATGGTGGTGTAGTGGTTAGCACTACATGGTCCGGGTTCGAATCCCGTCTCTGTGTGCATGGAGTTTGCATGTTCTCCCTGTGCTTGGTGGGTTTCCTCCGGGTACTCCGGTTTCCTCCCACAGTCCAAAGATATGAATGTTAGGCTAATTGGCATTCCCAAATTGCCCGTAGTGTGTGTGTGTGTGTGTGTGTGTGTGTGTGTGTGTATGTGTCCTGCGATGGATTGGCACCCTGTCCAGGGTGTATCCCCCCCCGCCCCCTTGTGCTCTAAGTTTCCTGGGATAGGCTCCAGGTTCCCGCGACCCTGAATACAGGATAAAGCGGTATAAGTGATGAGTAAGTAAGTGAGTGAGTATTGCCACCAACAAACCAAAATCATTCAGAGTAGCAATAAAATACAGAAACCTAAATATTTGTGGAGCTTAATAGCTGATTATAAGTTAAAGACAGTGCTGATACTTAAGTCCTAGTATTAATTATGAAACATAAATATTAAGCTTGACATTTGTAATTATATTTTTTTCCCAAAAAATTAGATTACATTTAGACGGTTTTAGTAAACTAGAATGAAATAATCATACTGAAATTTTAACAGTATTGGTGTGGTAGTAACTTTTTTTCAAAAAAGATTTTTTTTGTAGAAAATACAGCAGAAAATACTTCATAAGTTAGAAGAAAAATATTTAAATATTAATAGGTTACATATAGTTTGGGAATCGTAGCTCAGGCAGCTAAGGCTCTAGGTCGTTGTTGGTGGGAATCTGAGGATCCGGGTTCGAGCCATGTTGTCGGTGGGTTGCCACACTCCTATCACCCAGCCACTGCATGCAGTCTCTCTCTCTATATATATATAGCTGTATATGTATTATCTTATATATAGGTTTGATTTAAAACGGTAATAAAGTATCTCTGTGGGACGTAATTAGTCTGAGGACCTACGCTGACTAATCAGTACAGCACCACCTGCTCCCGTGGTCAATTACCACAGCTAATAACCCTAACAATCCATTCTTCCTATAGACGAGCAGTGTAGAATGTGCCTTAACTGTAAATGTTTTAATGTTTAATGGTTTTTGTTCTATTTATTTGTGCTGATTTTGCTGTTTACTTCGAATCTCCCAAGATAATTGAATTCATTGCTATCACTGCTGTAACTTATTCTTGCAGTCATCTTGTAAAGTATAGAGACAGCTTGTATCCAGGATAGAGTGCAGTGAACTGAGGGTGGCTTGTACAACTCTGTGGTGCTATTGTGAGAGCGTGGTGGGCTTTGACGCTTTCCCATTGTGTTTAATTGTTTTGCATGTGTCTCGCCTCCCTGTGGACTCATGTTGAATCATGCATCGCAAGGCTCTAAAACAGCTCTTTATCGATCTTTAGCCTCCCGTTTCTTCATCCCTCCCCCTTTCATCCACTTCCGCTTTTCCGTCGACGGACAAGACCCTGTGTGCATGTCAGTGTATGAGAAGCAGAGAAGATGAGGCTGTGAGGGAGGAAGGGAGGGAGATACAGAGGGTGGGGGGAGAGAGAGAGAGAGAGAAGGATGAGAGGAGGGAGGAGGGAGGGAGGTAAGGGTGTATTAGGAGAAGCTGAGATCTAGGCGTTTGCCGGTAGCTATTGCCGAAGCTGTCGTGCTATGATGCCAGGGATGAGGTAGGGCTATTTAAAGGGATGCTGCCATTCTCCTCTTTCTTTTGCGTGATATCCTCCTCCCCACATTTTCTCTGTCTCTGTCTTGTTCTGTCTCATTCGTTCTCTGCGTTAGCATGGGCCAGAGCTGCAGTATATGCTGTTTCTCTAAGTCTTTCCCACTCTTTTGCTGTCTGGATGCTCACTGGACACGGGTAAAACAGTCATAGCTTTAGTTGCACTCTCAGGGAGGATGCATGTGTGTATGTCTGTATGTGTTTGTATGGTGTTTGCATGAGCTGATTTAATGAGTTGTCATTTTTTTTTCTTGAAGTAGTTTGTGTACTGTTTCTGTCTGTGTGCATTCAGTTGTGTGTGTCTTTATGTGTCTTATTTGGGTATATTAGCAGCTGTGGCTATCCTCAAGACATGCTAGAGCTCAGATCACGCCCCATGTTTACCCTCAGACACTTGATGTCAGTTGTGATCCATAACAGTCATCCGTGTCACTATTTTTTATTTTTGTTAATCATCATTCCGAATACTCATTTCCACAAGGCGAATTCCTTTCCTCAACTCAGGTAAAAGGTTGAAATACATTAATGTAGTCGACTTTACATGGTTGTGTGCATTCACAGTTTTGGATGTTGTAGTGTGTCAATCCTTTATGGTACTGGATTTATGGGATCGGTAGTAAGAGGGAACAGTGTCCTTGAGACAGCTCCTGTCAGGTCCAATACAGATGGTCTCTAGTAGGAAAAACACCAGAGGATCCTTTAAGACCCCCCTGCAAGTCTTAGCACTCATATATAAAAGGTCTGATCAGGTAAAACTCTAGGTCATGACCCTGCATTTTGCTTACAACAGAAGATGTGTGCTAAATTGCACCTGCAAATACCCAACTCAAATAACTGGTACGAACTGAATATATGTATTTTAAGAGGTAAAAAAAAATACTGCCTCTTTATTTTGTCACTATATGCAGTATTAGGATAATCTATATAATGTTCAGTCACTCATTAGTGTTTGATGCACTAATCTGTGTCAGGATGTCTGCATACTAGAACACTTCTTTATACTTACTTAAGGATTAGAAAAGTCATGAGTCATCATATATTGATATGGATTATGTGGTAATATTTCCAATGCAATATATATTGCCTATGTTTATATAGAACATCACCTACTTTTTATCCACATAAGTTATTTATACTCTCTGTCTGTCATTGTGTTGGTTGATTACGCAGCTATTGTGTAAACAGGATGTGAATTAGGAGGAAAAATCAGCCAATAAATAGTATAGTAAATTACAGTTTGGTGCGAGTCTTTGCCACTGAGTATTTCTAGTATTTCTATATTATTATTATTTTTTTTATTATTCCCTTTATTTAGTTACAATCATACTAAGTTGGCATTTTTAGTGACTTGTGACCCGTCATATCAAGTCAGGTGCTCTGTCACATAGGTTACTTTTGTGTTATGGCTAATAGAGTGTAGATCAAATCTTCAATTTTAGCAAAAATCAATTGGATAGTGTTCATTGAAAGGCTTGAAAAATAATGTTTAGAAGCACGTTAATGAAAACTGTACAAGCTGCTTACTTCAGTTGTTATTTTTAGGGTTATCAGGGAAATCCTGGTGTCTAAATGAGGCAAAAGAGATCCCTCTTTCTTACATCACAATAAATATATACATTCTAGAACGATACTGGATTTTTTTCAAAACTATGTAATAACACATATGGCGTTAGGTAATTAAACAACAGCCAACAACAGTAGTCAGTTGTTATTTTAAGACATGAAGGTCAGCTGTTCTGGAACAGTTCTTGCCAGAACAGTATTGTCAAGTGCATTTGCCAAAACCCATCAAGCACCATGATGAAACTGGCTTTTAAAAACCACTACAGGAAAGCAAGACCAAAACTAACCTTTGCTGCAAATGAGAGCAAATGCGTTAACAGCCTTAGAAATCACTAATTAACAGCACCTCAGATTAGAGCTGTTATGAAGGCTTTTCAGAGCATAAGCAGCAGACACATCTTAATATCAACTGTTCGAAGTAAATTGTTGTGTATTTTGGATGCGTTCAAGATTGTTTTGCAATGTAGAAAGAAATAAAAACCAGGAAAGACCATGGAATTAGAAAGTGTGTCCAAATGTTTGACTGATATTTGAGTGTTTATATTTATTTAATAGTAAGTTATTAGATTATGATATATATATATATAAAAAATACTATTAAGCTAAACTATTGTTCTAAGTACAAGCTTTATTGCCGGAACCATTTTGTTTAAGCAGAAAACTATTTTATATAAATAAATGTTTGAAATAAGTTACACTGTCTGCAATAGAACCAGACAGCGTCAAGAATGAAATTAGAAACTATGTCTGCTATTTTATTCTAATATTATGCTGAGAAAATTTTGATATTCAGTTATGTTAAAATCTGTTTACGTCATATAATTTTTCTAGTGCAAAATATTCTTTGTGAATTTTTGCATTCATAACCTAGACAGATTTGGTTACCATCCAGGCATTTTGGCATCTTGGAGGAAACTGGGATTGAATGAATGAACTTAGTATAATTAATTCATTTGTATGTACTAATTTATGTCCTCTATGTCTGTGTGTTGCAGAACGAGAATGCCTTGGTGAAGGAAAGGGAATTGTCCCTGGAGCTTTCCAGGATCAGGGATGAAGTGGGTAAGTGGAGATGAGAATGCTTTGACTCAGCCTGTACACTAACCCTCACAAGAGCACTTGAAATAGTAGCATGACGTCATCATGCTAGCTACAGTTCCTACTACAAAATGTAGAAATAAATGTAGGGAAATCCATTAGACATGTAATTCTATCTCTCCGTAGTGGTCAGTGTGGGCCGGTGGGAGCGTTTGCAGGGTGAGAAGGCTGAGTTGGAGCGTAGTTTTGAGCAGCAGCTGAGGAAGCTGAAGAACGAACAGGAAAAGGAGCTGCAGGATCTGCAGAAGAGGCTGAGAGAAGAGCAGCAGAAGGAGACTGAGCTTCTGAAGCAACAGCAGACTAGCCGTCTAGACCAGCTCAGCTCCCAGCACCAACACCAGGTCAGACACATGCAGCAGGAGCCAGGTTTTTTTTTTCTCTACACATGTTCAAGCCCTAAACTCTATCCACTAACTAATGATAAAATGATTGGTCAGGTGGAGGAGATGAGTGAGAGCCATGAGGCAGCCATTTTGGAGATGGAGGCCGCTCATAATGCAACGCTGGCCACTCTACAGGAGGAGCACGCTAGGACGGTCAAAAGTGAGTCCTTTGAGAAATCCAGAAATTTTAACCTTATAAATTATGAAAAGGTGGATGGTTTAGTTACCAAGAATGAGAAGGCATAACAAATTAATTTTTTTTCTTATAGTAGTCAAATTCATATGTAAGGCATAACAGAATGGCACAATCATCATACAGACATGGCAATAAATTAATAATAAAGTAATAGGCCCTGTTCAAAGGTTTATGTTCAGCATACCTTTAAGTTCTTAATACTGTTTATTGTGCCCTTTAGCATTAATGATGGCATGCAGTCTTTTGTAATAATTGTGCATGAGGTTCTCAATTCTCTTAGTTGGTATCGCTGCCCATTCTTCTTGACAATATGGCAGTTCCGGGTAAATATTTTGGTTGTCCTGCTCAAACTTCATGTTTGAAATCTCACCAAAGTGACTCAATAATATTGAGGTCAGACTGTGATGGCCACTCCAGAACCTTCATCTTTTTCTGCTGTAGACACTGGAGACTTGGCCTTGTGCTTTGAATCGTTGTCCTTTTGGAACATCCAAGAGTGTCTCAGCAGCTTTCGTGCTGTAGAGTGCAAATTGTCTGACAGTATTTTAATATGCTACGCTTATCTTGCCATCAATTTTGACTAACTTCCCTGTGCCGCTGGAGCTCACACAGCCCCAAAACATAAGAGATCCACCATCCTGCTTTACAGTGGAAATTGTGTATGTTTTACCGTAGGCCTTATTGTCTCCTCTCCAAACATAAAGTTCAATTTGCCATGTTATAAGCAAAACTTAGTAGTCTCTAGTACTGTTATGCTCTTTTTTCTTGCTTTTATTTAGTGCCTTCATTAGTGATGATAGAGATTGTTCTTTCAGATCTCAAGATGGCACATGAACAGCAGAAGAAATCTCTGGAAGAAGAATTTGAAAAACTCAGATTGTCACTGCAGGTACAGTACAGCCTCCAAGCAGCAAAGCCAATTTGATAATAAACCTGCTTTTACATGTTGTTTATGGTGGTGTGTTCAGGATCAGGTGGACACGCTGACGTTTCAGAACCGCAGCTTGAGCGACCGAGCCAAGCGCTTTGAGGAGGCGCTGCGCAGAAGTACAGATGAACAGATTGTGGTACTGCATTTAGCTTGACTTGAATTTATATGACTGTGTGCTCAGTTCAGCCTGTATATTCAGTAAACATGCTGTCCAAGTGTTCATGTTTTCAAGTTTCCAGGCATATTTTAATATGTGTTGGTTTGTGTTTATATGCACTCAGGAAGCATTGGCCCCATATCAGCACATAGAAGAAGATCTAAAGAGTCTCAAAGAGGTTCTGGAGATGAAGAACCAACAGATCCACCAACAAGAAGTCAAGATATCCGAGTTGGAGAAACTGGTCAGTGTTGCTACAGAAGGAAAGGGGAAAGTAAAAGTAAATGTTTATATGATCCGACTACAGGGCTGTAACCATGGCAAAAAATGGAATTACCTCTCAAAACTCATGTGCCTTGTATCAATTTAAAAAGATTAGAATCAAATGAAGCTAATTAATTAGGTTTTCTCTTACAGTACTAACAGACCAAAATGGCAGGGTAATGTTGTAAAGATATTGTTTTTAGTAGAGTTTGTGTCCTCTGGGAGGTTATAGAATTAATGTCATGGGGCAATTAATCCCGGTGTAATACGGAAATTGTCTTTTTGTTTACATCCAGTGTTTACATTAAGATAGTTTCACCCTGATAATGTCTTGGTACACAATCAGCAGAGTGTCTTACAAAAAGCTGTCTCTTTAGACATTTATGCACTTCCGAACGTTTCTGAAGTGAAAACAGACTTAAGTTCTGATTATTCTTACAAAAATAACACACTTAACACGCAATATTGTGCATAATTCATATACCCTGTAGAGAATATACTGCATATTTAAATAAAAAAAATCATTTGATGTGTGTCTTTGTACAGGCCCAGAAGAATGCCTTGTTGGAGGAACGTGTTCAGGTGCTCCAGCAGCAGAATGAGGACCTTAAAGCAAGAATAGACCTCAACCTTGCTATGTCCAGGTCTCTACACACCTGTACACTATATAAAATAATTAGTAATCTGTAACATCCTAAATTCTACAAATGCATATAAACATACGTGTTTGATTAAAATTTTAGAATCTGCACTTTGTATCTATGTATCTATCCATCAACACATATGGAATTAGATAATTACGTAACAACAACAAAAAGAACAGTTAGTTGTTATTTTAAGACACAGAGGTCAGCCTTTCTGTAATAGTTCTTGCAGTATAGAACAGTATTGTCAAGTGCATTTGCAAAATCCGTCAAGCACCATAATGAAACTGGCTCTCATGAAGGCCATCCCA
>JAOVVA010000052.1:19112003-19126584 GCA_028565275.1 Leiocassis micropogon | reverse complement strand
AACATTTAAGTGTGACAAACATGCAAAAGAATAAGAAATCAGGAAGGGGGCAAATAGTTTTTCACATCACTGTATATATATATATATACTTTACTATCCTTTACATCCTATTATCAGGGTACCATGGAATTCACTGAGCTCCTGAGAGCGACCCATTCTTTAACATGCAGAAACGGTCTGCATGCCTAGGTGCTTGATTTTATAATCCTGTAACCATGCAAGTGATTGGAACACCTGAATTCAATGATTTGGTTGGGTGAGTGAATACTTTTGGCAATGCAGTTTTATATTATGCACTTTTAATGCACTATTCTTTTTTGCAGAAGGACTACTGATTATTTGGAAACAAAGTATTAAAAGCTTTATTAAATAAATATGACATATAAAATATACAGGCAATAAGTCACTACTTTGTAAAAGCTCATTGGATTTGATGGTAAAAATGCCTCTCTAGTGACAAAAGTATACTCAAATTATATAGCGCACAACGTTTTACACTGTATTTCTGAGCAGTTTAATCACTAAGCCTAGTAATTAAAGTATTCACATAAAAGAGACACACAATGTATTTTATGGCAGGGCGGTACTTATTCTCATTCATGAGCTCATTCTAGTGGGCTGTGTGTAAATTACACAACAAAATATGAAACTTCATATTGTAAGATGTATTTCCTAAACTTGTGTAACACCATATTGTATACTGTATCAAAAACGAACATGCTCTGAGCCAAACTGTAATTAAGCATGAACAGATTACAGCCACATTTTTTAATTTTACTAATCTTTTCCTAATCCTTTCTTTTTAACTTTACTTTTAATCATATTTCTCATATTCATCTTCTCTGTGCATTTAAATATGCCCTATTTGCTTCTACTACTGTAATTACTGTATACTAAAATATCTACAAAATAAAATTTATATAATTATAATGTATTATGTACTATTGCATAATATTATGCAATAGTACATAATAGTATATATTATACTAGTATATATATAAAACAGTATATACTAGTACATAATACTTATATAATAATAGGTAAGGTAGAGTACTACCATACTTAGAGCGCTGCTTTAATCTAAATTTGCCATGTGATTATGTCCAGCTGACATGTCTTAGTATCAAAGTAAAGAAAATGCTTCAACTTGGTTGCCAGATGGTTTGGAGTTGTTAAGAAAAAAATTCCAGGCTATGGAACAGATTCCTAACAACTCGTTCTACTGCTGATCGACCTAGGTTTGAAGGGCCAACAGTGACAATGCCAAGGCAAAATGGACTAATTCCATTTGTTGTCATTTGAGGAATAGTATAGAAGATTTTGCCTATGTTGTCAAGCTGTGATCTGACTTTGTAAACATGAATGTTGAATACACCAACTTTATGCTGTGACCTCAGATCTTCCATGATCTCAGAAGCTGATCAAATTGAACTTTTGGTGCTAATGGATACACAATTTTTTGTATAAAATCAAACTTTCTCATTTATTCGACAAAAATAAATTTTGTAATACATTTGCAACATTTATTTTCTCTTTGTGTATAAATAATACATAATTCTAATAATAGGTAGTTCAGATAGCGATGATAGCAAATTTACTTCAGCTTAAAAATATTTAAATTATTTCATGAAAATACATGGTAAACCTATTAATAATTAGGAAAACTTATAGGCTTGAATATAAACAATGGTATTAATGACTTATAAGTTAAAGTTATTTATGTGACACAAAGTGCTGCAAGATGTCAATGGGCAGGGGGAATATGATGGTGGAGTTCTTCTCAGCTGAGATGGTGGTGAGTGTTTGGAGGTAGCGGAGCTGCAGGGCTGCAGGTGACTCAGAAATCACCAGAGAGGCCTCCTTTAAGGCCCGTGATGCATTCATCTCTCCCTCTGCTGCAATCACCTTTAGAAACATCACAAAACAAAGGTGGAGTGAAATATAATAATTTTATCATGCATCCAGAACACAGCCCACTTAGTTTCCAATTGCACATTTGTTTAGCATAATTAAAATGTAAATAATGTTTACTTATTAAAGGCAAATGCAAAGATTACACACTCATATCATGTACCAGGAGCTTTAACACAACTGTTGTTTTACTGCCAAGACTAAACCTTATAAACTATTTATGTGTAACCGTCAAGGGAGGAGGGAATAGAAACATCAGCAGTATTGATTACAGAAGGTTGTGAGCTCAAACCTCATGCTCTCAGGGAAGTGACCAAAGATACCTAACCATCATATGCAATTGTATTTAGATAAATCGCTTTAGATAAAACAGTCTGCCAGTTGGGTAAATGTAAATTCCTTCCACAGTTTAAAGACATGAAGATTAGGCTAATTGACGTTTCCAAATTGCCCCTAGTATGTGAATGCATGTGTGTGTGCCCTGCGATGGATTAGCACCCCATCCAGGTTGTACCCTGACTTATTCCCTATGTATCCTGGGATAGGCTCCAGGCCCTGTATACTGTACAGGTTAAAGTGATATAGATTATGAGTGAGTGAGTGATAAATGTCTAATAAAAATAGACTGTAAAATCATGATAATAAGTAATATTATGGGGTTTTTTTTTGTCTACATTGCTAACATTATTTTTGCATATGAGTTATCCAAAGGTGGTAATAACTGAATATTGTGCAAGTGTTGCAAAATAAAAACAGGAAATGTTTTAGATGATAATTTTCCTATATTAGTTTTATGGGTCATTCAGTTGTTCCGAACCCTTGTGCACTCGGGAACTCACCTTAGCACGAGCCTCTCTGGAGGCTTCAGCCTCAGCCGCCATGGCTCTTTGAAGCTGAACAGGAAGTTTAACGTCTTTAATCTCCACTCGCTCCACTTTGATACCCCAAGGATGTGTGGCTTCATCTAAGGCAGACTGCCAGTAAGACAGATACCATAAGACATGTAGCGTATGTAGGCTAATTGCTGTAATAATCCAAACAAAAACTCTAATATTTGTAATATACTGCAGAACCAAGGCATTTGTATGCCATACGGTCATGTGCCTGCTCAAGCCTTGTGCTCTCATTCAGAGTCAGGTGACCCATTTTAAATGTCTTTTTGCATGTCTGCACATTTACATACATACATACATACATACATACATACTGTACATACGAAACAGTCTCTAGAATTTGTTCTGGGTGGTGGGAAAAACAAGGCGAATGTTTGAGCTGAAGACTACAATAAATCAAATAACCACTCTTTACAACTGTGGTGAGCAGTACAGCATCTCAGAATGCATATTAAAGCAAACTTTCTGACAGATGATAAATGAGATACAGTGGAAGAAGACCATGGTCAAAGGTACTAAGATCACATAGTCTGAAGTTTGATGCAAACATTAACTAAAGCCCTTCACCTGTATCTGTGTGTTATTTTGGACTGCATTACTCTCGCTTATTTTTGAAGCTTATTCAGGTTATACTGCTACAGTATGAAATCATAAGGCATTGTTTAATGAAACACCATGTATACCAAACCTGCATGTTATGGGAGATGCCCTCTCTATCTGATAGCACTTCTGACAGGCTTTTAGTGCCCAGGACGTTCCTCAGTGTGGTCTGGGCTAACAGTTGTGTTGCCACATCAGCATTTCTCACGTTAGCTACAGACCAGATGGGATCATTGACTCTGAAGTAAACCACACCATCTACACATACTGTTACCGAGTCCTTTGTCAGAATCTGTGCAAGGGAAAGATGCATGTTGTTTAGCAAGATATAGTACATGACAATCTGGCCTTCAAATCTTAGACCTCAGAATCTTAGAAATCTTTGATTTTTTGTACCTCTTGAGGTGGAATCTGAAATGTCTTGGATCTCAAGTCCACCTTCTTTAAAGTATCAATACATGGAAGTATGAAAAACATTCCTGCAGAAAAGTGTGGGAGGGAAATACAACTTCCAAGACCATTTTTATTGGTTATGTCATGTTTTAATTTACAAGGTATGAAATATTACATAGTAATAGATTACTTAGAAATTAGAAATTCATTTGTGTCTAAAAGATGAGTTAAATGATGAGTGTCATTCCAGCTAAAGTTGGTGCAATACCTGGTCCTTTTGGTTTTCTGTCAATGATACGACCCAAACGAAAGATCACAGCTCTCTCATACTCCTGGACGAGCTGAGTTAGGAGGTGGAAATAACATTTAGAAAATTATAGTACTTGTATCCATTTTTCACACTTTCATAATTGCCACTGTTTTATCTCTTATTTTGCCCCCAGTCATATCTACAGTGATGGCCAAAAGTAATATAAAATTCACTGAAGACCAGGATAATAAGTATAATTTGATATTTTCCCTGGAAAACTGCTATACAACAATCAATATTTAGTTTCAATTCTTCCATGCAGCATTTTTTATGTACTTTACAAAACTTGGTGGATCCAGCTGGGTATAAAAAGACGTTCGCAGTACAGCAAGTCCCCTTACATACAAACATTTGAGTTACAAACTTTCAAAATACGACCAAGCATTTGCGCATGTTAAATCGCATAAGTTAGATCACATGTCCAGTGTACATTGTCACGTACATTGTCATGTTAGTTTTATACTGTGTATAGCTAATTGTGTTAGTATCCTAGTACCTAGACAATGTTTGTTGGACTTATGAACACACTGGTCTTACGAACAAGCTCTCGGAACAGAACTCGCTCAATCCATGCCTGCTTGATTGCTTACTGAAGATCATATAAGACAGTTTCACGACCGCTACTGCCGTCTTCACTATCGTCCAACAGTTTTGTATGGCTTTAGGTTTGGAGATGACTGACACCATGGCTCCAGAAGCTGAACCCCATTGTCACATAGGTAGTTACCCACTAGATTTTTAGTTAATTAGCACAACTCTTCACACAGATGGGCTAGAACTAATTAGTCAAATGAAATGTTTTATGCACACGGAGAAATATAATATTAATATAATATTACGTTGTTATAATTTTCTTTTCGACCATCATTGTAGCTAGCATGGTGATACTGTTCAAAATGTGAAGCCACCCCAACCTTTGCAAGGTATTGATATCTACCCACACAGAGAGCAGAGGCGTGCTTTTAGGAATAGTGGTGTAATCCCTGAGATTCTAACATTTAAGAAATTACAGTCATGAGGAATTACAATCCTTCTGTAGTCTGCAACCTTATATTTAGATCTTATACATACCTTAATACACATGAAAATGGAGACAGGAAACAGTATTATGGTGAAAATGACTGAGATGATGATTAAAATCCAGCCACAGAAACCCAAAGAACGAGGGCCGTCATCTAATGAGGAGAAAAGAGGCTTTAAAATTTGTGACGATTGTTTTTTTCTTCCTTCAGGCTACCAGGAACCACAATTGATAAATTAGGGCATGGTATACACTCTTGAAACTATTGTTAGACTGTTGCTATGATTCAGTAACTAAATCTTTAAAAGGTTTCACATGCATTCATGGATATCTTGTTAGGTATAGTGTGTCAGCCTGCGTTTTCCGCTGTTTCTATGATACATCATAAAACAATATTCCTTCCAAGTGACGACTGTATAACATGGTGACCGATATGAATGGTGCAGCTAAGGTTTACGATTTTTACTGTCACAAACAGCATGCGTTACAGCATGTACACAGTCGGTGTAATTCCACATCGTAAAGAATAATAATTGATCCCATGCACTTGTTTGTTTGTTTGTTATTACTTTTTTTTAACTTCTGTGCAACACATTTCTAATAAACTAAAATGGTTCAATTTCAAAAATATCAAGTATATAAAGTATACAAGTTTTTTAAAGTACAGAGACACTGAGAGCAAACTCAGACTCTGACTAAGCGCACTAACTTTCTGGAATACAGTGAAACCTCGGATTGTGAGTAACGCGGTTTGCGAGTGTTCCGCAAGATGAGCAAAGATTTCATTGGGTGTGAAAGCTCTTAATACAAAAGTGAAACAGATCAAATTATATTATACAAAACAGTTATGCAAAACAATATCTTAACTGATTAGAGCAGTGGTGTACAGGCCTACATTGTTAACACTTCCTATTTTAATAAAATTGATGCAGCAATTCTTTATGGTAATTTTAATTGTTTTAGGCAAGAGACAATTTCGCAGACTTATTATTGTGAAAGTTTGGATATGCCTAAATTAAATAATATATGTATATACTGGGTGACCCCAAAGTCTGGATTTATAGGCACTTTCCTTATTTGAAATTTTATATAAGGGTGATTCAAAAATTATCCACACTCTGGCTGTAGAGTGACAGATATTCTCCTAGCTTTTCAATACACTTTGTCCATCTTTGTCCATCTGCAAGCCACGAATATATAGCTGTCTTCACTTCTTCATCAGAAGTGAATCTTCATCCTCATAGGGATGCTTTCATCAATTTTCCAGCTGATGCTTGACTTTCGAGCTTTTTAACAGTAATGATTAACTTTAGAAACTTTCACCTTCCTTAGAGTAACAATCCAAATTTTGTTTGCAGACATCCAAAAGTTGTTTTGATATATATATATATATATATATATATATATACACACAATCAATTTAATAAATACTACAGTACATTCTGCAATCGTAATACATTTTTACAATAGTAAAAAAAAGTAAAATACAGTATATCAACATATAATGGGTAGCAGTACATATATAGTACTAATATACATATAATATAGTACATATATTAGTATAAAAATATATATATATAGGCTATATATATATAATATATATATATATAAAATAACGTAATAAATAATATATAATATAATATAAAATAATATATATATATATATAAAATAACTTAATAAATACTACAGTACATACTGCAATCAGTAAAATAGTAAAATCCTGATTCCCCAGGCTATCTTCTTACAGTAAATATGTACCTTGGAAATTCTGTTTGCCAAGCATGGACATGAAAGGTTCACAGAAATCACACTGAACAAAAGCCCTGTTATTAAAATAAGCTACTAGGGAAAATCACACCTCAATTGATTAATCATATCTTCACTGATATCACATACTGTAAGTATCCTAAGATTAATCATTTTCATGTAAATATGTATTTTATATACCTTGCATAATAGGTATTACGCTCTCTTTTCTGTCCATTGTTTCCCTGTCGATCTTGTTCATGTTCAGCATATCCAGTAAAGGTGACCTGTTTTGTTTAGAGCTGGTAGCATCGTGCGTAAGAGGATACGTAGCTCCAGGGTTTTAATGCTGTTACAAAAAGGGCGAGGCTTACATGTGAGCTACAAGTGCATCACGTGATATACACGGAGGCTCACACCACACACAGACACAGACATGATGCAGGCTCCTTATTGTATACTGCTTTCAGCAAACCTTTCAAGATGATTAATGTACGACAATGATTGATTACCACATGATTGTGCAGTGAATTTTCTATATTCCATGAATATTACATGAAATCATACAGACATAATATGCAGGTAGACTATTAGAGATGTGTTCAAGATCTCAGCACTGTCACAGATGAACTGGTGATGAAATGTTGCTGCTCCATTGTAAGAGTTTTGTTGAATGTCTGGTATGGAAGCATGAATGCAGAAGGAGAGAAGGTCAATAAACCAAAGAGGAAGCAGGGAAACAAGGATGACTGATTCAGTCAGAAAAGAAAAATCTGGTCTTTTGGTACACAGCAACTTTGCCTTTGGTTTGTTACGTCCGCCTACTTTCACTGGGTTTTCAGGTCTTAATTCTACAACAAAATTTTGTCTGGAAACAAGGCAATAGAATTTAGGAGAAACTTACATGTGAGCTACAAGTGCATCACGTGATATACACAGAGAAAGTAGGAGCCTATGAGTCAGCTCACATATGTGGAGCAAAATAATCGAACTCACTGACAATAGCTCAAATGCACCTATTATTTGCAAGGCAAATAATTTAGTCAAACGTTTAACTTTAACCATGGGCGTTGCTATACACCTTCTTCCAGGAGGGCATGCCCCAGTGTAATCTCACATTTGAGGTTTAATAAGTGTCTATATTTGGCAGTGGATTAATATTTGATAATAAAATAATGAATTTTTTGTGATCCCCTCTATTAAAGCAGCACAGTTTACCCAAAATCCAAGCAGAGGAAAATGTCTTACTGATTATTTGCTTTTTTTTAAATTTTTTAATTTCTGCTCACATACAGTAGGGCTAGTGCACTTCATGCTTTCTGGTTTCTGTGTTGCGTACATGCTTAGCTTTACATTGTCAAGTGACAATTGTCAAACGTCTAAAGCTTTTTGCTCTGCTGACTCACAACTTTAACCCTGAATTTATCTATATTTCACATTACAATTTGTTAACACAAGATCACCATGGTTCACACAGTCCTGATGTATGGACATTATCCACACCACAATCCCCCTTTCCATTTTTCCAATCTATGTAGTAGAAATGGTTCTGTCCATTATAAACACACTGGCTACACTTTGCATATTTTGTGCAAAAATATTCCTTACAAGATATTACAATAGAATATTCAGTGATGTTTATATTCAATAGTATAATAGTAATAGTACGAATAGTGGCTCATCCGTATTGCAGATGCAAGAGATTTGCATAAAGGGCGATGGCTGTATTATAATCAACTATTGAACTTTATCAAACCACATTTCCGTTTATATTTTTGCATTTGGCAGACACTCTTATCCAGAGCAACTTACAAATGTCAATTACATATATAGTAGAGGCTGGTTTATTATTATTTTTTTGGTAATTTTTGGTATTTGAAACTGGTAAAACTGTGTATTCAATCCATCCATCTCCAGATTTGTGGGACTCATGGAGCTTGTCCTGGACAGGACACAAGCACACATGCACAATCATACTCTAAGAGCAATTTAGAAACAAGTAGCCTACATGGCATGTCTTTGGGCTGTGGGATGAAAACGGAGTATAATAAACTTGTCTTCTAATTGAGAAAAATAGTCAAAATTAAGTGCATGGGTATGTGGTAGGTTGCGTTTTTGTTAGGAAAAGACAATAAATATCTCACCATTATTAGTTTTTATTCATAATTATTATTTAAAATTATTTTTGCACAAAATAATTTATAATTTAAAGCAGTGTTTCCAAAAGCGTGGGCTGCACGTGGTGGTCGTAAATGGTACTGCAGGTGGGATACAAGAGGTTATTTACAATAAAGTTTTACATTTACATTTTGTATTTAAGCATAAAATTACAGTACTAATAAGTATTTAAGAAAAGTAATCAGAACAAAATAAATCAAAGCCATAGGAATTAAATTTCGTGTTATTTTTCATTCATTTGGCCTATTTTTAAACCAGAGTATTAATATGTCGTCATTAGTGAGAATCATTATTCATAACCATAATAAGGGCAAAAGAAAAACTGTTAATAGAATACAGACGTTACTGTTTGCACACATCTTTTACATTTGTTGCTTTAAAAGGTACGTTGATTAATTATTACCTTACCGTACATTGCATTGCTGTAGTCCCGTGGAACTAGACTTGTTCTGTTTATAAAATGAATTTTTTTCTTCTAATTTTTGAAAATACAAACATAGAAAAATACTTTGAGAGTTTTTTTTTTGTGTTAATAAGATATATGATTTCAGGTTTGCGTGTGCCACGGGAGATTTTCAAATTTCAAGTAGGCCCTAGGCCTTCATTTGTTTGGGAATGGCTGCATTATAGCATTTGGCATTTAGTCCTCTTAAAGATGGAGTCGTTACAGATCCCCTAAAGCAGTTGCATTTTGCAATCTTGCAAGCCCAAGCATTTTGAATAGCAAAGTCAGGTCTACTGATAATCTTACAGTATCAACAAGAACATAAGGAACACCAGTGCAGTGGGTGATTTTAAATTCAGATTAAAATATATAATTTAAATATGCTTATTCATGGTTCATGGGACTTTGATCCTTTTAAATGTACAATGGGCATTTAAGTCAAACCGCGACTTTTGATTGTGCAGAATAACAGAACACAGTTCTGAGAGTAAAAATGTTCTTTATTTCTATATATACCTTACAGTGCATGAAGGCTGTACAGTCAGGTTTACACTTTCATTCACAAGAAATGTCCCAGTTTGACTTGAACTTCAGTAATTCATATGCTTTGATCTGACTAATTTAAAGGACTTTTGAACTTTGCATTTTGTACAGTTCTTCTTAGTAGTAGCAAAAGTACTTTAAAACCCAGTCAGATTTATTTAACTGAGCTTGCATTAAGTGTCCTTTTTTGTCTTTTTTTTTTTTTTTTAACAGTTTGCGGGTTGGAAAGCACAGGGTAAATCTGGCTACACTTACTATTTTAAGATGCAATTTGTTCTTATAGTGTTGCAAATAAGTTCACTTAGTGTCATTAATATAATGTAAAAATAATTTTCCTGCTCTCTCTTAAATAAAAAATTAGTTCCTGTCCATTTTCATAACAAATGCAGTGTTTTAAATTCCATTTGGTAATTTAAGGGGGCATTTGGTGTAATTTATGGAATTATGTTATTTGGTGAGCCATTTAAAGTATACATTTAGTGTATAAACTGTCCTTGGTACAGTATAGAACTATGGATACAAAAACTAAATAAATTTTTCTTTACAAGGAGCAGAGTGTACTATCATTTTATCATTTTATATATTATTATGCACTTTTAATAAGCATGTTTTGGTGAGGAATTGCAGAGAGAAATGTTTTGACCTTCTCCTTGATTAGTGGCAGTTACCCAAGCGCCTTATTTAAATTACAGTATTTGCATTTGATAAATGTGTGAAACACAGATCCTCGGCATAGAAATACATGGATTTAAGGATCCATTTTCTTGAGAGTGTTCTTGGAAACAAGGAATGGCATGTATTTGGGACCTTTGTATACAAGGTTTTGAGAATGACAAAAATATAAAATTTTTAGTCTGTCTGCCGCAGTTATGATGGCAATTGGCATATACTCCAGAATGTTATAAAGAGAGATCAGATGAATTGCAAAAAATACAAACAAACAAAAAAACATTTTCACTGCATTTCAGCCCTGCTACACATTGTTCAGCCCAAATACACATCTTTATTTTTTTCTTTGACATTTCAGTAAGCCGGGAGAAGCAAAGCAGACATACAAATCATTAAAACTCATACATAGCTCAGAGGGCTAACTGAGCACCAGCTGACATCTCTCATTGATTTTTGTTGATTCTCTCATTAACACTGGTGAGAGTGTTGACGAGGACAATGCTGGAGATCACTCTATCATGCTGATTGAGTTAGAATGACAGAATGAAAGCTTTAAAAGGAGGGTGGTGCTTGAAATCATTGTTCTTCCTCTCTTAACCATGAATACTTTTAAGGAAAAATTTTCATTCAACATATAAGAATTTCAAGGAGAGTGGTTTAATTGTAACGCCATTTACTCTTGAATCCCCTTTTGGATTGTTTGGGGCATCCGGGAAAAAAAGCTTGTCATAGCTAGAAAAGGTGAGCGTTACCATAAGCCCTGTGCCATGCCAACAGTAAAGCATCTTGAGATCATTTGTGTATTGGGTTGATTCTCAGCCAAGGGGTTGGGCTCACTTAAACTTTTGCCTAAGAACACAGCAATGAGTAAAGAATGGTACAACAACATTGTTTGTTTGGTGATGAACAATTCTGCCTTTTCCAGCAAAAGCCTTTTCCACTAAGTGGCTCAGGGAACAAAACACCGAAATTTTGGGTCAATGGCCAGGAAACTCCATAGATCGTAGTTCCATTGAGAACTTGTCATCAATCCTCAAAAGGTGGGTGAACAAACAAAAACCCACAAATTCTGATAAACCACAAGCATTGATTATGCAAGAATGGGCTGCCATCAGTCTGGATGTGGCCCAGATGTTGATTGACAGCGTGCCAAGGTCAGTTGCAGGTCTTGAAAAAGAAGGGTCAACACTACAAATATTGACTATTGCCAATAAAAGCCTTTGACACTCATGAAATGCTTGTAAATTATACTTCAGTATATGACAGCAACATCTGACAAAAGATCTAAAAACACTGAATCAGGAGACTTTGTGAAAATTAATATTTCAAAACTTCTATTTTTCTGAGTGTTCTCAGGAACAGGTCACAGCGTGTATTCACAAATGCTTATTTTGGTTTTCCAAATGCCCTGTGTTAAATTGTAACAGAACGAGCTTAAAGTAATCCTAATTTGAGCAATTAAATTAAACAAGCCAACAACTGTCCATAATTAAATTAAATGAGCATAAAGTGTCCATTATTAAAATGAACAGATTGAGGTGTCCACCTTTGATACACTGCAATTTACCAACAAATGTAGCATGCTCATAAAAGATTAAATTTGTGCACACAATGTAAAGACTGCAGTCACAAAAATAAATAGGCAAAGAGATAATAAAATCCTTATTATCTCTTTTATTTCAGATGCAGACATTCCATTGGAGCAGCCGATGATTCATTTTACTATGTCTAATGAAATGTATGAATGTTGTTGCATCTAACCAAAGAGCTCTCCTAAAATTGTAAAAGCGGCAACAGAGAAGAAGGACGTTTTTGGCTACATTCTCAGAAATATCCCTAACACATCCATATGCATCTCTAGACTGAGACCTTATTGATTTGGATATAGACTTGTATCCTCTGCAGTGAAATACTGAAGGCATGGGCTCCTAATTTAGTCCTAGTAACCTCTTTGACATGTTGAACTGTTCAGCGAAATGTTTGAACATTGACTTTTGCATTTAAACCTTACCACATACACATACTGTATATACATGAAGTACAGTGGATGAATCAATCAATAATACTTTTAATTCATCTTAAAATTTAACAATTCGGCCACTAATCTTAAACCTAACAGTGTTCAAAAGTAATTTATATATAATTTTCCAGCATGATATTTCTCTATACAATTAAAACTGGAAACTGAAAAAAAAAAAAAACTTACAGTAAATATAATAGTTATTTAGCACATTGTTTATATTCACAATAGCGCTGGGTCTCTTAGGAACCATTGTGCTATTGGTGGAATACTGTGGAAGTCTGCTGCTCCTGCAGATTCTGGGTATGTTGGGAGCCACAACACTGCTCATCATAGACACAAACTATCCTGGAATGTCAAGGTTTGTTGCTCATTCACCTTGGTAGATTCCTTAACACTGCCACAGGCCAAAAAGTGAAAAAACTCGAGTATGGAGCAAAAAAGGAAACATGTACAGTAAAAACCAAGCTGAAAATTTCTGCACCAAAAAAAAAACAAAACCTTTTATGCCATACATATAAAAAGGAGGACATGCCGCATTTGTGGAGTGCTCAGGACAGTTTTGGACATGTTTTCTGCACAAAGTCTATAATACAAAAATATTAGTCTAGTGTGTGACCTACCCCTATTTATTGTGTTCAAGTCTTGCTGTATACCAGGTAGTGTAACCCGCTAACATAATTACAGTACATTGTGCTAATCATCAGTGGTGTAGTGGTTAGCACCGTTGCCTTGCACCACCAGGGTCCCGGTTTGATTCCCGTCGCTATGTGCATGGAGTTTGCATGTGCTTCCCGTGCTTGGTGGGTTTCTTCCAGGTACTCCAGTTTCCTCCCACAATCCAAAGACATGCAGATTAGGCTAATTGGCAGTCCCAAACTGCTTGTAATGTGTGAATGAGTGTGTGTGTGCATCCTGTGATGGATTGGCCCCCTATCCAGGGTGTACCCCGCCCCGTGCCCTAAGTCTCCTGGGATAGGCTCCAGGCCCCCCGCGCCGCTGAATACATAATAAAGCGGTATAGACAATGAGTGAGTGAGTGTGCTAAACATTTAAGTATGCAAAGATTGTATTTCATTTTAACAGAAAAGATTGAAATTTGTTAGTGAATTACTTTAAAATCCATTAAAATAAAACATGGCCTGTATGTTTTACATTTGGATTTTAGATATACCATGATCATACACTATAAAAATATAATGAAAAATGTATTTTGATTACATCACTTTACCGTGTAAAGAAATAAAACATATTTAAAAAAAGAATAAGAAAAGGCATCCTCCAGTTTACACACAGGTCAGGGGGTAAATTAAAATCACGTGGTAAAATATCCTTTGGGAAATTTATTACTTTTGCCTAAGATTTACTTGACCTGGCAGATAAAAAAAAACTCATGGACACAGACCAGACGATTACTAAACCCATACAAAACCATAAAACCATTATTCATACAGACAAAAGGACATTCAAAATAATATTAGGCAGCATTAAAAGTATTTGGAAAAATCTTTTAAATTATAAAAGCAACTCTAACGTGCAAACAGCACAGATGGTTTAAAACGAATTAAGCACCCTTGTGTCAAACATCAAACTGCTTCATCATCATCTTGCGGCTAAGTTCATAAGCCAGAAAGAGTGCTCCGTTAGCAGGGAATGTCCGGATCATAGTCGGGGTTAGACCCGAGTACAGAGGCAGTACTCCTGGGGGCGGAAAAAAAAAAAAGTGTTCAGTCATATTCATGCTTTTCAAACATTTTTTTTATTTATTTTTTTAAAATAAATTTAGTCCTGTCCAATTATTTTTCCCCGATTTTCTCCCCAATCTAGTCGTGTCCAATTCCTCCCCGTCACT
>JAOVVA010000052.1:19084247-19108477 GCA_028565275.1 Leiocassis micropogon | reverse complement strand
AACAGCATCACCCGGGGTTCGAACCAGCGCTCCCCAGATGATAGGGCGAGCGCTTTACCACTGCGCCACTCGGAGGCTGCTTTTCAAACATTTTTGATGAATACTGACATTTATTTTTATTTTTTTAAAGATTTAAACATTAAACATTACTTTGGAGATGCTTGGTAGTTTGCCTTCAGCACCTTGTCTCTCTGAGAAGCACTGAATTACCCCTTATTTAACTCACCAAGCTAATTTTGGAATACCAGGGCCTCACCTCACAAACAATTAAGAACTGAAATTTTGCAAGAAATTTACCTCGGCATACAAAGCACTGCATATGAGCAAACAAATTTACGAAATTTGCAAGCGTTATTTTTTTTGCATTTTGTGCACTATTTATTGACAAAGCACCATGGGTCCTTAGAATGTTAGGAAGGACGATAGCCCTTTAACAAAAGGGCGCCACTTTTAGTTTCGTTTTTTTAAAGCAGCTGCTGCTTTAAATGAGGCTAAATGTCTATTTATTTTATATTTTACTGCCTTTACATGTCTTATCTAAATGTTTTGATTGTTTTTATGTGCAAAAATATGATTATAGTGTTGACAGTGGGCAATATTGGTAATATTTTTGGGTGGCTGGAACGGATTATCTGCAATTGCATTATTTCCTGTGGGAAAATTAGTTTCGTATTACGAAAGTTCGCCTTAAGAACTCGCCTCCAGAGCCGATTAAATTTGTATGCCAAGGTATCGATGTACATTAAACCTCTCAACTAAAAGGAAAATGAAAAAGAACTGCACGCTTACCTTCATGGCGTACAATGCCAAGCAACGTCTTTATAAATCCTTCTTGCTTCCCAGCCAGGGATAGAACTTGAATGCGGGATTTCACGCAATCTATCGGATAGACAACTAACCAGAGAAGGGCTCCTCCAAAGCCACCGCTAAACATAAGCGGCCCAACGCCTGCCAAACAGATGTGCGGCATTACTCAACAGTAAAATGGCCACTTAGAAACTTTAAGAAATCAACAGTTCTTTACTTCCTAAAGCAGTTTCCCATGCAAATCCTACCTCAGATACAGTATATTGACCAAAGCGCACTTTAGATAAACGTCACTTTGAAAAAAAGAACACCAAATTATTTTAACTTGTATATTCTACACAGTGTAACAATGTCTAAGTCTCCATAAATAGGGGATGCAGCACCACATCAGCTGAGATGTTCTTTTTCAGTAGATGTTTCTGGACTTCCAGTTCTCAGTTGGTCTGCATTAAAACTTCCGAATTTGTCAATAGGTTTTGCAACAATGTAGTGTGTAATCATGTTTCCTGTTAAAGCCTATCACAATCTTGTGACAGCTGCCAGATACAGCCCAAAAAATATTACTAAAGACATTACAAGCCTAATTATTATTACATTTTGCTAAAAAATGTGAATTCTTGAATACCCTGTATGATTTCAATTTCTGATACATGCAATCTTGTTAAGAAAATCATTTTAAAATGAAAGAAAAACGAAAACTTTAACCAAAAAGTCACCAATTAATTTCATTAAATTGCTGTGCTTTTGGGATTTGACTGCAAAAGCACTGAATAAGCAAATTACAGCCAGGTTACCTATGTCCTCTTTTTTCCTGTCCAAGACGTGGGCAAAAGCAGATCGGCTCAACTCGTAGCCTCCAAAGAAGCAGAAATAGCCAGGAATCTCACGAACTATAGTAGTAGACAGGCCTTGATAAAATCCTAGGGGCCCGTTTGTCTTTAAGACATGCCTAACCACCGACCACACAGTGCTGAAGAAGAGAAAAAAAAATAGGGAATAAGACATTCATTTGGAGACAGTAATCCATATTGAAATGTTACTGTATATAAATATAAACTAAGAGCAACCAAGCTACCTTATGTGAAAAATATATTATATATAGCATGTTTAAACTCATGTAGTTGACTAAACTGGCACGCAGTAATAGTCAGTTACCTTTTCTGTCCACCAACAATCTTGCCTGATGCTTCCATTTCATGCATAGCCTGCAGCCGACACTTGACTAGTTCAGTGGGACACAAAGCCATTGAGGAGAAGATGGAGGCCAGAGAGCCAGAGCAAGCCTTCTGAACATCACTAAAACACAACAGATCTTTCATGAATTAATACCAGAGGTGTCAATACAGAGGATTCATAATTAGAAATATAACAGCCAATCAGGCCTGATCTGTACAGCAATTTCAATATGCACCAGAACTGAATTAGGTCAACTTGTAACTTAAGTACATTTGTGGAAGCATGTGTTGTCCCATCAAGACAACTACACTACATGTACAACTACATACAACTACACGTATGCCATTCCTGTCCACTAATTAAGCATGGCCAATCCACTCTCTAGATACCTGGCTATGGATAGCTGTAGCATCACCTTGGAATCAAACTTATGATCTCTGGATGAGGAGTTGAACACATTTCTGTTATGCCATTCCAAGAAGCCACTAAAACAACCAAGTAACTTTTAAGAAAATAATTATAAATACAGTACGTTTCCATAATTCATGTGTCTTTTTGATGCAGCGAACCCGAAAGACATAAAGCACAATAGCTGAGAATATTGTGCTTTCATGACAGAAATTTTATTTTATGACTGATTATGACATTTATGACATTATGGTAGATTCATTTGTCAATTTACATTTACTGTTTGTGATCTACAGTTACAAGTTAGTCTGTACAACCAACAGCTCCGTTTCTTAGGTTCAAACCTACGTGCACTCACTAGCTTTTTTCATTACATGCAAGTACCACACAGAATACCAAGAAAATTGGCTTACAAAACAAATATGAAAATGCATAAATGAGCATATTTCTATAATTAAAAATATCCAATGATCAAAACAAAGAGGTACCTGTATCTAATAAAGTGTCCGTTTTAATTCACTGTAAGACATTAAGGACTTGGCTTACTGTTAATTAAATAAAATGTAATGACAACAGTGTAATGACTACAATGTACCAGCCCTTAAACAGCTCACTTAGTAATTAAAGAAAATAGGAAAGAAAAATAATCTGTTCAACAATTTTGTTATTTTAGTGCCATGAGCTTTTCTTGTAAAAAGTATGATTACAATGTTTTATTCTAAATTTAATAATGTATAATAAAGTTTGATTGAGATAGTTAACAGGATTATTATAATAGAAGAAGCATATGAGTAGAAAGGGGGCATTTTATCATGACATAAAAATCATAAAAAAATAGTTTTATAGCTATGCTTGGCATTATAGGCATGCGTATGGCATTTTCCCCCAGAGTTTCATTTAACAAAACTGTAAAAAAAATAAAGACACCAGCCACTTTATTAGAAACACTCATTTACCTGCTCATTCATGCAATTATCCAGTCAAGTGGCAATAGCACAACACGTCAGGATCACACAGTACAGGTCAAGAGCTTCAGTTAATGGTCACATAAATATCAGTAACAAGTTGTGATCTACAGAAGAGACTTTGACCCTGTCATGGTTGCTAACATCAGTATTTCCAAAACTGCAGATCGCTGCAGAACGAGTTTTTCCACACACAGCAGCTAGTAGATTAAGGCCACAGAGTAAAGCCTCAAGCTATTATTGGGATCGTAATTTACTATTTAAATCATCAGACACATTTTTGATTAGATGTAGAACACAGTATCAAGTAACTTTACTAACATATTGCTCAGCTAACATTAACTCTACAGCCGGGGTAACTTCAGGCTCCCACAAAGCAAAAGTGCATGGATGCACTGTGTGGATTTGTTTCCTCCCTCTTCAAACACACTAAATCTCGCCTATGACAGCTTCCGTAATTGGCAAATGAGCTGAATCAGGGATGTTAAATGAAGTAGAATGCTAAAAACCTTCCGATACTGTGGGTTCGCTATAGCAACCCCAGGGCTCAACATTAAGCTTTAGCCACTTGCCATAGCAAGCAGTCCATGTAACCCGGCTATCAGGTTCGATTTTATTCTTCCTCTTGGCTACTGTACCATGCTTGCTGGAAAGCAAGTTGGTAATTACTTGATGGCAGATGGTAAAGCTGGGTGATATGGACAAAAATATTACAATAAATGTTATTATAAATTTATCCATACTGATTGATATACTTGATACTGCTATCCAGATTTCACAGTTTTCTTATTCTGGATGTATAAACCAAATATTATGTACTGTTTACAATATTTAACATCATTTTCTTTTTTTAATTAAAAAATTATATGGAAAATACACAAAAATATTATAGAGTATATAAGACATTATACAAATCTACATGGAGGAATCCTTCTTTCTCCAGTGCGTTAACTGGCATCGTATCTTTAGCCGCCATGATATAAATTACAGCCTGCTATTTTGGTGACGTAAAAAAATAAGTCCTTTTTGTTGCTGTTTAAAAAGACTTTTCTGGTTTTGTTTGGGTTTTACAGATGACCTTCCATAAAAATACTCCCCCCCCAAAAAAAAAAAACCATGCCACAGAGTATCTGAAACCATGACAACCGTAACAATGTTTAGTGTCTGAGCCTGTGCACATCATTCTCTTCTCCACATCACTGACTTTCAGCTTTGGCACTACTGTGAGGCTGAAATGTTTTCAATGTTTTTTTTTTGGTGATTTATGTATCTACGTTATAGAACAATGCTGGAGATTTCTAAACTACGAAATAACACATATGGCATTAGGTAATTAAGTAACAAGTCATTTGTTATTTTAAGACACAAAAGGTCGGCTGTTCTGAAATAGTTCTTGCAAGAACGGTGCATTTGCAAAACCCATCAAGCACCGTGATGAAACTGGCTCTCATGAAGATCTTCCCGGGAAAGCAAGACCGAAACTTAGCTCTGCTGCAGAGGAGAAGTTCATTTAGAGTTACCAGCCTCAAAAATTAACAAACAGCACCTCAGATTAGAGGCGTTATGAAGACTTTACAGATCACAAGTAGCAGACACATCACAATATCAACTGTTCAGATTAGATTATTGCATATTTTGGATGCCTTCAGTATTGTTTTAACATGAAGAAAGACATTAAAATCAGGAAAGGCATATAATTAGAAGGTGTGTCCAAACTTTTGACTGGTAATTTACATGTACATTATAAAGGACAGGCATCAACCCTACTTTTACATGTGAGATAATGGCCCCTAAGGCCTTAACTGAATATTGTTTAGAAGCTGCTTCAATGCTGGATGGCTTTTACCGTTTGTAATTTACAGTTAATAGTCTGTGCGACTAACTGCTCCGTCTCTTTGTTTCTAGCCTGCGTGCACTGACTGGCTTTTCTCTTTACATACATGGCTTTTTTCTTTAATGTAATATTTATTCACTGCATGAGCAAGTGTCAACTTAACACTTGAATGCTCTTTACTTTACACTCTACAGTGGTACTGTAATGTTATTTTTTTTTTTAAACAGCCGGTGCCAAGAGTAATCATAAATTAAGGTTTGGTAAAGTTTAATGTCTATTTATTTCATATTTAACTAATGTACATGTCTTTTCCGAATGTTCTGATTGTTTTTATATGCAAAGATATGATTATACTGTTGGAAACTGGTAATATTTAACCAGTATAAACATTTTTGGGTGGCTAGAACGGATTAACTGCATTTACATTATTCCCTGTGGAAAAATCCATTTTGCAATATGAAAGTTAAGAACTTAACTATGCCGAGGTATCACTGTATGTGTATTCAGCTGGGGTTTCGACTGTAAACAGTGAAACAAACTGGGACTTGTGCGTACTGGATTGTAGCATATTCTGCATTTTCCGTTAAACTGCACTTTAATATACTTTGGATAAAGCGAACAGAACTCAGTGTGACCATTTACTCTCAGCAGGTTGTTCAACAAAATAAATATCAAATAAAAAATAAAAATAAAAACAAAAACTGCCTTACTAGCAAGCTGTTCTGTCCTATTTGATCAATAATTGCCTCAATTCCTGCACACTCTTTCAGTTGTTGTGTCCCATGTCAATGGTGCAATTGAACTTTACACCTTTTAAATGATTTGCTGTTTCCATGTTACTTGTAGCACATGTCATTATCAACAGATACGATGGGCTGTTTATGGGACAGAGTGGGAGCACGCTTGGTTTTATTAGCACTTACATTCACTTAGTCAATCAGGGAAATGGATGAATTTACTTCTAAATCTTGAGTGAGTGTTAATACAGTATCAAGCCCAGAAGCCTTTAACCTTACACATCTTAATGATGCATCAATGTGTATGTGTCACCCCCCCCCCATCTTATTATCTAAAATAATAATAATAATAATAATAATAATAATAATTAGCAATGTCTGACCTGAGCTCTGCTTTTCTGTCCATGCCGACCACAAAACGTACAACATTCTGGCAGAAGCCGTAGCTCATGAAGAGGACCGCATTCTCAGCAATGTTGGCCATCAGAGCCGGGGTAGTGCCATGATACAGACCACGCAACCCCACCTGCTTTGAGATGGACACAAAGCAGTGCACAAACCCACGGTACATCTGGGGAAATGTCTGCATCTTCACCTTGGCGGTATCAAACGGCTGGCCACACATCACACATGCTATACCACCTTTAGCAAAAAAGAGAAAAAAGGGCACCAGTGACATGACTGAAAAATGGACAAAAACTAAATCTGTACCTAAATCTTTCATTCTAATTTTGATCATGTTTGTACTATGGCATTTTGGGGCCAGTATAAAAAAAATATAAAAAAAAATTAAAAAAAAGGCGAAATAGCCTTGATGGTGCCCCCTTCTTGCACATTCTCTGAGACCATGTCCTCCAAGTTTGTGTAGTTTTTTTTGCTTTTTTTAATTAACAATTTCTTGCAGTCATTTTGAAATTGTTTGTTTATTCAGTTGTAAACTACTTATTTATCTGCATTGCTCCAATATTCATATTCTGTCACAGTATAATTACTTCATTCTCCAAGTATTGTGACTTTTTTACCCAAGATATTGGGTCTTTATTCTCAAAATATTGTGATTTTTTCCTTATACAGTCTTATGCAAGTCTTCTTGGAAAAAAAAAAAAAAAGCACAATATTTTCAGCAAAAATTGATGCATAGTTACTTTTTATACCATAAATTAAACAAAAATAAAAAAAAAATAGAGTTTGGGCACCCTAACAGTTCCAGAGTCTCAGATTCTTTTTACAAGGTTTCAGACCTTAATCAGCTCGTTAGATCTGATGCATGGCAACAGCGGTCATTAGTAAATGCCAATTTCAAAGCTTTACAAATACTTTGAGTCTTCAAACCTTGCACACACTTGCAGGCACTCAACAACTATGGGTTCCTCCAAGCAGCTGTGTAAGACTCTGAAAATCAAAGTTATTGATGCCCACAATGCAGGAGAAGGCTACAAGAAGATGGCAAAGCGTTGTCAGGTTTCCACAGTGAGAAATGTAATTAAGAAATAGCAGTTCAGGGGAACTGTGGAGGTCAAGATGAGATCTGGATGACCAAGAAACTCTCGGAGATACAGTAACTGCTCTTATGCTGGTCAGAAAGCCAAATCAAAACCCCCATTTGACTGCAAAAAAAACTGCAGGGAAGATTTAGCAGACTCAGGAGTGGTGATGCACCGTTCCACAAGACCTTCATGGAATAGTCAGCAGAAGAAAACCTTACCTGCGTCCTCATTATAAAATCCAACGTCAGAAGTATGCAACAGAACATCTACAGAAGCCTGATGCGTTTTGGAAACAAATGCTGTGGACTGATGAAGTTAAAATAGAACTCTTTGGCCACAATCAGCAAAGGCATGTTTGGAGAAAAAGAGGAGCTGCATTTCATGAAAAGAACACCTTGAAAAAAAAAAAAAAAAGAACTATTAAGCATGGGGGTGGATCTATCATGCTTTGGAGTTGTGTTGCAGTGGCACAAGAAACATTGCAATGGTGGAGGGAAGAATGGATTCCCCTAAATACCAGCAAATTCTGGAAGCAAGCATCACATCATCTGTAAAAAAGCTGAAGCTAAAAAGAGGATGGCTTCTACAACAGAAGCCTTTTAAACATACCTCGAAATCCACTATGGAATACCTCAAGAGACGCAAGCTGAAGGTTTTGGAATGGCCATCACAGTCAATGATGTTTAAATCCCCTGATTTGGCAAGCTGTGATATCTGCTAGAGGAGGTGTTACTAAGTACTGATTATGTAGGGTGCCCAAACTTTTGCACAGTACCACAATAATGTTTTATTTTTTATATGTTAATCTTTGTTCAATAATGACATAAAAAGTAACTATGCATCAATGTTTGCTAAAAATATTGTGCATTTTTTTTTCCATTTCCAAGAGAGACTGTGTTAACATCTTTTCAATTAAAAAAAATCACCAAAATCTGTTATTTATCAAGGGGTGCCCAAACTTTTGCATAAGACTGTATAATCATACATTATGACTTCAGTTTCTCCAAAAATCTATTTTTTTTTTAAACTGTGGTCCTATTATGCCGTAATATGTTTGAAAATATGTAGACCAAAGCAATATATACTTTCTCCTGCATGAGTGAGGTCTATAAAACCACCTTACTAAACTAGTCTGGCTTTAAAAGAACAGATATGCAAATTTGTTCATAGAATTATTGCCCGAACTATATTTGAACTGAAACACACTAATTGTTGACAAAATCACCAGGACAGCATGTACCATTCCAGCGACTTTTTTGGTTCAGTAAATGCATTGTATTTTAAGGAAGAGCTGTTAAGACACATTTTAACTATAAGCCGCTGGTGTACGCCAGTTCATAACTGAACATATTTGAGTATTATGCACCATGATTTACAGACCGCTTAAATATAATAATGACTTTATCAGTGACTTTTTAGGAGGGAATTATGCCTAAATATGATAGGGTTTTGTCTGATGGTGATTTTAATATTCACATCTCTTGTCTTAACAAAGTTTTTGTCAATTCCTTTTTAATTCTTATTGATTTTTTTTTAACCTAGTACGGTGTGTAACATGTTTTTCTGAGATCCCGCTCCCCTGTCCAACGGTTAAACAATGTGTATCAGCAGCATTGTCATTCTTTCAATTCCTCTATTGCTGTACATTTCTGCTTTTAATAAAACTTCTGAGCTATATGAGGTACTTGTTTTTGTTTTATTGTTGAGGTTTTTACATCTTTATTTAGTGTTACTTAATACTGTATCTTGAATAACGATGCACCTTTCAGAACCTTGCACTCTAAACTTAAAATCTGTATCATAGACACTCGTGCTGCCAGACATGAATATAGGAAAGCTGCATGCTCTGCTGATTTTAACCAGTTTCAGCATGTTTCCCTTCCCTTTTTGGGCATATGAATTGTTCATTCTGGCCTATTGAGGTGATCCCTTTTCAATTTTTACTGGTTCTGCCCTGGACTGGTTCAGATCATACCTAATGGACAAAATTTTTTCGGTTGGTCTTAGTGACTCTGTATCCTCCTCAGCAGCTCTCACACATGGGGTCCCTCAAGGGTCTATTCTCTGTCCATTGTTATTTTCACTTTACTTACTTTAACTTTCATTAACTTTTTTGTTTTTTCACTGTCATGGTATTTGGACCCGGTGGAGCTTGTGTTGGCCCTTTCATAGAGACATGTTCCCTTAAATCACATGCAAAGCCAACTGCTAGAAACCGGAGAGTGTTTATTGGACAGTGATTTTAAACTGGATAAGCAAATTAACTCTGCTATTAAAGTTAGCGTTTTGTTAAGCTAAGCCATAAACACACACAAAAAAAAAGATCTTGAAAAGGTTATGCACGTTTTTATTGCAAGTCAGCCTGATTATTATAATGCCTTCTATGCTGGTGTGGTTCAAACCTCTCATGCACGTTTGCAGTTGGTCCAAAAAAGCTGCTGCGCGTTTTTAAAAGAAACATAAGCTGGAACACATTCCTGTCCTGGCATCTGTACACTAGCTCCCTGTGCAGTTCAGGATCAAGCGCAAGGTCTAACAGCCAGGCCTGAATAATCTAGCACCTCTATTATATTTCTGACCTTTTAAAAACCATACAGTCCAGCACAGTCTCTCAGGTCTGGTGATCAGCTTTTACTTACAGAGTCGAAGCGATTCAGTAGTAGCACCTAAACTCTGGGATGAGCAGGCCCTAACTCTTCCTAGTTTTAAATCTCACCTCAGGACCTTTTTATACTCTTTGGAATTTAATACTGTGCGAGGTAATTATTTTCCATGTTTTTATTTTTTTATTTATGTATTTTTATTTGTTGTTTCATTTACTTATGTTATGCAATGAGGATGGGCAACCTTGTTATTTATTGTTTTATTTGGATTTGATTTCATTTTATTTTCTTATTAATGTCTGTTTTTATAGTCTTTTACCATGTCTGCAGCCATTTTAGGATTGTACAGCACTTTGTTCAACTGTGTTGTCTTAAATGTTCTTTATAAATTAATTTGACTTTGTGTGTATCTCTGAGTTTTTTGACGGAAAACGTTTTTTTCCCCCATTATCCCAAAGTAAAAGAAAAAATAATCATGTAATACAGTGAAATCCACTAAACTGCCTCTGCAATATTTCTAGCCGAATAAAATACATGCGAGTTTGTGCATAATAATTATATTATATGGAAGCCTACTGTACATACCACAAGCGCCAGCTGATAAATCAATCATGGCTTGAATGACTGGACTTGGTGCCATGGTTTTGTAACCTCTGTGTTACCACCTGTCAAAAGCACACAAAACTTTCAAAATTAAGGTATCCATACTTGACATAACAATGTAAGAAGTTTTTTTTTTCTTTTAAAAGGCCATACTCATCAAGTGAGGGTAGGCTATGGTTCGAATGGTCTGCTTCCCAGAAATCCTGATACAGGTCCACCCTTTCACTGTCCACTCTACAACGTTATCGTGGATCATCCATCACGTCGGAGTGTATAAGACGTTTGAATGCATGTTATTTATTAAGCAGTTCTATAAAACCTTGTACACTTGAAAAACCCTCAATTCATAAACCAATACGTGAAGGTTTTTTGGAACCACTGGCCAATACTAATGCGTAGGCAAGTCTGAGATTTAAAAGAAGATAATTATGTGAGAATGTAGCTTGAACACAATTTTTCTAATTAGGTTTAGTTAAAATGCAAAACAGTACTTGGTTCAGGACCTTTAATAACGGCCTTGATTTATCTTTTCAGGAATATGAGCAGGATGGCACCATTAAACACACATTCTCTTACACAGCTAATTATGCAACTAGCATAACAGTAACAGGAACAAACCAGTCAAAAGTTTTTGAAACAATTTGGATTTATTTATCTAAATTCTAGAACAATACTGGATTTTATTCAAAACTATGAAACTTAGAAACATTAGGTAATTAATAAACAACAATACTGTAACTCATAGGTTATTTAAAGACATGAAGGTCAGTTGTTCTGGAATAGATCTTGTAAGAACAATATTGTCAAGTGCATTTGCAAAACCCATCAAACTTGCTCACATGAAGACCTTCTCAGGAAAGCAAGACCAAAACGTACCTCTGCTGCAGAGGAGAAGTTCATGTAGAGTTACACAAACAGCACCTCAGATTAGAGCTGTTATGAAGGCTTTACAGAGCATAAGCAGCAGGCACATCTCAATATCAACTGTTCAAATTAGATTATTGCCCATTTTGAACGCCTTCAGGATTGTTTTACAACGTAGAAAGAAATAAAAATCAGAAAAGATTACGGAAATAAAAGGCATGTCTAAACTTTTGACTGGTAGTGTAAATGCATCAGTTGAAATATTTTCTTGCATTTCTCGGATTTAAAATCTGCAGGCTTCAACATGGCATGGGCACACTCACCTGTACACTTGCTCACTTACGCAGGAATCCAGTCAGCCACTTGTGTAAACCCGAAAGACAGACATGTGTCAAAGTCCCAGGAGATCTGCTCTTTCTCTCACAGCGATCATATTTTCCCTATTGTGATGTTTAATGTAAATATTAACTAATGCCCTGAACACAGAATGGACAGCTTTATCCGCTGAGCAGGTGAGTGTATAGGTCACACACTCACAGTACTGCTCACTACTTGGACAAATTTAAGAAGCTAAAAACCGCCGTCAGTAATCATACTGGAATATACTTAAAGATCTTAGAGAACACATACTGTATGGGACTTACACAATCATAAAGCATAAAAAAAATTCATCTAAACCCTGATACTTGTTTAACACTCAAGGGCACATCGTAGAGTGTACGTGTTTAGACAAGTATGCATTTCCGGGTTCCTTCAAGGACGAACGACCTTCACACTTACCGTATTTTATTGTTTGAGATATTTCAGGTGTGTAATTCCACATCTAATCCGAGCGCCACAGTTCAAGAGATCACGGAGTACTGAACGCAGGTCAGCAGCTTTCGCAGTCTCTGTGTGTGTGTGTGTGTGTGTGTGTGTCGATAAGGGTGTGTGACGGAGCCTGATAAACTCTGACACGTGGACACGCATGCATTTCAGTGTAAACACCGATGTGCATTTGTTAACACACACCCAGCTGTAACCCAGCTTGATCTCCGTGTTGCCGGTGTTTTGCGCAGATGAAGTAAGAAGATCCCCAGGTCTAACCTTGATCAGAGCCCGTATCTATGTGAAAAGATACAAATCGATCGGATGATGAGACGGACGACAAGCTAACAGGACTGAACATACTGCTCGTATTTTCTTATCTATATCTCCATTCACACGTTGGCTTGTTACTGGTTGTTGGCCAGCTGCGCGTTAAGGTCGCGAGACAAGGAGCAGGAGGTCCAGCTCCATCTTGCTTTTGGGTCACGTGCTAACAGAGGCGCGTTGTTTCCGTTACGTCTGGGGATTTTACGCATTTTCAACACACGTTGCGTGCGCATCCGTGTTACCTTAAACATGTAGAAAACGTTTAAAAAAAACCGTACGCCTTAAATGGACGCGTATGGGGAAAAATGTATGTATATTATGTATCTACATGTTTTATTACCTGGTTTATTTTTAGCAAATATGGGTTTTTTTTTTCTAACGTTGTAGATTTTCGTATCTACATGAAATAAGACACATCAGAATGACTGGAACGGAAATTGATAAACGGATTAAAAAGTGTATAAAAATATATAAATGTTTCATTTTTGCTTTTAAACGTGCATGATTTGCGTGACTTGCACGAAACCGGATTATTGGCAAATATTAATTGCTTTAAAAATCACGTGATGTATATATTTTGGGCTGCTGCTTTATTTGAACAAATTGATTAGTTGTGGAACAAACAAGAATTATTCGCAAAAAAATGCATTAAAAAATCCTTCCGTTTATTTTGGCGGCTTTTCCAAATCAAATCAAATCAAATACATAGTTTAATTATTGTTAAAACATTCAGCTATTAAAATAATTATACATTTACTGTAATTCTTCGTGGTAAAATACAAGCCAAATACATCTTTAAAAAATGTACAAACTGACATACTGACATAATATTACAATTATCTGGGTCCGGGTTCGATTCCCGGATTGCGTGTGCGTATTGAGATCACATGTTTTCCCTGTGCTTGGTCGGTTTCCTCCCCATATTCCGGTTTCCTCCCACAGTCTAAAAACATGCAGATTAGGCTGAATCGTGTTTCCAAATTGCCCCATGATGTGTGAATGTATGTGTTGTGTGCCCTGCGATGGATTGGCACCCCATCCAGGGTGTACCCCATCTCATGTCCCAAGTCTCCTGGGATAGGCTCCAGGCCCCCCTTTTTGTCCAGAAATAGCCCTGACCCATCAAGGCATGTGCTACACTTACCCTCTGAAGGTGTGCAGTAAGTAGCAGATGCTTTAGGCCTGTAATTTGTGAGGTGGGCCCCCTGTGGATCAGACTTGTTTTTCCAACACATCACACAGATGCATGATTGGATTGAGATATGGAGAGTTTAGAGGCCAAATCAGCACCTCCATCTCTTTCACAAATAGGCAACACACATTCAAATTCAATTTTACTTAAATTCAAATTTTATTTGTCACATACAGAACCATACACAGTATGAAAATATAGTGCTTTTAACAATTGGTCATTGTCACAAAGCACCTTTACAGAATCAAAAGAAAATTTGGGAAATGGGTTTGAATAGTGCAAGGATTTGTATAAATCAAAATGATCAGATTGTCCCCGATTAGCAAACTACAAATTAATTACAATAGATAAACACTACAAAGATGGATGTGGGCGTTTCAGGTTGGATAAAGACTGACAGCTGCGTGTCCAGGGCAAAGTAAACAGCAGAGAGATAGTGATTAGTACGTGCAATACCACCACAACCCTATAGGGGGGCGGGGGGGGGGGGTGCTATCAGTTAGTAAGATAAGGAACTGGTGTAATACCAGCCTAAGAGTATAAAAACTACGACTATTTAAACAATCAATTGACTTAGGTGTACCTCCAACTTTTTGCAGAACTTTTGTTTCAAAATAGCCCTAATTGTTGGAAGACAAAATGCAGAAAAGCAAGTAAACAGATCAGCAATGAATGAAACACATACATACATGAGATATGACACATGAGAAACAATAAATAGTCTATGTTAATTCATTATTTTATATGGATTTAATACATTATTTCATTGAAATGTTTAAATACACATCCAGATGCATATAAAGGCACACAAAGCATCAAATACATCATCGTCGTCTTATTGTCTATATTTGATCGGCCTGGAGCCTATCCCAGGAGACTTAGGGCATGAGGCAGACAAACCCCTGGATATGGTCAGAATTCATAGCAGGGTGCCCACATGCGCACACTCACACATTCATTCACACACAAGGGGCAATTTAGGAACACAAATTAGCTTAACCTGCATATCAGGTATTAAATATTAAATTCAGTATAAATGTAAAAATAATAATATATGCGCATGGATTATTTCTATTTTTTGACACATTAAGAAAAGTTAGAAAATACTTCATAGCAACAGTATAACGATGTTAGAACAGCGGCATAGGCAGAGAACCGACTTGGCAGTTTTAACATCGACCACAAGATGGCGGTATGGTCACATTAAACTTATTTTTGTGCGCTTCAAACAAAACTGCTTATTATCTACTAAACTGAGTCGCAATAACAAACCACTGGCACTGAACAGTCTGTGGAATACACAGCTGTACTATGCCACAGGAGTGCATCACTATGGCAGTGGTTTTTGACTGTTACTGCAGACCAAATAATTACATGTTTGACTTAAGACAAGTTAAATAGAAAAGGCCTAGTAGATTGTGGGAAGTTTTGTTTGTTTGTTTCTTTAAAGAGCTGCTCTTACTTATTTTATTGATATCATATCACTTGTTTCACTACAGGGTCCTAGTTTCTAAAAGGCGAAAATATGTTACTGTCATCATTATTATTATCATTATTATTTCGTAGTGGCGAATTATGTTAACTGATGTAAACATATATCTATCATGTTAAGAATTTGAATTTGTTAGACAGCCCTGGACTTTAGAACAGTCTAATACTGTATATATTCTCATGTGACTTAGACCTGTTCCTAGATGACACTCATTCATGTTTATTAACGCTACTTAAAGCCTCCACGTGCACATAAAGCGCGCGCTGTGACCTGGAGCGCAGTGTGTCTGTGTCTCTTTCTCTCTCTCTCTCTCTCTCCACACTCCTCCTAATGAAATGTGTTTACTAGTACTGGGCGGAGCAAAGCGCTGTTTTTGTACTGTTTCGCTTTCAAAAAGCTTCTATGATTGGATGACGCCATCTGCCAATCAAGCGTGGGCGGTATCAGCTGACCAATGATAGATGTGTTCCAGTAACGCCGCTCGCGCTCTGTCTCTCTCGCACTCATATACACACGCGCGCGCACACGCACGCACGCACACAAACACACGCGCAGTGACAGGAGCACGCACGAGCGGAATACTTGCTTGAAACTTTGACCACAAGTTCATAACAGAGCCTTCAGATGGCAGGAACTTTCCGACGCCTCGCGGTTTGACTCACGGCTTCGACGCGCGTTATTAACCAATGTATTGTTGTTAACTTCTTAGGAAACTTGAATATTCGCTTCTTTTTTCGTGTTTAATCCGCGCTCTTTTGCCCGAGTCGCTCTCGCGCGCCGCTAACTCTATGTGACGCGGGGCGTTTGTCGGTACCATGGCGGAAGCGGCCCAACAGCAACCACAGCTGGTCGACATCGACCCGGACTTTGAGCCCCTGTCGCGGCCCCGATCATGCACTTGGCCGCTGCCCCGACCCGAGTTCACAAACCCCGCAGACTCGAGCACGAGCTCGCCGGCCCCGTCTGTCAAGCACGAGATTAGCGGCACCGCGGACTTCCTCAGTCTTCTCGAAGAAACCGAGGACTATGCTGAAGACAAGCCGCTTGTCTTGTGCACAGATTTCCAATGCCAAGAAAACTGCGGGCACCGGCAGCAGCAGCAGCAGCAGCAGCGGCCGCAGATCCCCGGCGCTCCGCTCCCTCCGCAGCAGCAGCAGCAGCAGCAGGTGCCGTTACTTTCCTCCTCTTCCTCCACAGCGGCGGCGGCTGCGGCACAGAGGAAGAGCGGCTCGGCCCGGCGCAACGCCTGGGGCAACATGTCATACGCTGACCTGATCACCAAGGCCATCGAGAGCTCGCCCGAGAAACGCCTGACCCTTTCGCAGATCTACGACTGGATGGTGAAGAGCGTGCCTTACTTCAAGGACAAGGGCGACAGCAACAGCTCCGCCGGCTGGAAGGTATTTATGCCGTGCACAGGGTACCACCCGTGTAGTGCATCTCAACTGCATGTGCATGAGCTTTTTAGTGTCAGGTCCTAGTCACTGGTTTAACCACATGGGGAGTACAACAGGTCTCTTGCTGCAAGTGTGTCCCACTGCCAGTCAGTCACATGACAGGTCCCGAGTAAAGTTAGACATGAAGTGTCTGCTGACGAGGAGCATTCCTGACTCTGGATGCTTACATATAGTGTACAGTTGTGTCGTGTTGGTAAAATGCTCTGATGTTGTTGTTCTGTGTGAGTGTGTGTAGTACATGCATACTGCCTGGCATTATGGTTTTAGGAGTTCCCTGGTCTAAAAATGACTATTTCCAATTATACAGTATAGTATACGTGTTACTGCTATAGAAACATATCTGTGTTTCCTTTTCTTGAGCAGGTTTCTTGCTTGGTCAACATTTTCATAACGTTTATATGCAATGAACGGTTTTGGCATTCACATCAAATTATCGCGCCAGAGTTCAAGTCAAGTGGACCGAGGGTGCGAGAGCTCCGGGTTCTCAATGTCACCCAAGGCCAAAGTGTTCAGAAGTCGATTGCTACACTACAGTTTCTTTAGATGGCACCCTCAGACACCCTCATGCTTTGTCATGTTCACCATGTACACCAAAAGCCACCTGACAACCAGAGAAACACAAAAACATTCCCGTGGAAATCCATGGAAACCACCTTTTGAGCCTGGAGCCAAAGTTACGTTGTTAGGTGTAGTACCTTGTCACACCACACACTATTAATAACCAACGGCTTATGCGTCAATTCGCCCACGATGCATGCCAGGTATGTTTGCATGAAAGACTACACATGCAGGCAAACGTCGGTTCCACCCACTGATTTGAGTTCATTGTCCCAGCATTCCTCAGGCTTTGTGCTTTTGTGAGTGCGATTTTGCAAGCTTAGTGCTCTCTCGACCTGCCTAAATGTGTGCATGAGTCATTCTGAGAGTACTCTCTGTCACAAAAAGGCACTGCTCATTTATGATACAAGCTACGTAATAATGCATGCCGTGTTTTGATTCTGGTTTCAAGAAGGAATTCGGCGGAACGGTATATGTGACGTCTGTTGCTGCTCCGGGGTTGTGGTTGTAAAAGGCATTTAATTTTATCGATCGAATATCTCACGGGTGAAAGGGATCTAGTGTGTAGGTCAATCGGTTGCCGTTGTGTTTTCTTTCTGGTAATGTAATGTAATGTAATTATTTTTTTTTTTTTTACAGTTAGCACTTATCCGAGTGCTATCCTCATATTTTCCTTTTCTGTTAGGAGAATCCTTTTAGTTTCATTTCAGTGTGGTGTCGTGTATAAAAGTGACATGTGACTCAGTATTTCTGACCATTTTCCTCATACTTCCACTGCCTGCTTATACAAACACTAGGCTCTTATTGTCCTATGTGTGTGTGAGAGAGAGATACTGTGAGAGTGTAAATCTGGTCCGCCTAGGTGAGAGTATAAAGGAGAAAAATGCAAGGCATCAGTACACTGCTTATTCTTAAATACTCTTTTGAGCCCTTATTGTAAGCAGCTTTACCGCTTCTTTGTCAAGGCTACTAAGCGGAAGTGGAGAGAAGACGCTGAGTAGGAGGGCACAGGCTTTTTTCACCTGATCTCTTCTTCAGATAAAAGTGTGCATCATTTTCAGAAAAGGAAAGAAAGACACATTGTGAGAGCGAGAGAGAGCTGTTCATGGTAAAAGAAGACTCATTGACAAATGCATTTTTTTTTTTTTTACCAACGTCCACAGGCACATAAGCACTTTCCTTGATTTGAAATTCTTCACTCGTGGAGTGGAGAAGAATTCTGATCCAGGTCCAGGTAAACGGATCCTTTGTACAAAGTAACTCACGCTACTTTAATGTCAAACCTCCCAGTGTGAAACCCGTGTGGCCACGCTGGCTGTGATCTCCTCCAGTAGCCTGAGACACGAGGCTGTACTGTAAATAGAAAGAGATATTTGGTTGCGCTACACAAAAACTTTTAAAATCACAACATTGATTCATTTTGCAATACATGTCAACTCAAGAACAGTTGATTCTGGATCATTTGAGATGTTTGCACCCTTCGTATAAAACAGAGTGCGCCACTATGAGTGCGCCACTATTCCTCGCTGTTCCCTGAAACCGATGAACATAAAGGTTGTATTACATGACCACATGCACCTGATGCCCAGAGAGCAAAACAGTGAAAATGACATAAAATGAAATTCCGAAAAAATTAATGAGTAAATTAAAAAGAAGTTGCTTGCGTAAAGAAAAGAAAGAAAATGCCTAAAAGCCAGTGATATTATGCATGAAGTTAATTTATAAAGACTGACTTCACTCTTAAGTGACTGTGTTGTTCACATGGACACAGTTGAGGACACCCCCCAAAAAATGTATGCATATTTTCTAATGTAGATAGCATTTATTTTTGCTCAGGGTTTTATTGTAATTCAAAATGCAGGCAAGCTTCCATTCACATTCATCCGCTTGGAAACTTGAGCTACTACAGTCTGCTAAAGCAATGTAAGCACTTAATAAATGCTGGTTACAGATTGTCGCTTACAAAATTGCTCACAGAAGATTTGGTTGAGTAAAAAGTAAAAAGAAAAAAAAGAAGGATTCTGCTTTCATTGAGGAAATATTAAGAATCATGCAGCTGTGTGTGTAGGGAAATTTCAGGAATGTGTTTGTTTTGGTTGGACGGAACCACTGTAAATACTTTATAAACTTTCTGTTCTTGAAATGAAGACTGTCTTCAGCTAGTAGTCACTTAACTCTTTTCTCAAATGGATGTTAAAATAATTCATATATTAAATGAATGTAAGACATTAAATACCCGTCTTCAGATACAGGCACGCCTGCCCAAGTGCGCAGCCGAAGCCATTAACAGAATGGAAATGATCTCTAATAGCCTCATATATTCAGCACTTTTTAGAACTTAATAAGCAAGTGAATGGCACTGATTGTACCTGGAAGATGTTCAGTGAGCCATTTCCGTGCAGTAAGAGGTTAGTCATCATGTCCTTTGCTGCTGAAACCTTTCTCAACTTGTTAGTGCATTAGGAGAGCTGACTATAGCTCAAATTCTATTTATTTTAATCAAAAAAAGCACATAGTACTATACATGAGGATGATGGCTAGACTTAAGAGGACACCTTTACATGCAAATGTCTATTAAAACTAGGTAAAGGACTAAACCAAATGTGAGAAGTGCCTCTTTAGTTTGACTGTCTGTGTCAAACATTTAGCATCGGTGTGTCCAGAAGAAAACATGTGACCGCGCTCAGCACCGTGTTTCTACACAAAGGCGTCTAGCCAGATGTCTGGCTCCATGCACAGATGACCCTGTGTCTGTTCTTCCTGTTACTCCTATACGACACAGACGTCACTCGGCTAGTGCAAATATTTGATGCAGCACATGGCCACCAATCATCAGTGTTGGCTTACAAGCCAAGAATTGATTTTTTCGTCCTTCAGTACGTCACACTTCACTCTCATGATAGCGCCTTCTCCACCACCTCCGCCAGTCACCTGAGCCTCGGTCCCGGCGTTCACACTTATTTTAAAGACAATATTAAACACTTGTCAAGTAGTATATGCATTCTATGTCTCTATGTTTTGTGTAAACTGTAAGCATCTAAAAATGTAAACATTAGTGGAGAAGAAAATGTAAAAAGAATCAGGTAGCTTTCAGGATGGATTCTAAAAACTTACTAAACTCAGTGGTTTTGAGCCAGATTCAAAATTTTTTACTGAAAAGCAGATCACCGAATACTGGACTAAGCCCGGGGATATAATTTGTGATTTCTGGATGACATCAGCATAGAAAAACTGCACCTCAAACATGAATCTCCCTTTGGGACGACATGATCGAGCCCTGCGTCGTGACTGAAAGGCTGCGTTTTTCCAAAAACGCCTGACCTTCTCCTCTTCCACCCACTTCTTCCTTTCTTCTATCCTGCCCTTCCGCCAGCACCAGAACGGGACACTCCAAACATGACTTGGCATAAACTAGTGTTGATGTCAGAAGGCACAGACGCTCTGAACATTGTGGCTCCTCTTTCTCTTTAGCCCCCTGGGGCTGACGGTCTCGGTGCAAGGTTCACAGAGTTCAGATAAGGTGACACCCCTTAAAGGTTGCATAACGAGATGTTTTACAGGAATCCAAGAGCCCCGGGCCAAAAAGCGGTGGCGCTTGTTAGCGAGTCGAGCATTTAGAAAGATGACGCCTTTCAGCGACACATGCGGCAAACCTGAGCCAAGGTTCTAAACCGGGTTACGACAGACAAATGACGTGAGGCGGCGGCGCAGACATGCTAGTTATATCCTTGACTTTTTAAACTTTCATTCGCCTTCCAGCCCGTGCTGCCCATATGTTCATTTCGATCTATTGTGTTCCGTGTCTTTCATTATTTCTTTTGGTTAAATGAATCATTCTCCTGGCATGTGAGAGGTCTTAAAGGCAACGGCGTGTTTGGATATGTGTGTGAACGAACCTATCGTACACGAGACGGCCAAGTGAAGTGTGCAAAAACACGTTTGCTTATGTGTATATCTAATATAGATTTTCAAACACGATGCACTAGTAACCATTTATAAAATGCAGACTCTTGTTTGGGGGTCGTCCAACAAGAAAGAAAAAAGGGAGGGTCTTTGTGCTTCTTCTCCAGACTAAACATACCTCTGACAAGCAGAATGAAGGAAAAGAGGAAAAAAGGGCCGTACAACGATGAAGGCCTCCAAGAATCGTAGTAGTAAAGCAACGGACGAACTGTCAGCACCTTTCCAAGCTGCTGCCGACAGGGCAAAACTAGTCCGCTATTTATCCAAAGAAAAGAAATAAATGAAAGGATTTATGAGCGACAAAGAATCTCTTCTCAGCACTACACGGTTTTAAAGCGTCCACATGCTGCTGTGTCGGCTTTCCTGAGAAGCTGGTACTGTACGTCATTTGGTCCAATTCCACTTGGAGGTCAGTGTGAGTTTGTTTATCAAACAAGCTCCCATGTTTATCCGTTCAGCCAATCAGGTGTGGACGTGTATTTGCAGCCGCTTAACATTGCGACGGAAGCGTGGAGAGGTCAGTGGGTTCCAAATAGGAAGCTAACATGTGCAGAAGAACTTAAAAAGCATGGTACATTCAAATAAAATAAATAAATAAATTGCAGCTGGGGGTGTGGTGGGGAAATATTTCGGTGCATGATATCAGGGAAGCATTGGCACCTCGCCCCATGTGCCCTCCTGTGCTCCTGTGCCTATTTGTGTGTGCTGTCAGGGTGGTGTAAGAGAGGCCTCGATCCTGCTCAAGCCACAACACAGCACACTGCTATTTCAGCATACTGCTGGCCAAAGTCCAGGGACAGTACATCACAACCTCATGATTTAGCTGAGCAGTTTGTGTATTCTGTGTGTGTGTGTGTGTGTGTGTGTGTGTGTGAGAGAGAGAGAGAGAGAGAGAGAGTCGTCAAACAGTATGTTCACTATGTTACCAATGCTAATGTTTGAATGGTGTAAAATATAACGGGGGTAGAGCAGGAGGGGGAATCATTAATTTATCGTCCGCTCATATAATATTACGCTTCACCGGGCAGCGATCTGATTCGAAAGCAGTTTTATCTAAAGGCTCGATGGAGTTTTCATAGTTTAATCTCACAAAATGTTCACAGATCCACCCATAACAACATATGGGTCTTGCTGATGAATTAGTGCGTAAGAGAGTCAGCTAGTGACATTATGTCTAGATCACTGACAGAAATCATTTCAGTCATCGGTTGGAAATTATTCCGTATTACGCTGGCCAGCTCTCCCGCAGACCGAGAAAACACTTAAGCCAGACTTCCTGTGACTGTTTCCCAACATCTAACGGCAACGATTCTCATCCTCAGTGCGCAGCTACCTCATGGAGGAAACTCACTAAACGGGTCACAAACAGTGCTTTTAAACAGAACCAACCTCAGCTCCACACGTAGGTCGACTCTTCCCAGGACGCTCGAGCGAGCCAGCTTCTCTGCCTCATGTTTCTCTTTCTGCTCCGTTTACGAAAAGTGTCTGATGGCGCGAATACACATATTGGACCATTTAAAAAGCAAGCAGTCATAGTGCGTGAGTCAGAGTGAGTCACAGAGCTGTTTTGGTGAACCGGGAGGAGAGACGCGTGCGAGGAGAGGCTGTGTGTCAGCGAAGCCGTAGAGTCGAGCTCTTGTCAGGCTAATGGCTACACGGACAGCTTGTTTTTCTCAGTGTTTATTAGGCATTCAGTTGTATGCAATGTCGTTTTGTGTTAAAACAGTTTTGCTGATGCGTTCCTGATGAATAAAATGAACATGGAAATGTTAGAATTGACCAATTCTAGTTCTCTGATCACATATTCTCACAATCTCGACCGCCTTAATAGTTTGATTGTGGTGCAGCATGATGTCCAGTTCATGTATGAAAATGATTCCTCACGCTCCCAGAACCACTCTCTCACAACCTGAGTCCTGGAATATGCTCTGTGCCATCAGAGGGGGAAAGAAAAAAAAACCTCTCAGATGTGATAACCTGGTCATTCAGTACATTCAGGTCATCAGCTGACTTCATATTATTGCCGCTGAGTCTAGACCCGACCAACTGAAGCAACCCCAGATCGTAACACTGCCGCAGAGGCTTGTACGGTGTGTACTATGCATGGTAGGTGCATCACTTCATGCGCCGTCCTTCTTACCCTGATGCGCCCATCGCTCTGCAGTAGGGTCAGTCGGAACTCATCAGACCACATGACCTTTTTCCATCGCTCTAAATGCACTCCGTATTCAGCATCACCAGTATACTAATCACCGGCCTGATCATCTGTCGACATCTGCACCTGTTTCTCAGTGCTTTAAGTCAGAGTAATTCACGGGTCACTGTGTGGCTTAACAAACAGAAAAACACTCCTCTGAAACTGGTCAGGTACAGGGACTGGACAGAAAAAACAATCTTCAGGAAGCCTGGAGAACTATTCATTAGGACTGCATTAAATATTAGAAGAAAGTCCAGCTCTTTGGAAGCAGAATATAAATAAATCAGGGATGGCTCAAGACTTGTGCACAGTACTATACTATATATCTACTTTTTTTTCTTTTTCTTTTTTTTTTCTTAGTTATTTTGGAAATTTTAAAAGGCAAGTGCGGTATTAAAATGACAGTGTTTAGTCCATATCAAGAAATGTCAACAGTGAACGCTGAGCTATCAGAAAATGCTTGTTTTTAAACGTGATCTCCTTTTAAACATGGTTTTCAATTGCTAAGATAAGACAAAAGTTAAAATTAGTGGAAAAGAAATGGAGTATAACTCAATAAATGCCAGGCTTAAACTGTTTGTTTTATTTGATGTTGAAGGATGAGGTTTTATTTGCTGGAGGACATTAAAAGTATTCCAGAAGTGTTGGAAGGGGCCACACAGAGTGAACACACAAGCACTCACACTCACACACACACACACACACACACACACACACACACACACACACACACACACACACACACACACACAC
>JAOVVA010000052.1:19030969-19044684 GCA_028565275.1 Leiocassis micropogon | reverse complement strand
GGGGGCGGTGATGGGGGTTAATGGGGGTGGGTAAAGCAAAAACACCCTCTGTAAAAGGAAAAGCAGATGTAGTTCGTTTATTGGAGGAGAGATGGCACAGCGTCTCTTGCTGGCAAAGTGATAATTGTCCTCAGTTGACTTTCCTGTGGAGTTGCGCGAAGAGAAGCAGAGCTGAAGAAAGCTTTGTGCAGTATGAATACTATCAAGCTAAAGGTAAGCCAGATCATCCAATCAACACTGGAAATTACTTTAAAAACAAGTAAGATGTCTACGATATATAAAAGGAAGCAGAATAAAAAAAGTTAATGTAAAAAACATATATATCACTCAGAGCTACACATTAAATAAGCAAGTTGGTTAATATAAGTATGTAGGTTTATACAGCATGTAGATAGTTACAGCATGTAGATAGTTCATTCAAAAATCACACATTAAAGAACAAACTGATTTGTAACATTGCCCCAGTATGAACATAAAGCACTATTCTTCTGTCACAGCACAGAAGATTTGTGGCCTCATTGCTCCCCACAAATGGGTTTCATTAACGTAGCCTTATGTCATTCTGCTTAGCATTAAGTATGCCAGAAATAAAGGCTTTGTGGGGGAAAAAAGGCCATCTCTCTTTTTTCACAGCAAATAAAATGAGACACAGCATTAAAGCACCCTGTAGGAGAAAGTGCACCACACACACAGTACAGTACCTTCTAATGTTACTAAAGCATAAAAAAAGCAGCATTTTAAACGCCTTTGTTTACTCCACTGATGTGCCATCTATGTACCCATGGTGCTTCCTGTTGCCATGCCCATGTGAGCCATCTACCCAGATAAGCAATGCACACACCTGGCTGTCTACATGATTCAAAAGAAAATGTGATTCAGACCATGCCACCTTCTTCTACAGTATCACTTCATTTATACATTTGGACTTTTTAAATTATGTATAACTGGACATACGCATACTTTTTTATTTCATTCGAACATTTCAGAAAGGCTTAAGGTTGCTTCTTTGACCTTTATTAAAGTGTTTCATTGTGGCCTCACACCTCCAGGTCCAAGGGTTCGATTCCTGACTCGGTTTTGTGCGCGTGGAGTTCTCACCATGCAGAGGCCTAGGTACAGGATGAGCGGTAAAGAGAATGAGTAATGAAGAGTGTATACCGCTTATCCTGTACCTAAGCCTTGAGCCTATTAAGGAGACTCTGGGCATTACAAAAAAAATGTGTAAAAAAAACACTTAGAATAAGTAAGTAATACTTTATTAATGCAAGTAATACTTTTTCTTTCGTATAATTGTAGAACTTATCCCCAGTTCATTTGTGGCAGTTTTCCCTGCATCATAAATATGAAATGACGGACACTTCACACTTGCTCATTTATCTATTAACATGGGGTGGAATTAAAGACAGATTATGTTCACACATTTTTTTGGAGAAGTGTTGCTTTGTGAAGTAATACTTTTGCTTTGAGAAGACGTTGGTCAGAACTTCTTTACGTGGTGATATCTTCTTAAAGGTGATATCTTTACGTTTCATACACTGAAGCACGAGAAACCAGTCTTTGAAAAAGTTCTGTCCGTCTGTCTGTCTGTATGTCTGTCCAGCTGATTTTTACTTTTGTCACAGCATCATGCAAAACTGGCTGAACAGAATTTAATGTTCAGTCCTATGGTATTTGCCTGAAGTTAAATCTGCCATGAATTAAAAATGTTGAATACAAGTGGCATTATGAGCGGTTATGTGCCACATTACGTCACAGCAGCTAGCGCTTTTTTTTCTTTCTTTTTTTTTACTCATTCAGCGCTTTTTCCCTCGAGGTGGGCATGGTTATCAACAGATCCAATCAACACAATAGTTTACTGTGTATACAGGAAGACACAGAAATGACCGTAATGCACATAGAAGCTAGCACAATCTTCAATACATAGACACTAGATGGCTAGACTAGATAGACTCATGGCTTACTCAAAGCATACTCTGAAAATGGTGCGTACACTATGAGAACTGATCCTTGCACCATAAATTCAATTAAAATTTTTAGTAGAAGGGACATTATGAGCATTTATGTGTCACATTAAGTGCTTTTTTTTTTTTTTTTTACCCATTCAGGACTAAAAAACTCCAGGTCGGAGGGTTTATACACGTCACTCAACAGAGCCAATCAACATGATAGTTTACCATGTATACACACACTATGTGAAAGAATGGCAATGCACCTACAAGCCTGCACAGTCTATATAATAATAAAAGAAAAGTATTGTCTGTACATTGCTCAGAACTTGCTCTTTAAATGATGTCTTTATGTTTCATACATGGGAGAAACTGAGATCAGTCTCAGAAAGGAAGGCAGAAATGTATGTGGGCTTCAGCCTGATAATAACATCACTGATTACATTTAAACTGATCAGCTTATTTTTAGCTTTAACCTTTTAACTGTTTCTACTAACTCTTTATCTGTCAACGGCACACACACACACACACACACACTTGTGGGGGAAAAAGAAGGTGTGAACATAATCATCGGCCAAATGAGGACAGTAATTAATAAGGTTTGAACAGATGGATGGATACTGCTAAAATGGCTAAAACATGATGAATGTGTATTTATCCCCCACAAACTGTGAAGTGGTTCAAAAGGCAGGAATTTCTGTGAGGATCACAGTTGGAGGATTCACAGATGTGGCTTTGTATCTGAGGGTCACCAAGTTTCCAAAACTACAATAAAGCTTTTTGAAAGGCTTGCCAATGAAAACCTTTCACTTCCCTCAAACCACATAGGTAGATTCCCGGTGTTTCCGAACAACATTGGAATCTTGATTAAAGCCAGGCTTTATAGACAGATGTGACCAAAATGTAGTTTATCTGGGCTCGTACATTAGTCAATTTTGGTAGAAGTATAGTGGTTCAGGTGGAAAAAGACTTGTAAATGTAAACTAAAGTGCTGACTTGACACAAAACAAACACACAGAGAGCAGTGCTGAGACTATATGGCACTTTGAACTTTTGGGTATCTATTTCCAAGACATTTAGCAGTAGACAAGTCTCAAACAGAGTCGCTGTTCATTTTTTTCCCCCAGCAGAACAATAGACTTGAGTTCCTTAAAACGTGCACAAAAATGGTACAATGACCACACACACAATCAATCTTTTGCAATGTCTGTCACAGTCCCCTGATTTAAATCAAATTGAAAACATGTGGCCTTCACTGAACGGAGTGCACAAGCAAAGCACAGAGGATCTGATGACATTTTTGTTCATTTATTCATTCATCTTCAGTAAACGCTTTATTCTGGTCAGGGCTGTGGTGGATCTGGAGCCATTCCTGGGAACACTGGCCACAGGGCAGGAATGCACTAATGTATAAATCACAGGGTATCAGAAACACACTCCGATTGACACGGAAATGGAAATTTAGGGTTGCTATTTAACCTAGAAAAATGTTTTTAGCAACACCACCTGATACACCACCGTGTCTTCCACAGTGTAATATTTTGCAAGGAGGAAATGTCTCAGGTTTTGTTCTCATACTTTATCGACTAGTATACAGCTGCTGAAAATGTACTGCTGACCAGAGGTGGCGAGTAATGAAGTACAATGACTTCATTACTGTACTAAAGTAGCCTATGTTTTCTTGTATCTGTACTTTACTTGATTATTTTCCATATTTAATACTTTTTGCTTCTATCTACTAAATTTAAATAGAGGTTCATTTTCACACAAAAGTATCCCACCCACTTGTTCTCTAGGCTGCTGATTCTTGTGGTTCCTTTTTCAAGCATCTCTAATGCAGCACTTGACAAAGTAAGATCGAAGCTACCTAACTAGCTAACATACCGAGCAAAAGAGTTTTTTGGTTTGTGTTCCACACCAATAGCAATGTTTTTTTTTTTTTTTTTTTATAACAAGCCTGTAATTATGTCTGCATTTTGGTGAACACTTAATTCTATATCTTATGCTTGCACTATGCCCATGTTTAATTGCATAAACTATTAGCAATATAAAAGGTAGCAATTGTGGCAACTAGCGAGCTAAGATGCTAACAATGCTACCTGACGTTCGTACAGCAGCATCAACTTAAATTGTGGGTAAAGCACTTTAAAATACTGTTTCTCAGTAATTCAGGCAGGTTAGGTATCCAGGAAGAAATCAGTTTATTTGTGAAATACTTGTACTTACAGTATGTACCTAAAGCATGGGCTCCCTTTTTATCTTTGCTGCTACTTATAATTAACGTTTACTGTTTACTGTTTCTCCTCACACTACCTCAATTCATTACCTTATCACCACAAAGTGGACAAACATGAAATGCGTTTTCACTTTGTTCCTCTTGTTTGCACACTTGCACGTGCACTTTATGTTGTCTCTTTTGTATTGGACTATAGTTTTTCTGTTAACTTAAAATGTCAATCTGTATTGTCTCAGCTAGTCAGCTAATTAGGTTTCTAAGTTAGCTAGTTAGTTTTTTGTTAATTTATGTTGTAAATTTATGTTGTCAATCTTTCTTGTCTCAGCTAGCCAGCTAATTAGGTTTCTAAGGTAGCTAGTTAGTTTTTTGTTAATTTATATTGTTAATTTATGTTGTCAAATTGTCTTGTCTTAGCTAGTCAGCTAATTAGGTTTCTTAGTTAGCTAGTTAGTTTTTTGTTAATTTATATTGTTAATTTATGTTGTCAATCTGTATTGTCTCAGCTAGCCAGCTAATTAGGTTTCTAAGTTAGCTAGTTAGTTTTTTGTTAATTTATGTTGTAAATTTATGTGGTCAAATTGTCTTGTCTTAGCTAGTCAGCTAATTAGGTTTCTTAGTTAGCTAGTTAGTTGTTGTTAAATTATGTTGTATGTAGCAACTTGGTCCTGGAGGAACGTTGTTTTGTTTCACTGTGTACTGAACTGTACAGTATATGGTTGAAATGACAATAAAAGCCTACTTGAACTTGAACCTTTTGATTCAGGTTCCTTTAAAGGTTTGTTTCTGACATAGCTTCAGGGAGGTTCCTTGCCACTATTGTCTTTGTAAGGATTGCTTTGTGACATAGTCTATAGTTAAAAGTATGATACAATTAATGTTCATTAAATAAATGAGTTAGGATTGTAAAGTACTAAAAGTGTGACAAGTCATTAGGTTTACGTTAAGTTTACATGTGACTATTACTGATAGACAACTTTCTGTAATCCTTTTAGCCAGACAACTTGTGGACCTGAGGTCCTTCCTGCACGTGTATGACACTCTCATTCATCAGACACTTGAGTTCATTGTGGTGTGCAATTCATGCATGAACATGAACCCAAAATACACCGCCCAGCTAAAAAAAAAAAAAATTCACACACTCACATATTTTGTTGGACCACCTTTCGCTTTCACTATGGCGCACATTTGCTGTGGCATTGTTTCAATAAGCTTGTGCAATGCAACAACATTTGTTTCAGTCCAGAATCGCATTCATTTCTCTCCACGATCTTGTATTGATCAAGGGAGAGTCTGGCTGCTGTGTAAAGTCTTCTCCAGCACATCGCAAAGATTCTCAATGGGGTTAAGGTCTGAACTCTGGGGTGGCCAGTGAATGTGTGAAAATGATGTCTTATGCTCATTTAAACTACTTTTTCCTCAATTATCTGCATAATCCTGGCATATCACCTGGTCATTCATCAACTGACCTTAATTTTGGGGTATATAACATTGCTGAGCCTAGACCTGACCAACAGAAGGAACCTCAGATCATACGTAACACCGCCTCCACAGGCTTGTACAGTAGAGCATGCAATAAGCATGATGCATCACTTCATCCACCTCTCTTCTTACCCTGATGCGCCCATCACTCTGGAACGGGGTAAATCTGGACTCATCAGATCATCACATGACCTTTTTCCAAACTGCACAATCCATTCTTTGTGCTCTCTAGCAAACTGAAGCTGTTTTTTTTTTCAATTAGTCTCATTGATGTGGTTTTCTTAGGGCTACACAACTGTTTAGTCCCAATTCCTTGAATTCTGTTCACATTGGGCATACTTTTACTATTTCAACATAGTTCTACTGTTGTTGTTGTTGTTATTTTTTTTACGATTTGATTTCACCAAACATTTAAGTGATCACCGACCACATTTCTTCCTCAAAGGTGATGGTTCACCACTATCCTTCTAGATTGAGTTGTTAAACAAATTCTAGTAGTTTCAGCAATCTCTTTTACTGTGGTATGATAGTAACATCTTTGGTCATAGCCACAGGATATGTCTTTGGACATGCTTGTTTAAGAAATGAGAAGCTAAAGTATTGTAACTCATTGCATCAGTTACAATTAAATAACTTGTTGCCAGCTGAACCATAGTAACCGCTACAGTAATGATCGAATGGAAGGCTCTTAACTATTTACTGTAAATCCAGATGGAGACTATTTGGTTATATGACACAGCAGGAAAATCTGAGATCAGAGAAAATGGAAACATATAAGAGTTTAAAGATTATTTAACTAATAAAGGCATTGACACTCTTTTATAATATCCAGGATTACATTACAAAAATGCCTCGGTTGTGATTTCCCTAAATTGCCGTGTGCTTGTGGCAGAGCACGTGTAGCGTGATGATGAGGAAGGCCAACATGCCTCGTGCTGAATCATAGCATGTGGTGTTTTGATACTGCCACGGAATCATAGACTTCCTCTTTTACATCGTACGGTGAGAAGATTCCTGGAAAGCATGAATAGTTATTTTTAAAATACAAAACACACAAGATATAAAGTTTTGTATATTATAAAGTTCACACACTTTTAATGGCATACGGAGAACCCGAGGAAATGAAGATCTCCTTTACGATTAGCATTCCCAAGGAAACGCTTCCTTATGTATGTAAGTAGTTGCTTCAGAAAAAAGGTCATGGAGTTTACAAAGGGGAAGTGAAAGTCTGCTTGTTTTCCAAATTCCAAGTGCTGAACAGACTCAGTACCGTACAGCAACACCACCTAGGTGCAGACTGGAGTAAAGGATTTTGCACAGGATGGCATTAGCTATCTGCAGCTCAGTCGCATAAATGTTTCTGGAGTGAGTGTATGTGCGTGAGTAAGAATAAGACGTTGCATATATTACAACCCAGTCACACACACACACACACACACACTGAACAAGTCTGAACAGTGAACTTAAACACTTTCCAACTTGCATCTCAATGCCTTCTTTTTCTCCACAAAACCCTACTGACTTTAGGACAGTGTTTTAATGCAGGTCTGCACTCAATTATGAAGCCGAAGAGGAAGTATGTTACGCTTGGCTGGCGATGACTGATCAGTCGGCTATGATGATTATATGTGCAGGCGTGGGGGATTGGGCAAACCAAAGCTTACTATCATGGGTGGTGCCATGTCACTCAGCACAAAGCCTGTGACTATGTATCTGTGCTTTCCTCTGTTTCTGACCAGCCAGTTTTCTCAGACACAGAAACATGTTTTTTTTTTCTTCTTCTTCTTCATTTTCCTTTTTTTTTGTGCCAGTCCTGACGTTGTTAGGTTTTAAGGCTGAGCTTCACTGGAAGGCTTCAGTGGAATGTTTAAATCATTAGGAAACTCAGACAAGTCAGCTCATAAGCATGCTCTTTACACATGCTTGCATGATAGTTAACAAAGAAGGATCACAAGGAATTCATTCAGAATAAGTATACAATGGCAAGGCGAAAAGTTAGAGCAACACTGACAAAATGTGAAATCTGTAGCCTAACCGGTGTAGTTACTCCTGTTCGGAGATCATTACTGTATAACTCATTAGATCATTATAACTCGCATAAACATGAGATTTATTTTAAAAAACTCACATTTACTGGGCCAACTCAATACAGTACCCTGCAAATCCTAATCCTAAATAAAAAAGCTACCATAGACCATTTCAAAAGGACATTACGTGATGTCAGTGCTCCTAGAGCATTTCCAGCCGATGACAAAAAACGAATTAAACACTATAATCTATAATCCATGCATCTGTTTTTATTTGACTGGTAGCATGATTAAATCATTTCTTCATTCTTTTATTGCCCCCCAGGGACCAATGCTTACTGAATTTCCTGCAGGGATCACAGATGACTTGATGTACACAAACTCCAGAAACCAGTGCACACATTTTATCCCAACCTATAGAAAAAATAACGTTCTTAAAAGTGAAACTGTTTATTAGTTTAATCTAACAGGCAATTTAAACCAGAGGTCAATATGAACCGCATGTTGTATCCTAGATACTGTAGGATACTTAGCTTTATAATGCATTTAGTGGCCAAAAAAGAAGGCCGAACCTTTCTGGACATGTTTTAGAAAGCACATGATTGCTTCAGGGTCAGCATCTATATTAATAAAAGAACTGGACATTGGTCAGAACTTGCTCTTTCAATTATATCTTTATGTTACATACTGTACATCTGAGGATAACCGAAACAGTGTTAGAAATATTTTCTGTCTATAAGCGGACAGAGTACCTATTCTGTGCCTATAAGACACAGAAACAACGATAGTGCACCGACAAGCTGCCACAATCCTCATAAAACACAAACGAAAACATGAAAAAAAAAAGGCAAGTAGACTATGAAAACTAAACCTTCAAAGATAAATGTAACGTATTTGGTAGATTAGGTCACAGCACCCCTCAAAACTAGTTGGACGGAATTTAATGACACTTTTGCAGTACTTAGATATCTGCATAAAGTTTAACCTGCACTATAGGTGAAATCAAATGTTGAGTAAAAGCGATGTTATGAACAGTTATGTGCCAGATTTAATAATCTACTTTAAAACAAGCTAATAATAAGCTACTTGCTCAATGTAAACAAACACCTGCACCAATAGATATTAATTAGAGAAGCTAAACTGAATATTTCCACTGCTGAAATAACAGCCCTGAAGTGGTATAACCTCTTAAAGCTCAGAGCATTTTAGCCATTTTTTTGCTGTTTTTTTTTTTTTTTTTTTAATACACATATATAGGGTTCAGGATTGTGCAGTATGGAGTGACATATCTTTTTTTTCAGCACAAAATATAATAAACTGAAAAGGCAATATAATAAACGGAATTTTAGTTCATTTTAACCAACTTCCCCAAACACGACTAAGCGAAAATTTTGAAACTGGGTCACAAAGGCAAAGAAATAGCACAAATACACACAATCATGTGTTTCTATGGATGCTTTTGGTTGTTTCTATGACAAAATAATAATAATATGCTCATTTTGTGAGTTCTACATTTTTGCATCTGCATTCCCATACTCTGGTAGTGGTAAAAATTTACCTCTATGAAAGTAATGATAACTTTAGTTCTACAGTACCTGACATATGTAAAAACCCAAATACAGTTTGAAGAAAGGCTTTTATATATGATCTGTCTGCCTGCTTCACATCTAAAACACTGGACTCCCAGGAACTCTTTTAATGGCTCAAATATGTAAAAAAAAAATGGCTTGGAGTGAGATCAGGATTATGCGGGGATGTAGCAATAACTCCCATCTGAGTTCCTGTAATGTACAAGTGGTGTCTGTTAATGACCATGTGTACAGTTCCCATGGACAGATGGATTTCTTCCACAAGCCCGTGACAAGTTCTCCATCAGTTTTCGAGGATGAGGTATTCCACACGCTTAAGTATCACGGTAATGAATGCAGTGGGCTCCTTCATGACCTTCTTTAAAACATTTGCATCAATCAAATGTTTTACTGCAGCTAAGAGCCTCATCATATACTGTGTTTGAATTCTTCTGTAAACGTCAATCAGTTTTACACCAGTAATTTAAGGAGAAATTTCAGCACTCAAGAAGCTACAACATGTTTTCACAATTTCTCTACTGTAAACACATCCTCTAGCGGTAAGATAATGATACACACTGAAGTATGTTAACTGAAAGAAAAAGTCTGGAGGAAAAACATTTTTTCACAGTCTTGTTCCGAGAATCCGATAACGACAATGATTTTTTAATGGATTTGTATATATTTGGTTCACTCTCACTCTTCTGGTGCGACTGGAAATGCTTTGGGATCAGACATCTGCAGTAACTTTGTCTCTGAAACTCTGTAATGTAACTGCTGGTGGCCAACCACTTTCCCATACTATTTAGTATTGTAGTATGCAATTACCACAAGTGACAACACGAATTGAAACCAATGAGTAAAAAAGCCTAAAGCCTGCTGCGAAGTGAAACAATAAATCCCTTTATCTGTTTCATAACTAGACGGCACGGTGCTGTAGTGGTTAGCACATCGCCTTGCACCTCCAGGGTCCGGGTTCGATTCCCGGCCAGGCTCGGTTCCCATCTTTGTGTGCATGGAGTTTGCATCTTCTCCCTGTGCTGGGTGGGTTTCCTCCGGGTACTCAGGTTTCCTCCTACAGTCCAAAGACATGTAGGTTAGGTTGATTGGCGTTTCCAAATTGCCTGTAGTGTGTAAGTGTGTGTAGTATGTGTGTGTGCCCTGCGAAGGATTGGCACCCTGTCCAGGGTGTACCCTGTCTCATGCACTAAGCCTCCTGGGATAGGCTCCAGGTCGCCTGTATATAGGATAAAGGGGAATAGAAGAGGAGTAAGTGAGAGTGAGTGAATGTTTCATAACTGCTAAAAACTCCGTCGCCCCAAGGATAAGCTCGTTTTTGATGATTTCGTGGAAAAAAAAGAAAGAACAAAAACCTAACACAAACACACACACACACAAAGACTGTAAGCTGATTTATCTCATGGTTATAAGCAAGCTAAAGAATATTAATAAACACAGGAGTCTGCATTATGAAAATTAATGACTTGCGGATGGTGTCATGGAAAAACCATCTTTAATCAGACACTGCAATAACTTTCCGAAAGTATAAAAGTAAAACGACAAGACACGTTTATCAAAAACTCAGGAATGATATAAAATGAGAATAATAGCTTACTGGAGGGTGTGGGCATTCCACAGGTTTGTGCGTGATATTTGATCACATTCGTCTCAAATCATATTGTACTTGGTGTCTAGGGGTTGTGTAATAAACACAGTTATTAATGAGTGTATAAGAGGATGTTCCCTCTCTGGCTGCCTGATGAGCTGCATTACCTGTGTTTTTGTATTATAATCAGGAAAACATCCCAGTTACCTGAACCCTCTTGGCAAACTTTACCACGCCACGTGGGTGGCAAAGGATCAAGAACAACACCTCCATAATGCTGCAAAACAACAATAGTGCGTGTCACTCGAGTGAGTGCGTGTGTGTGTGTGTGTGAGTAAGTGTTTGGGTGAATGTTTCCTTCCTTAGCTCGGCTGCCCTACTCTGGCCTGTTCCATTCAGTACAAGCAAAACCCTTACAACAATAACAAACACTGACCGAACACTTAAGTGCTGGATAATAACAGCTTTATTTACAGTAAACTCTAACCAGGCACTGTTCTCCTTCACACCAAAATATGTAATGATCCAAACATGTTTTATTTTCATTGCTGCAAATAGCCTCATTGCTTTTATGAACTATAATGCCCTCTTTTTCCGCTTGGCCCTGCAGTGTATGCCATAGTGTAACGTTTGGTGTACAGCTTTGTCGAAGATGCCTAATGAAGTACGCTTCAGGACCGATTCTGGAAATAATACTCTTCAATACTCCTTCAATCCTAGCAGCGCATAATCATGTGCTATAATCAGTGGGACATTGATGTTCTTTGTGAAAAACCAGAAAACCTCTACTTATGGATACAATTTACCATCTACAAACATTAATTTGTAAAAGTATAAGAAAAAACAATGCTACCTTTGTGCAAGAATCTTTTTTTCTCTGTTAATTCCTTAAATTTCTAATGTAAGATTTAGTTAGTACAATGCCTGGCCAAAAAAGGGAACATTTCAAAAGGGTCAAATAATTGGAAATCACTGAAATTACTCGAATTGGGGTTATAAACTGTCCAACGCATGATTGGCTTAGCACCTCCAGGATCCAAGTTTGATTCCCGCCTCCGGTCTGAGTGCATGGAGTTTGCATGTTCTCCCCGTACTTGGGTTTCCTACAGGTACTCAAGTTTCCTCCCACAGTCCAAAAACATGCATATTAGGCTAATTGGCTTGGTGTGTGAATGAGTGTGTGAGTGTGTGTATGTGTGTGCCCTGTGATGGAATGAGTGAGTGAGTGCTGAACCGTTAACCTGAGTGGATGTGCTTTCACAACCTATAGAAAAAGAGTGCTTTCATGCAATGGTTGTCAGCTATGGTTGTGTAGGTCAGAGGATGAGATTGGCATGCGCTACATGCACATGAAGTTTTGGAAGGAGACAGACGATGCATGCCAGAGTATGCTTTATTGTTTTCAAGACCACTTTTTCCAGCAGACAGAGGCGCGGTTAAAGAGAACAGAGCGATTGTGTTTTCACTGATCAAACTTTGGGGTCAAGTGTTCTCGGAAATGATCCCGGGGCCCTAAAGTGAAAACGTCCATAAACCACTGGTGAACTAGGCGCATTTCCACAGACAGTGCAAAGAAAAAATAATCATCCCAGGATTGGAACTAAACAGCTGTGTGGCCACGAGAAAACCACCTTAAAACCAATAGAAAAAAGGCTTTAGGGAGCATAAAGAATGGACTTTGGAGGAATAGAAACCGTTCATCTGTTCTGATGAGTCCAGGCTGACCTTATTCCCGAGCAATGTACGTAAAGTGTACACTGTTGTTGAATTCTCAATTCTGATCTGTCAGAATGCATTGATCCATTTTCTATACCATCAGCTCTGAATATAACATCAACTGCAAGGCAAATCACAGGTTTATAGTAATTCTCACATTGTAATGTTATTGTTTCTATACAAACAACTTACCCAGGGATGTTCATGGTAGTGACTTCACATTATGTGCCATTATATAGGTTAAAAATATGTTGATCTTTTGCAAAAATCAATATATTCATCGACATAGTGAAGATGACTGTAGACTGGAGATTTACACTTACGACAGAGATTCTAGTGTCATTTATTGTAACCATGAGAGGTTAACTGTGACTTGAAGCCATCAGACAAGGGAAGGTCATCTTCAGGACAGTGAAATGCTTTTTTCAGTTCCTCTATAACATGGCAAAGTGCATTTTCTCAAGGGAAAAAGCTGAAAAAAAGCAAGGCTGGTGAGCAACTGTTTATAGCTGCTATAAGGGATGAAAGCATGACTTGATTTTACTATTTTACTATTGTACTATAAAATGAATAAAACACTTCAGATGATTAACACTGTTGTGGTGAAGAATGTAACATCCCTGGCCCCGCCCCCACCTCGACTACTCAGACCACATCTCTGTTATGCTAATTCCAGCATACAGACCACTTGTCAGGCGTTCAAAACCGGTTCTGAAGCAGGTGAAAACCTGGCCCGCAGGAGCCATCTCTGCTCTTCAGGACAGTTTTGAGAACACTGACTGGAACATGTTTAGGGAGGCTGCAACTTATGGCGACTTCACCGACTTGGAGGAGTACACATTATCAGTGACGAGCTACATCAAATCAAAGTGCAGCGATGCTGTCACTGTCTCCAAGAGCATCATCTCACGACCCAATCAGAAACCGTGGATTACTGCGGAGGTGCGTGACTTCTGAGGACCCGAGACTCTGCCTTCAAAGCGGGAAACAAGGTGGCCCTTAGAAGAGCAAGGGCCAAACTTTCTCAGGCCATCAGAGAGGCGAAGCGTGCACATGCCCAGAGAATCCGCAACCACTTCAGGGACAGCGGTGACACACGGCGCATGTGGCAGGGCTTACAAGCCATCACCCACTACA
>JAOVVA010000052.1:19001636-19021319 GCA_028565275.1 Leiocassis micropogon | reverse complement strand
CCCCCCCCCCCCCCCCCCTCCGCGCCCCACCAACCATAGGAAAAGCCCTTTTTTCTTGTGTCCGACCAGTCTAAAATATTACTCCTTCACAACAGCAAAGGTCACAATCACCAGAATACAAACAACATTCTAGCTCTCTGCTTCCTTTTTCCCTAATCTTCTAAATAATGTACAGATTCCCGCACTTTCTCCAGACCTTGCTGAAACGGAAGCACAGGAACTGCATCCTCATTGACCACGAGACTGACACTGACCTTCTACATGGAACCTCACCCACAATGTAGCATAGATTCAGTCATTAGTGATCAGTCCCAGAAACCAAGACAATGAAGGACTATGTGAAGGCCTTGGGTACTGTTGTCCAGTTTTAGCTGCCAGTTTTTTTTAAGTGTAAAAGGACGAGAGACTCAGACCCTGCATTGCCTGAAAGACAGTTACCATCAAATACCAATATCTTGTCAATTTTCACCATAGCATTTGAGCAGGTATAAAATGTATAAGTAAGTACCAAGTTAGATTTGTACAAACCACTGTCCATACCTTACTATGCCTAAGGCATACAGTATGTAAAGAATTTATCACTCACTTCGTTTCAAATCCAAGTTGCCTAACACTATCCAAACACCCTACATGGTCCTGGAAAGATTAGAAGTCTTATCTTATCTTATCAGGTTTAATGTAGGTTAAAGCACTATGGTGTCCCTGATCACACAGTTTCAGAAGTTTGTCAAATTAATTATAAGCATCTACTAGTAAAAATCAATGTTAATCTCTCTTTAGCGTGTCACCCCTAGAACATCCAAACATCCCTTAGGTTGTACTGCTGGAAGAATCAGAAGGAGTGGAGTTGTTACCTTTTCTAATGAGAATATGCTCCACCAGAAAACAGGCTGGCACCAAGTACAGTATGAGGGATGGTCAAGTCAAACCAGAACTTCTTCATCTAAGAGTGCCTCTTAAAAAATGAAATGTAATGAAATCCCTCATGAATGAAGGCATAAAACTGATGGACATTTAGAGAAGACTTCAAGCACAATACAGTGATGAGACTCTTAGCCAAGGTAAAATATTTGAATATTTTTAAGGAAGGTTGTTCGTCCATGAATGACGATCATGGATGAGGTTGGATGGGCTGGAGCCACTGCAGTCACCTCCCATGAACATTCAGTGAGTGGAATGCCTGTGTGGATCATTGATCAATGGATAACTTGTTGCGTACTTGCATAAGAGACGTATCTGTCTGTGGGAACTGCACACACAATCATTCACAAACACAACTTGCACATTACAGGAACTCACCTGGGAGTTATTGCCACCAGCTGTACAGTCCAGACCTCCAAGCCATTTTCACATGCTTGGGCCATTAAAGGAGTTCCTGGGAGGTCAGCGTTTCAGAGCTGGAGCAGACAGTCTGATCACGGCTCCAGTGTACTGAGAAAACTTTCTACCTTGATTGTATCCAAGCATTGGTGAAACGATGAGATGAATGCATTCTTCTGTTATTCTGAGCAGTCCCGGTTTGACTTGAACTTCCCTCATAATATCAAAATCTGTAACCTGTTTACTGTCTCCAAAACCTTTTTTAATGCTATCATGAAATAGTTGGTTTAACTGTTTTGTCACTCAGCATCAAATGTGACCTTTCTATAAGCCAGGGGTAGCTCAGTGGTTAAGGCATTGGACTACGGTTCAGAAGATCCCAGGTTTAAACCCCACAACCACCAAGTTGCCACTGTTGGGCCCTTGAGCAAGGCCCTTAACCCTCAACTGCTCAGATGTGTAATGAGATAAAAATGTAAGTCGCTCTGGATAAGAGTGAGAATAAGTTTTTATATTTTGCACTTTTTTTGTAAGATCCTTCACTATATTTTCAAATATATCACTACAATGAAAAGCTCTGACACCTCCATCAAACAGTGTGACAGAAAACTATTGACTAGCAAGGGAACCTCCAAATGAGTTGATTTTATCCTGTAATAATGCCACAGATGTTACATTACTCACCTTACACTAGCGGGAGATGTCTGAGTGAGTCAACAGGCTCTACTAATTACCTTGTTAGAGATTCCAGCTGAAGCTGCTCTGTGAAAAAACAGGCCTGACTGGTACCAGTGGGAGTTGGGATGGGTATACTTTGACAAGCCTGAACAGGAATCTGTGTTTCAGTTGAGATCGAGATGGGACTAAGATACCTAAATGTGTGTTCAGGTTACTGAGTCAGGTAGGTGGCTCACTGAGTGACATCATTTTTATGCCTTGCCTTTCGAATTTTACTTTTGATCTGAAGGGCATATTAGGTGAAAGTGGCTACATCAGGTACTATTAAGTATTTAGATGTAAAGGCAGGGAAAGAAAGGCAGAAAAGAGCCATGCTTGTCAAGTCATTGAATCAAACTAGACCTATAAAAAAAATCACTTTTACACGAGGGATAGTAAGAGTTTCTGAGAGTCTATTGAGAGTACTACAACTGTGGGTAATTATATTTGATAGCACTTAATAAGGGTACTGATCATAGAACCACATTCATTCATTTATTCTATTTCCCTTCTATTTCTCATTAGAAGCGCAGCTTAAACTTCTCTATCCGTAGCCTAATCTTGCATTCAAGATTTTACATTTCTTACGTTTATATCTTCATATCCAGAATGATTTCATATCCAGAGATTTTTATCTCATTATACAGCTGAGCAGTTAAAGGTTAAGGGTCTTGCTCAAGGGCCCAACAAGGACAACTTGGTGGTCGTGGGATTTAAACCTGGGACATTCCGAACCGTAGTCCAATGCCTTAACCTGAGCAACCCCTGGGGGTAACTTCTGAGCTTTTGTATCCTTCTGAGGATCCCTTGCTGTTCTCTACAGTAAGGTCTTGGCCTCTTACAGGGTCTCCAGTGTCCAGTTAGATGCGCTTGATACAGCTCTCCTGAGAGCTGACCAGACGGCAACCATGTCAACTAATGTAGGTCCTCTCAAATTAGACAAACATTTGCTCTACTTTGAGGCTCTTCTGGAAAGCCAAGCTCCTCACTCTGTCATATATATGTAAATATATAGAAATAGAGTATGCCAAGATACGCTGCAGGGGAGTTTTATTTTTCATCAGGCGCACTCATCACCCATACTGTAGCTCACAGATAGATAACACCTAAATAAAGATATGATACATACACAATTATATACAAAGACAAATGTGCCAAGCATTAATTTCTCTCCAAGATCTCGTATCGATGGTGGGGAAAAAAGACTGCTGCATAAAGTCTTCTCCAGCACATCCCCAAGATCCCAAAGATGGAGTTAAGTCTGGACTCTGTGGTGTGACCAATCCATGTGTGCAAAAGATGTCTCTTTGCAAAAGATTTTATTTGAGCCTGATGAATCTTGACATATTAATCTTGGAATAGTCCTGTGCCATCAGGCAAGAAAAAAATCCTTTGATAGAAAATCCTGGTCGTTCAGTACTGTATATTCAGGAAGTCAGCTGACCTCATTTTTTAGGCACATAATGATGCTGAACCTAGACCTGACCAACAGAAGCAACTCCGGACAATAACACTGGCCTCACATGCTCGTACTGCAGGTTCTAGGCATGATGCGTGAACTTCATGTGCCACTCTTCTTACCCTAATGCACCTTTTCCCAATGTTCCACTGTCCATTCTTTATGCTCCCTAGCAGATTGAAGCCTATTTTCTGATTAGCCTCAAAGTGGGTTTTCTTAAGTCTGCACAGCTGTTTAGACCCAACCCCTTGCATTCTCTTCACTTTGTATGTGTGGAAATGCTCTTATTTTCACTATTATGTAACATAGCGGTGGGGTCTTTTTTTTTTTCTTTTTTTTTTTAATGATATGATTTTACCAAACATTTAAGTGATTTTTTTTTTCTGATCACATTTCTTCCTCGAAGATGATGGTTCATCGCTATCGTTCCAGGTTTTAATCTTTTAAAAATGGGAAAGACCAATTTAAGTAGTTTTAGCAATCTCCTTAGATGTTTTTTGAAGAGTGAAGGATAATAATTTGACCCTTCTGAACCACAGTAACATCTTTGCGATATGTCTTCTGACACGTTTGTCCGAAATGCGAAGGTACTCACTGCGTCAGTTCGGATTAAATAACTTGTTGCCAACTGGATCATAATAATCACTGGAGTAATTAACAACAGTTTATACAAGAGTTTGTCCCTTTTTTTTTTTGGAAGATGGTTTCATCTGAAGGGAATTAAATGTACAGTATATCTGACATCAGGGAAAGAGATCCAAGGGCTCGTGGGGGTTCCAGGGATGCATGTTTTGTATACTGATACTTAATTTGTCTTCATATGATAAAACGTTTAAGGTCAAAGTTGACAAAGCCTCTATTCACACCCTGTGTTTTAAAACTCGATGGATAATGCATCCCAAATAGACGGGGATATGTTGCATATAATTATGTAGTGTTTTGGGTCTGTAATTGATGGAAAATGGGCTCCTTAAAAACCTTGATGTAACAGAAAAACAACACAAGTTCAAACCTAACGCAACTGGCAAGTGGTCTCTGAAGGGGGCGGGATGACATACTCTATCGCCTGCCATTTACAGCAACATTAAACAATTGCAGCTACCCTTACTGTAGCTCATGTATACGGAAGAGGCCAGATAACACTTTCTTTTGAGTGACACAGCAAAAGCAGTTCAAAAAAATTTGTGTCTTATGGGAAGTATGTGTTAGACTTCACCCTCCACAGATGGCTGTGGTCATGTGACAGGAAAGAGATGCCAAGCGAGTGGGCAAATGACCAAAATGGGTGGAAAATATCACAAAAAAAGTTTAATTTTTGAGACTTTGAGACTTGTTTTTACCGACATAATCTTCCAGACAAATGAATGTAAAAACTTCGTTATATAAAGTCTTTACTTATAAATTCAATTAATAATGTGTTTGTTTTGAAAGCCTTTGGCAGATGCTATCAATCAAAAGCCGACACTATTGAGCTATTCAGTTCACATAGGCACGAGTCGTGATGATGATGATGCAACCGGCCCTAAATATTCTCACGTATCGTGACAGCAGATGAGATCTCTGAAATCTAATTTGATGAGTCACGTATTTGGCTAAACATCAGATCGACAGTTTCTATAACAACCAGAAAAATCCCTTATCTAGCCGTTGGCTCTTATGGACAATAGTGATGTTAATCATTACAATGTAGCCATCTGCTTTCAGCATATACAATGTCACAATCTCTTAGAATTACTCTACTGTATGTATTTCTATTATTTTTTATAGATCTTGCATCTTATAACTACATACAGTAGGTCAATTGCATTAAACTGTTCTAAAAAAAAAAAGAAATAAAAAAAAAAGAAGAACATGATAAAACACTGCTTCTAAAACATAATAGCATCAAATCCAAGCTGTGGACCACGTTGGCAGTGACGCAGCACATGGGAAGAAAAAAGAATGCAAACAAGCACTTCGGCTTGACTTAATGTCTTATGCAAACTAGGAAGGACAAACTACAAAAAAAAAAAATGATGGAAGAAAAAAAAAAACAGCATGATGTAAAGACTAAAATTATCCTGACAATTATAATGTGCAGTGCATATTATTATGATTTAAAGGCTGCCACATGAAAAAGATGGATCCCTTCTCTGGCTCCAGAGTGACAATAATAGTCTTGTTGGAGCAAGAGCTTCCAGAAAGGCAATCAGCCAAGAGTAGAAGAAACCGTAATCTGACTGTGGTCCAGTTGTTTCATAAGCCCCAGTTATTCAAAAGGCTGACAGAGCACTGCCAAGTGCATGAATCACTTATTATAGCAAATATAAAAAAAAAACCTGTTTACTATTTTCACTCAGGCTTTTCATGTGTTAGTATTATCTAATTTCCTATTATGATCTCCCTTCTTTATCTCACAGCAGCTCAGTAGTAGTACTATTGTTATTTCCTAGCAGAGATCATTTACAAAAGCATCTTGAAGTGTTATTGGCAGTCAAAAGCTCTCTTTGAAAAGCGAGTCGATACCATTCAGAGCTGAATGACAGGAAATGACCTTAAGAGTTTATCCCAAGCTCCAGAGTAACTTAAAACAATATCAGGCATTTCTTTACCCATGGAAGACTTTGTTATTCCACGTAGTCACCAAAACTCTCGTGTGTTTATTTCGGAGCGTGTTTTTTAGTGGGCTGCTGCTTAAATCATGAAGCCAAAGACAAACTGAAACGTCTCACATGCAAAAAAAAAAAAGAGCAGAAGACGAAGAGAGGGAAAACAAGCTCCCTGGTGGAACTCTGGAGAACTGTAACCTCAGTGTTGAGACAGCTGCTCCTCTGACTTCGACTCACAACAGGTTGTCTGATTCATCTTCTGACTCACGGCTTAGATCTTAATGCTGTGCCATAACGTGATTTACTGACAGCCATTCATTTCGCAATTCATGTATGTCCTACTGTTAATAGTTAAAAGAGTAAAATACAATCATCTGCAAAGTGAGGTTTCAATTTTTTTTGACGAAATGCATAAAAGCTCGGTATACAAAACCAGTTGTTCCATAGTTCTTCCACAGAAGAAACATACTAAAACTCATTTGCTCACTCATTCTCTATACCGCTTATCCAGTATAGGATCACGTGAGGTTTGGCTCTAATACCCAGGGGACTCGGGGCACTAGGCGGTGTACACATTAAACCCGCCCAATTCATCGCAGAGCACAAACATGGACACAATCACTCACACTATGGGCAACTTGGAAACCCCAATTAGAATAAGCTGCTTGTCATTGGACTGTAGAAGAAAAGCCACCAAGCATGTGAAGAGGATGCAAACTCAACTCAATCAAACCCTTGAAATTCAATCAAACCCCTGACTCTGGAGGTGAGGAGCCACCATGCGCTCCCATACAAACAACCAGCAACCTATTATTAATATTATTATTTTTAGCATTATTATTATTTCCAATTTCATATATATATGAAATATATCTATAATCAATATGAGTGTTTATTACTAGCATTTATTTTAACAAGGGCCTTGTCACCTGCTATTTAAAAAAAAAGAAAAATATTTTGTTTTCCTTTCCCCCAAAAAGTTTTTTTTTTCTTCTTTTTTTTGTACAGGTCTTACTCAGAAAATCATTAAATTAGTATGACTTTCTGGACAGCTCAATGCAAGAGGGGAGAAAGAGTTCACATATCACTTTCAATTAACAATAATGAGCAGCTCTGTGTGACCGTCTGCAACACTGGAAAAGGTTTCTTCTGTAATGCTTGCTATTTTTCTTGAAATTCTTGCAAAAGAATGCCTCTGAGAAATGGTTATGACCTTTAAATCATTTAACTCTCAGTTTGCGTCTTAATCAGAAAGTTGAATGGAACAAAAAAATGTGATGGGTGCTGCTTTTTGTAAATTGTGTTTGAATATTTTTCCAATGTCTGTCTTTAAACATTTAACCCCAGTTAAACAAGGTCTAATAATAAGAAATCTCATAACTCTTGTTTTTTTTATTTCCCAGAAAACATGAAAAACAATATCCTTACTGTGCTGTCATGTACAGTATATTGCACCAAATAAATGTTCCATCTACTTCTTTATCTAAGAGTGGCTCTTATAAAAGGGCTAGCACGGCTAAGCCCCCACTCTCTTAAAAAACAAACAAACATGAAATAAGATTTCATTATTTTGGCATCCATATAATCTTTTTTCTATTGTCATATTAATATGAGGGATGTTCCAGTCAAACCTGGATGAGACTCTTAGCCGCAGTAAAGCATCTAAATGGTGCAGACATTTTAAAGAAGGCCGTACATCCACGAGCGCATTGCAGTCGTTCCCATGAACATTCAGTGTGAAACGCCTGATCCTTGAAAAATGTATTTAACCATGACACCCATTCACCCCAAACTGTTGACACAAAGTTGAAAGCACGCAGGTGTACAGAACTCAAAGATGGCATTACTCTCGTCCATTTCAGTGAGAGCGCCTTGAGGGAAGCATGTGCTCGACCTAAACCTACCTGGGAAGAGATTTGCCACAGACTAAAATTAGGGAGTAAAATGAGGTACAAAATATTTGCATACTCTGTTCTTACTTGAGCATAAAGGTTGTTTCTTTCTGTTGCTTCCAAAACAACTCAAACAAACAAGGATCCATTTACACAAATCTGCATGTAAATTTGTGTCAGGATGTAATGAATGTCAAAGTGTTTGTAATTCAGCTGTTATAGACACCTGCAGTAATCTCCTCCTGAATGTCCTTCTACTCCAGAGTTTAATCTGCTCTAGTCTCAGTCTATGTGTGTGTGTGTGTGTGTGTGTGTGTGGGTGGAGATCAGTCCTTCTTTACATGGGCCTGAGGGTAAGAGGGTATTAGGGGAGAGGTGAGCAACAACTGTTGCCCCAGGTTACTAAGTAACCAGGGCGATTGCCTCCCTCCTCGAGGCCTCTCTCACAACCCTTCAGCTCCACATCCACCACCAGCGTCCTCTCTCTGAGAACAATCTTCAGCTCAGCTGGGATATGTTTACAACAGCCATTAGTGAGATACACAGGGACAGAGTTAGAGTCGAAGACAGCACATGTGTGTCTGATGCTGTTCGTTTGGCAGAAAAGAATGTCTCAAAAGGTGTGAAATTAAGGTCTAGGATAAAGAGAGGACAATATCACAACATAAAAGCATATGTTTTAGCATTTTATATTGTGCCATATATGTATACAGTATATATATTTTTTATAATGTCTGATATATTTAATACTGAAACATATGCATAAAAGCATGTCTGCCATGGATACTATATATATACTGTACTATATACTATATCTCACCAATCTCATGAGAAATATTAATGATTATACGGTTAGCATCGTTCACTATTTCCATGCTGTGGTTTATCTGATTTTTGCTAGACTTTGAGTGACTCCATACTACAGTAGTTCCTGTGAAAGTATTAGTATAGAAACAATAATGCATTTGAACGAGGTTATTAATATAATTTATATGATTGTATTTATTTATATATTATTCACCATTTGAGAGACCTTACACCAAAGAGGCAGAACAAATATGTATTTATACTGTATAAAGTAATCTGTTTTGATTAAACATAAATGTATATCATTAACACAAGTGAGATGTACCAGAGGTGTGATAATGCTCTGAATGCTAAGATAGCAGATGGACGTAGTGGTATTGTCCTCTCCACACTTCTCCGGTGTGATGTGAATGCCAAAAACAACAATAAACACCTCCTGTGCCAAAGCACTCTAACAGATCAGTATGCGCAGGCCATTTCTTCTGTGTTTGTTTACTGACCTTGAGAGCATGAGAGGCACTGAAACAGGGCGATCAGGACTCCTCACTGTGACTTTGGGATACATCACACCACCAAGCACTTACTTGATCAGCTAATTTCTATGCAGCATATCTGCATCCCTATCCCTATGGGGACAGAATTTAAACGGTGTATCTCTGATGATGTTAGGGTGCAACTCGCAGTACTCGCACTGTAGAAACTACAACAATGTTTTCTTGAGTTATAGTAACCGCAGGCCTGGCAAGTGTTTTTGAATTCTTGATTCTGATTGTGACAGTTGTTTGGACTATAATGCAATTCACAGGTTTATATTAATGAACCATTTTCAAATGTTATTGTTACTATAGTAAGAGCTCATTCACTATACAGAAGACAATATCATTTTAAACAAAAGTTTACAAAACTTTATAAAAGAAAGTTTTTATTATAAATTAAAATAAGGTTAATAATAAAGTTTTAAGTTTAAAGTTTTTAAAATAATGTTAATAATAAATAATTGTTCAAATGTTGTTATTCAAGCCTTAATATGATGAACATTTTTTTAAGATGTAACATTCACTACAAATTCAATTTAATTTCAATTCGATTTTATTTATTCAATTTTATTTGTATAACAATTGACATTGTCGCAAAGCAGCTTTACACAATCAAAAGAATTATTTAAGTTTGTATGAAATGTGAATATGTATGAATCAAAATGATAAGATTATTCCTATTAAAGGATAAATTAAAGGAGACTTTAGTTTTAAGCACAGTACAGTTTTAAAGTTTGTGACAGTTTGTTTTCCACCTTTAGGAAAGAGGATTTGTTGGGTTCTTGATTATATGACAGGGTGCATGAATTTTTTTTATAAAAAGAAAGTGGCAAAAAAGTGAGGCTATTAATAGAGTGATTGTTTATTGCTGCTAGACTGTAAGTGGTAACAGCAACTCTAATGTTTTGTGGATGTTCTGCAACATTTTATTTAAACTAAAACTATTCATTCATAAATTTTAAACTGTAATCAGTGGCAAATTCCTGTGGAATAAGAGGAATTAAACACTTGTTTTGTTCTGTTGTTTTTGGAAAGTAAGCAGGTTTAAGGTGTTAACACTAACATTTCCATACCACCATACCACCTGTACCACCTACTGTAAGCACTGAATAATTGCAAGAATAAGAAAAAATGTATTTATTTGTTTGGATTTTTTTTTACTGGATTTCTTATGTTATTGTAGTATTTTAAGTGAATGGGGCAGTGGTGGGTGAGGCAGTTGAGGGTCGGGGTTTCGTGCTGTCCTACTGCCAGATTGCCATTAACAGGCCCTTGGGCAAGGTCTTTAAACCCTATGCCCATATAGAATACCCAGGAGATGCAGGACATCCTCAGTGCCAGTCATCGCATAGAACTTCAGCAGATAAAACGATCTGAAGTGGCGACCCCGGAAAAAGGGTTAGCACCCTGTCCAGGGTGTACCCCGCCTCGTGCCCTAAGCCTCCTGGGATAGGCTCCAGGTCCCCGCGACCCTGAATACAGGATAAAGCGGTATAGAAGATGAGTGAGTGAGAGTGAGTGAGTAATACATGTTACTATAACTAAGCATCTTTCCTTCAAAAGTTTTTGCTTTCAAGCTCCTCGACTTATTTAAAGTGACAAAACACAAGAAATTTATTAATACGAATATATTAAATTGAGCTGGGGTGAATTGGTCAGTACAGCGGAACCAGAAACACAATAGCAGTGCTTTGTGAATAAAAAGGTTTTGACCATGATGAACTTGCTAAGATATTGGTGTCTCAGGAACAACTAGAAGTTTTACTGCTCCTCGGGACACACTTGCAATGATTTGTGAGCGGAACGGTCTGACAGTGCCACACAAACTGCAGTTAACTCAGCCAGACATGAACTCATGAATGAAAACACCAAATCTGCCCTGCGGTGTTGTCACACCTTCGATGAAACGTTGGATGCAAACGGGCCAATCTGCTTACGTGGACTTTTTTTTTCCCAGTAATGAATATTAACATTCCGGACTGCATCAAAGCACAACACTACTCCAGAACAATAACGTCAACAACAACCAAAACAATACGACTAACACGTGGCCAAGAGCAGCTCACACTTGTACTATTTGGAAATTATGTAACTGCTTTCTGTTTATATTCCAGGAACCTGGACAAAGTGTTCACATTAGCAAAGCAAACAAGCTTGCACAATAGGGTTCCACTGACACATGCAATGCTGTACAGTATATGCATTTTGGGACCCTATAGGGGTTTTTTGATTTGCTATAGTGAAGAAGGTTATTTCAGCATCGCATGCTGTACAACTGAGACTTGACTTTTATTTAATTGGTCTAGCATAGTTTATTGACAACACAACATTACTTCATTAGTTATATCATTTACGCTATAATTTCATCGCAATGCATTCTTTATAGCTTTTTTATTATGTTGTCCTTAACACAAAAAAACATCAGTGCTTAAGAACAGAATAATAGGAAGTCTTGTTAATGAGGAAGTCATAAAGTCAAGCGTCAACTATTTATTAATGTTTTTTTTCCAAATAACACAACATAGGCAAGGACCGAATTGATAAATCAGGTTTCTTTCCTTGTACTAAGTTATTAGTCAATTTCTTAATTAATCATGTGAAAACAGAACAAGAAATCCTCAAAAGAAAAGAAAACTTAAAAAAATGATAAGAGCTGAAGGAATTCTCAAAGTGATCCTTTATAGTGGAGCCATTAGTGAGAAAGTGTGAAAATGGAAACCAGTTAGGATAAAAGCATATTTAATAATCTCTTCAGTCAAGCTGTACCCGTTCTCCTGATGCGATGCATTCTTGAGATCTCCTTCAACTTTTACAGCTACTGATTTATCCTGATACTTCCTCTGCCCTTGTGATTCACTCTTTGTTCTTGTTCTTGTTGTTGTGCATAATTCCATATGGACCCTGTTAAGATTTGTACTTTCCAACAGCAAATTATGCCCAGGCTTCTTTTGTGATTTCACCTGTATATTGTCAAGTACATCTGTAACCAAAATATGATACTACTGTATAATAGAATACATTTCATTACATTCATAGATCCATAAACCTCATACATTTATAAACACGCAATGATTTATAATCCCCCATCCAGAATCAGACAGAAAAGAATTTGTTCCTTATTCCTATCTCAGGGTGTTTTTCCTTAACACTGTCACAGATCCTTCTCATTAGGGATCAATGTGAAAATCTACATTCAGATTCCTGCCAGCTGCTTTGTCAGTAGGAACCGCGGTGCAGTCAGCATTCCAAACCAAATCCTCTCAAAGGTGCTTGGTCAGGTTAAGGTCAGGTTAAGGTCAGGCATCACTTTTGGGAAGGCCATTTATAAGGTTTTGAATATCAGGTATTCACACACAGTACATTTGGCAATGTTAGACATTCGCAAATTAATCAATTGCAGTCAACAAATCAATTATTTTCATTCAATCAATCAAGAATCAGACTTTCAGTAAAGGAATCAGTCTATTATAAGCTGTATATTTTAACAGTCTATTATAACGCTAAATAACAAACATGACAAGTGCATTTTTTTGGATAGTTTTATAGATAAAAATATTTTTTAAAAAGTGAGTCATGACTAAATAATCTGTTTCCCACAGAAACAACCCACTATATCACAATCTGGCCAGAATCTAAAATCTATGAACCAGTAGTTGCAGTTACATGTACAGTATGCACCTCGTTTAAATGCTTTAAAAAATATTACAGCACTTGGCCTGTGGGGAACAGATTATTTAGGCATGACTCACTTTCATCCAGTTTACCAAATCTCTTTGCATGTATTACATACAAAATATTGAATTTTACACAGACACATGTCTGGTGGGCCATTAAAAATAAAACAACATTTATCATACTCCAGTGTACAGTATATACTGTAGTTACCTGGGTTGAAATAAAGGCATAAATAAAGTATTGAAATCTTTATGGAGTTATGTTGTGAAAGTGTGCCAAAGGGTTTGAAGGGTTAGAAATTTATAAACTATAGGAAACAAAATCAATAGTTGCCTGTATTGCCTGAAAAAGAAAGAGCTGAGAAAAAGCAGAGGTCTGAGGATTTGGCATCTCTGCTACATTTCTAATATACAATTATAATACTTCATAACACATAATAAAACATGGAGTGTCAAAATCCTGGTTTGAGGCTTGCGAAACAGAGTAGATGATGATGATGATGAGCTGGATGCGCTCAGAATTTCCATAAAATCTAGAAGAACATTTCCAAAACTTAGAATGTTTACGCGTCACTCATTCGCTTCTGCTTTCTTGGTCAATGTTTTTCCCCTAAACCACAAGGACATATATTATATATACAGTGAAACCTCAAATTGCGAGTAACACGGTTTGCGAGTGTTCCACAAGACGAGCAAAGATTTTAAATAAATTTTGACTTGGAAAACGAACACGTCTTGGTTTACGAGTACCGAGTATCATGTACTGTATCACACATGCCCATCTTGTTTTGACGCCGAGCGTCACATGATCACAACTGAGCCAACGGTTTTTCTCTCTCTTGCGCTGTGGAATTGTGGGTAATCATCTCCCCTGCTGGGTCTTAGTGCGCATCTCTTACTGGTATAATCAACATCTGTGCACGTGTGTACTGTTTACTATAACACTGTGACCACGTGTGTGTGTAAAACATATTTTATTTAGTGTTCTGTATGTGTGTGTACAGCGCGCGTGTAAAGCAAAAGCAAGTCTCATTAGAGAGGTTAAAGATCCATTTTCTCTCTTGTATCAGCTGCTCTTTGTGTCTGTGTGCGCGCGCGTCATTGGACACCGTGCCACACACACACACACACACACACTCTTTCTCTCTGCTCTACACAGAAACACTGCTCTGTCGCGATTCTTTTCAAAGGTAAAGTGCAGGTTAATTTGTTTTTTTATTTTTACTTTACAGCAGTGATTCCGTTAGTGTGTCGCTCAATCGAGTGTCATTAGAGAGATTTTTTTTGTTTATTTTTACGATAAAAACAGTGTTTCCGTTGTGTGCGCGCGTGTGTGAAAAGAGTGGAGGAAGGGTAACTGTGTAAGACAAGAAGGGAGAGAGGGGAGCTTACTATAGATTCACACACACACACACACACACACATACTGTACACAGTGCCTGCGCGCACAAACGGAAACACTTATCTGTCGGAGTTTATTTTTACTTTTTACTTAAAGGTAAAGTGCAGGTTAATTTGTTTTATTTTTACTTTATATTTTGTGTTAATTATTTTCATGTATTTATTTTTTGGGCTGTGGCACAAATAATTTGAGTTTCTATTATTTCTTATGGGAAAATTCAATTTGGTTTACGAGTGTTTTGAAAAGCCTGCTTCCCGCACAAATTAAGCCCGTAATCCAAGATTCCACTGTAACTCCTTTTTTCTTACATACTTGAACCTTCGGTCAAGAATTAGTGGCAGAATCATTGTTTTATGAATTAGCGGTACACATCGTACAGAATAATAGCGGGACATCATCAAATATGATATCGTTTCCTTATGAATCTGAATCAGATTCAGTGACAAAAATCAGATCGAACGTTAAAGAATTAGAATCATATGGTGTAAGAGTTATACACCGCTAGTCATTAGCGCCAGTAAAATAAAATGCAGCGCAGCATCCTGCAATCTAGTAATGATCCCAAGCAAACTGCAGTAGCAAAGTCATTTCCTGTCCCACCCCAGCCACATGCTATGCTAAATCCACATAGCCTTTTACAAGCTTCTGCGCTTTTTATATTCCCTAATTAAACCGCTAAACTGTAAAGCCGTTTTGTGCTGCCACATGTAACACAGTTCATACTCTACTCTTCCAGGAACCGTCAACTCGCAGAAGAGTCAAATTGACGGAGAAGAAGAGTGAAGAAGAGTGCAAAATTGAGCAAAATAAGAGATCCACACGTATAAGTTAACTCTAAAGCGACTTGAACTTCAAAACCTAGCGTTAGCGTCCTGTAATCAGCAGGCAAGAAATAAGAGACAGAGACTTAAACTTCAGCTGTATTTATAATTAGATCCAGTAGAATTAACCTTCTTGTTTAGATCTTTCCTTCCCTTGTACAAAGTACAAAATTTTTTTTTTAATAAAAGTAATCTTCGTTATTCACTCTGACCAATGAGCATAGAGATCCTGTACCTCGCATGCTATCCTGAAGCTCGGCACAACTAAAGAGGAGAATACAGAAGGGGGGAAAAAATTGAGCAACTGTTGTTCTTCAATCACTAGCAAAATAATCCTTATCATTTAAACAGAAAAAAAAGAAGAAGAAAAAACTTAAACATGTTTTAGACTAACAAATTTGGATCAAGAAATATTTAGCTGATAGCATAGGATTCCAACCAAACACAGATGAGACGGAGTTCCTGTAACCAATCACATCGAAGAAGGCGGGATTTCTTAAGCTTGGTAAGCGTGCTAACAGATGTGCAATTTTTCTTTTTAACAAATATATTCGTTTTTATTTCCAATAAAAAAAAAATAAACACAACCAATGAGTATCTGTCTAGGACTATTTTATTTCTTAAGGGGCTCTGAAGAAGAAAGATAAAAAAAATGAATGTGTGAGAGGATTAACATTAATCGAGTCTGTTCTAAACAAGCCTAAATGATGTTATAAACATTAAATATTTGATTACTAAGCAAATGATGAGTGCACATCTAAGTCACGGACGACACAAAACGTCCTGCTCGAAACTGACACCATAAACCAGTGATGAATTGTCCTGAAAAACCTTAAACATGATGAAAGATAATAAATTTAGTTGAACAGGTATTAATTTATCATTCCTTTACCTTTAGCAGGACGCGCTGCACTCTTATGACGCTAACAAATGTTATTAAAACGCTAATAAGTAGGCGCATGAGCGCAATCGTGTCAGGAAGATATACGTGACATTCTGTACGAGTCTCAGCACATGCTCGCGAGCGGAAAAAAAAACTGCAGCCAAAATGGAAAATTGGTGATGTCACTTTACCTCGAGGCTATACCATGGATAAGTAGGTTTGAGTGTGTGTGTGTGTGTGTGTGTGTGTGTAAATATGAGGTACAAGGTTCACACACAGAAACAGAAGTCAAAGTGAAGGTGTGAACGCTCAGATTTTCCACTGGAATGAAAATAATATCTGTTAGATATGACTCATGGCTCCTGTTCTTGTTGATATATCGGCGTAACATCTGGATCCTGAACTAATTACAACGCTATATAAAGAAGCAGCACACACACATACACACATACACACACACACACACACACACACATGTACACACGTGTGCAGGATGGAAAGTGGAGCTCTATAGAAGAAATATGCAGCGAGGCAGAGAGATCTGCCAGCACATGCTGTCACACACACACATACACACACATACACACACACACACAAACACCCTGACTCTTGTATATCAAAAATGTGGTTGTGTATGTGTGTGTATATGTGTAAAGGTGTAGCTCACTAACAGGACAGGATAGAAGCGGAGAAAGCTTTCCAGCTAAAACATTAGATTCCCAGGAGTACGAACAGCTCCAGCGTTGAATAAACACAAATTCATTCAGCGCTCAGTCAGTAGTGTGGCGTTAAGGTGATGGAGAAAGCTGCACTGCTTATAAATTAATTTATTCATACCGGGAAACTGTTTCTCATACTGATATCACAGACTATTTAAGGGAGAAAAACCCTTTAGTGCTCTCACAGTGGGTGGGGCATGCTGGCTCTCACCTGTCAATCAATGAGACTGTATGTGATCGTGGGCGTCTGTCAGCTCGGTTATGTTGAAGACTGAAACATTGTTGTGTCTCATGTGTGAATAAAATTCATATAAATTTAAATACATACAATGATTTGATTGCATGTAGAAATGAGGGACAGGAGGGTAAAGGCTAAGACATGCTTCCTCTGAGATCTGGAGGACTAAAGCACTATCTGCCCTCTTCTGCATACATGAGGGAGCTTCAGGGAGGCCTGTGATTGGCTGAGAGAATGCCCCTCCCACTCAGTGAGCATGTCCAATTTTTGCTCTGTTGGACACCCGGCCATGACGGATACATCATGGTCAGGATTTGGACTTGCGATCTTGATGCCACCTTATAAATAATTTCTGGTCAAGTGAGAATGAACTGTTTTTAAATCTATAGTATGAATTAATTCAACCTGATTTGACTCAATCAGATATTTTTATAAAACTGTATCTTATCAGATCTTTTATTAAAGGTTACTTGAAAAACTAAAGGAGTGTATCATTACTTCAGGGATATCAACTAAACCTAGGTCGAACTCCTAACCCTAACACCTAACCGTTAGACCTAGCCCTAGTACCTAACCCCAACAAAATGCTAACCCCTAACTCCAACCCTTAAGCATAGCCCTAACTCTAACCCTAACCCCTAACATACCCCTAACAACAAACTCTAACCTCTCAACCTAACACACCATGTTCTAATCCCCATCCATAACCCTGACCACTAATACTAACCCCTTACCTAACTCTTGCCCCTCCCCCTTAACCCTAAATCTAAACCTAACCCTGACTCTATCCCTAAATTTAACCTTCTGATTCTTTCTTAAATCTCAGCGATAATTCATGTCCTATATAATCTTTCCAACATGGCATGTTGCAACCACATTTAATATCATGTTCTCCGCTTCAGTGTCTGGAAACTCGGCCAGAGTGTGAAACCAGAGAGTACACAAGGGACATTTAATGCAGCCCGCAAAAGGAATCGCACATTATCTAGTGTGCTGCAGGCGGAGAACTAACCTCTAGCGCTAACATTATTGTCTGGAAACAAATCAGTCGTAGCATAAAAACAGAATTTCTATATAAATCAGAAATATCATAGCATAGACAGGAAATCTGTTCTAAGTACTTATGATGTCTACATTCTGAAAACCCTGTACACTCCACAGTGTGACTGAGAAACAAAAGCTAGTGAATGCTATTGAATAGGTTGATACACAACACACCCACACTGAAAAAAGTACGATTTTAGCACACTAAGTGGTCTGAAATGAAACACTTGTGGGTAGCGTGCTAAACGAAAAAAAAGTGTTCTGTCCTCAAAAATCCTCCTTCATGAAGCTACAGCGGGTGAGTCACGGCAGAGCTCAGAGGATCGACACACACTTCCTTTCTGCATTTCATCACATGACATCTCTCTCAGGACTGATGAACGTTACTCCCACGTCTCCAGCTACCGGCCAACACTCATCCCCTCGCTCTCCCTCTCTCCCTCACTACCTTCATGCACGTTGAACCAATTTGCAGATAAAGATTTTGGTTGTCGTTGTGATCTAATTAGTGTATTGCAGTAGCTATTTGTTGTAACCTCTTAGACCTAAAACTGTACCATAGGGTGTATGGGAGGGCAGAATTTCTAGCCATGCATTTAATTCAAACACTCAAATCTATTCCTGAAAACCACACTCCAGGAGAATTCGAGCTCCAGCTTCTTCGTGCTACCTAAACTCCCACCTGAACTCCCAAAAACCTTCAGGAAATTCAGGACTAAGTCTTCAGGACTAAGAGTTAGCATGGCAGGGAGCCTGCACATGCTTTATCATGACCAGGAATCAATCACTGAGAGGTTAATGGCCTCAGGTTGAAGGACTCACCTTGGGGCCAGGTAATCCAGGAGGGCCGGGAATCCCGTGAGGACCAGGAGGACCCTGCAGGTGAGAGAGAGAGAGAGAGAGAGAGAGAGAGAGAACAAGCACACTCATGATTCCTCATCCATATGACATCAGCCTGTCTAGGAGCAAGATCTTATCTTTAACCAGTTGACTAACAGGCAGGTCTACACACACACACACACACACACACACACACGCATAAACATGCAAAAACAGACATGGTGTAAAATATACCCAGCGTACAAACTGTACATGGCATAACTTTTACCCACTCCACACGCAGTAAAGTGTTTTGGTGCATTTGCTTGGTCTGACATCATCAAAAAGCGCCAACCAAACGAAAAGTGTGTTTATCATGTAAACACAACATATCATTAGACTTCCATGTAATTACACTAAGGTATGAAAACCGAAAAGTATGTGAATATATATATATATATATACTGTATATATATATACGTGTGTGTGTGTGTGTGTGTGTATATGGACCAGTGTCTCATTCAGGGTGAATTCTCCTGCCTTGCGCCCATTGATCTAGGGATGACTCTGAGATAAAGCACTCACTCGAGTTAAACTTACTGAAAGTTGGCCTCCGAGTGGCGCAGTGGTAAAGTGCTCACCCTATCATCCGGGGAGCGCTGGTTCGAACCCCGGGTGATGCTGTAACCTCTCACAGCTGGAGGCACAGAGAGAGCTGATTGGCCGAGCTCTCTCAGGGGGGAGGGATGAGAGGTACTTGCGCT
>JAOVVA010000052.1:18985981-19001536 GCA_028565275.1 Leiocassis micropogon | reverse complement strand
TGTGTCGCTCAATCGAGTGTCATTAGAGAGATTTCTTGTTTATTTTTCCGATAAAACAGTGTTTCCGTTGTGTGCACTTACCTGTCGGGACTTATTTTTACTTTATTTTAAAGGTAAAGTGCAGGTTAATTTGTTTTATTTATAACTGTATATAGTATATATGTCATTAGGTCATATATGTTTTTCCTGGATTGGCACACTGACCTCATTAAAAGTGCAAAATACTATGACCTCGAGCACTAAAAGAGCTAACAAATGTGTATACATGTGTATGACCACTGAATCAGTCCTGCCTAATGGAATAACAACTCTCCCAGATGTCACACTACACCTAATGGTTAGTAGTAAGCATAGGTGCGCATTCATGAAATGAACGTGCACTTCAGGAAGAATCTTTTTATCCTTCACTATAATAATCATAACAGAATATTACTTCTAAGAGTTTTAATTTTAATATGAGGTCTAATAAGATATTAAAGGATGTCAAATTATTATCAAGAAAGAATTTATGGACATAGTGTTTTCACTGCACATTAGCTTTGGGTTAGTCCCAAGCATCTGGCGCTTTGACAGAGCGATGAATATTGCTATTCATGTTCCCTGATGTGGGGACACTGTGTCCTAGTGCTTTATATCACATTAGATAATCTTATTCAAGTTCCTAGGCACGCCAGTATTTTAAAAATAAATCACTTCTCAAGTTGCTTTCATAACTGCATTAACCTAACACCCGAGCTTTAAATTTAATTTTTTCCCTATAAATTTGGGATTAGTAAGACCTAATAAGTATAAGATCTAATCATTGTCTTTGAACAAAAAAATGAGTTTGACCCCCTTTTGTGTTTATACTAATTAGTGTATTGTGCTTTATCTACTATTAAATGATGCTATAAACTGTCTACTAATGAGGACAACAGGCCTAAGTTAGACAGAATGAAGTATAAGGTGCAGCGAACCAAAAAAGTGATGTGTCCATATGAGGACGGAGGAACCCAGGAGGTTAAAACACTATTTTTTTTTTTTTAGCTCAACTTTATGTCTTGGTGAAAATGTCTAAATAAACACAACACTACAACACATGTTTACAGGCTCACGGATTTCTTACAATTCTTTATAATCGCACTTCCATGCTGTGGCATTGTACATGAACTGAACAGAGACTGCTCACTTTTCCCTGCCATAATACATGAAACATCAGGAAGATTACTGAAGAACTGACTTACCGTACTCTAACGTGCATGAACATTACCCGTGAACATGAGATTGGATACAGATTTTGTGAATGGGAACAATGATCTCCCCATGTTACCTGTGGCATGCAGTAACCAGAATGTGAGAGTTGCATAACTGCTGCTTTTATTACGAGAGGATTAATGCTGAGAACGAGGCGCCAAGATTAACCGCACAATAGGCGTCTAAGAATTTGGCTGTCACAGTGAATACCTGCAGGAAAAGTGTTCCCAAGATTTCACAGAGGAAAGAGTAGACACGCGAGGACAGTGGAATGTCATCTACACTTCATTTGACGAATGCAGGTCACTCGTTGACTCTCAGTCACGAGAGGGGGAAAAAAAACAACAGCCAAGGATGTAAAAAACTCCCTGATGTCATCTTCAGCATGTGGAGGTGATGGTTAAAGTCCAGAGCTGATTGATTGGACGATTTCTGTCCTGTCAGTTAACGACAGGAAAGGAATACTGTAAATGGGGCTCTCAAGTGGCACAACAGAAAACAGTTTGTGTTGCGTTTCGTTTAGAGCGAAACGTCTCACACCCACCCATTGACAAGAGCCCAAGAGAGAGTAATTCTGAGTGCAGGTGATGGCATTACTCTCTTTCTGCTGTCAATCATATTGACACTAGCCAATGTCAGTAGGTTCATAGTTGCTGTCAGTAAGTTCATAGTTGCGGAACAGGACAGGACAGACTGCTCTGTGACACACCAAGATGCAGCTAGATGGCTTCATGGAGAAAGCAGGTATTGGATCTCAGCTTTCCTGGCTGTCAGTTATTGTGTGATGATTGGTGGCAATGGTTTGGTTAAAGCGAAATTAAGAAAAAAAAATGTTTTTGCAACAAGCTTCGTGAAGAACAGACATGCTGTTAGATTTTTTTTTCGCAATTAGTTACTACGGAGAGCCAGTAGCTTTTTTTCAGCTTGTATAGCTTAGACTTATATACTCGTTACTAGTGGGTGTTCCTTTCATTAGCTGTTTGCCACTTGTCATAGTTTGGTAAAATACTGTATGAGAACACGAATTTAGCTACAAAATATATAAGTAAAAATGTTAGGTATGCATAAACATTATAATGCCAAAAATTGGTGGAGACATCAATCACCACACCCATGTTCCCTCTTTCAACATCCAGCTCCAGATACAATCCCACCTTATTGTAATTATTATTATTATTACTTTATTATTATTGTTATTATTAATATAACCTCCACTAGATTTTGGAACATGGCTGCTGTGTTCATTCGGCCACAAGAGCATCAGTAAAGTCAGGCACTATTGTTTGGTGAGGAGACCTGGGGGACACTCAGCGTTCCACTTATTTCCAAAGGTGTTCAGTGGGGGGTTGAGGTCAGGGCTCTGTGCAGTCCACATATCATATGGTCTGATGAGTCAAGACTGATCTTATTCCAGAGCAATGAACATATTTTTGCTGCTTTAAAAATAAATTATGTCTGATTATATTGTCACTTTAGTGGTGGCATTATACAGTGCAACAGCGAAGCACTATCTTACTCTCCTTACATCAAGAAGCTTTTTCTTGACATCCCATTTGTCATGTCCACAAGAGTAATGACAACAAGAGTATCATGTACTGTAGATGAGCTCAGTGGCACAGTGCAATGTCGTATAATTCATCAAAAACTGTTCATGAATGACAAACTAGAATGATCAAAACTGGCATTTTAACATTCAACTACTATGTGTGTGTACTTTGGGCTATAATATCTGGAAAAGGACATATTAAAGTTTTTGTGCACAAATTTGTCTTTAACATTTTATTAAATGTGTAATCCTATAAGCTACTATGTTTAAAAAATTTTATCTATATTAATCAAATTTGTTTAGACACAGTAAATATATTCTTTTAGATTCATGGCTGATATTCATCTAAGTGTATCACAGTCTCTAAGCTTTAATTCTTTAAAAAAAAAATCCGGCTCTGTATTCATTATCCGTCCACCCCGATCTAGAAGTAGTTTCAGAAAACTGTAAAGCAACCTCAACTGTAATAAAAAACTGCAGACATCAGCATAAAAAAAAAAGAAAAAGAAAAAAAAAGCTTCTGCGTACACTTGTAGGTCAAAGGCTGAACGCAGGACGTTTCCGCACTAGTTAACTAAGAGCGATGGGGTGGGGAAATGAATGAATGGATGGTTGGCTGGATGACTGGATGGGCACATGAATGCGTCACCTGTGTTTGTGTAAGTGGTGACCCTAATGGTGCCTCGTACACCTGTTTATGTGGCTGACCACCTGTCGCACATCAGCTAGCTTAGTGTGTAACGCGTGCTAAATGGCCGCGTTGCAGGTGAAGCACAGATTCGTGCTTCATTGCACGTCGGCACAGGCGCGTTCCCGTAACTTATATTATGCACAGCACAACAACCATGATTCCTCTTTACAGCTATGGATGCTAATGCCACATACCAACAACACATCCTCAACAAACATTTCCCTTAACTTCAATTAGCTCCGTTTATGTTCAGATTTTTTGTCACAACATGACCTAGTTTTAGAGTCGATTTTATTTCATTAAGTATTTTCTCTGAAAATATGAGAGAAAATAAAAATGCAATAAATGTTTACTCCATAGACATTACTTAACCTAACCATGGAAAAATATATTTTGTTTTTTTTGGAAAGGAGTGCGTACAGTATGCATTCAGCCGTGGCACAGTGACTTTTTCATAGCAGGACCTGTGTGGCCTTTGTGAAGAGGTGAACTATTATGCTAGGGAGGAAAGAGGGAAGTGCTAAAAGAAAGGTAAAGTAAATGTTTATTTCATGGTAGTGAATGGTTATAACTGCTTCCTGAAAGGAAATACAGGAAACCTGCACAAAAGTGATCCAAGCGTTCCTAAAGGTCCGTGAACTCATTTAGGGGTCTTTTGTGCAAGACACATAAAGGCATACAGATACTCAACTATGGTCATGTATTATCATTTAAATAATGCTAATAAATACTTAATAATATCAGTTATATTCCTTTAACCTCTGGAAAGACCAAAGCTGATGTAATGTGGTCACTAAGTCAATACCATACTCTTTATTGCCCTCAGGGGAGTTTCTGTAGGACAGACTTTCGACAGTAGGTCTGTATATACTGTATGATGTTTGATACAATTTTGAATAATGATGTTTTATGTATAAAGTTAAATCGGACCCTGATACATTGTCCCCTTCGTCATCGTTGTTATAACTCTAAGGCAGGTCAGTAACATGACTGGGCGAGTTGTAAAACTAAAACTACTTTGTTTAAATGACATATCACTGAAGGCCTCAGATACAAATCCCTAAATGATGGCCTAATTGAGTTTCTCTAAACCCTTAAGGCAAAAGACATACTTTAGCAGAGATAAACGTTATAAAAAGACAGCCTATAATTTCAGGTCTCTAGTTTTCTAAGCATGAACCAGCTCAGGTTCTGCAGCAGATCCTGCAGTTGTAGTTTATCCAATTACACATTTTTGTAACTTTTACTACGTGGTCGAAGATCTGCACACACCTAGGAATTCCCTAAACTCTTTTCGCAATACTAGAACCCCACACACCTGGCACAGATTTCTCTCCCCTGAGAAGGGTTGAAGTGGCATCCCAAAAAAAAGAAAAAAAAAAAGAAAAGATTTTTTTAAAGCTGATTTGGAAGTGGTCAAGGGGCCCGAGCTCGAACTTCAACCCCTCTATACCTCTGGGATGAAACTGGAATACTGAGTACAGACCTTCTCACTTGACATCAATCCCTGACCTCATTAATACTCCAGATACTCCTAAATCTAGTCCTAAGTCTTCCCAGAGGATGTCTTGTTATAACAGGCTGAAAGCAACTCGGTGTTCGGGCCCATAGGTTTGGATTGGGCACATATGTGGGTGATGAGCCGGTGTCCACATTCTTTTAGCCATACAGTGTAGGCTGGAGACGTTAGGGAATGAAGAGGTGTTCACAGATTTATTCATTTTCTTTACCTTCACTGGTCTGATTTACAAACTGAAAAAAAATTAAGACTTGGGGCAACTAACAGACAAAGAAGAATGAGTTTAGTCTGTGCATGTCAAACTCAAGTTGGATATGTTTATGGTCTGCAGCACTCGTTTAAAAAAAAAAAGTTTACATGACGCGCCAGGGTGCAACTACTTCAAATTGTCTTATTTATGGCTTTTACGTTCATGCCATTTAACATTTATTAGCCATAACAAATCGTTAATTGTCAAGCATTAAACAGTAACAGTCACCGCTATTTAGTCATGAGTTGCTTACTTGAAATGCTTATAAGAAAGCAATTCTATATACTAGGATCTTCCTAAATTATAAATGAACACCCCTGCCTTGAAGCAGACGAGAAGACGATTTGTGAATGTGTAAAATCGACTTTAAAAATAACGGTCCCATTAATTCTGCCTCTCTTCTACCAGATGGGTTGTACTGCATTCCAGAGCACTTTGTGTGCTTGCCAGGGTAAGTGTGCTGAGTGGAGTTTGGTGGGGGCAACCAATGACATCATCGCCAACACAGGGCCAGCTTAAATATGACCACAAGGGTTGTAACTTTAGAATATCAGGGATTAATGCCAGAGTGATATCTGGCAACCGCGATAAAAGTAACAACGTTCACATAATACATAGGCCAAACGACAACAGTTCATTTTGAGAAAGGTTTGATTGTTGCCGTAACTTGATCAAATTTGGCGTCTTTTTTCCTGCCACATGGAGTAACCGTGCAATTAAACAAACTGCGTTTGTGGGCTTTTTTCACAGAAGAACACCACATTCAGCAAGACTAGTACTTTCCTTGACTTTTGCTTGAGTGTGGGTTTTCTGATTGAGCCTGGAGCTAAATTGCAAGGCATGTGAACATCCGCTACAGCTCTACTGGCTACAGGCATGATTGGGAGAGTCCCTTAACCACAACCATGAGACCCCCTTGCCCAACATCTCCTCCATTGCTTCCCTGTGGTCATCTGGTCTCCCTTTCTTATCCTGCATCTCTGTCAGGGTTTACTACTTGGCCTTTTTCCATTTATCAAAAAAAAAAAATTCTATTATTAGTCAGATCATAACGGCATTTTTATTTTTATTTTTTACTACACTGCTTTTCATCAGCTAAATATAGTTGACGAATGAGGCCTGGCAGGCAGTTTGCCTGCAATTAAATGATGGCGTGACTAGCAATCAGGCATGACTAGCGATCACGACATAAAAGCACCATTGTGTGAGAGAATCTATGCTATTGGTCGCTTTCTCAGCTGGTCAGCCACAAAATTTTATTTAACTATCCCTTTGAAAAAAAAGGCACAAGAGAAGGGGGAAGAAAAAACACAGCAAGACACCAGAGTGTGGACATTTTGATGCCATTTAATGCAGTTTAATTAACAAGAAGAAAGGAAGAACTGTTTAAGATTGCAGAGCGGAGTCATGTGTGTGTGTGTGTGTGTGTGTGTGTGGTTGTAAATTTGTATATAAGAGGCATAAAAGTTTTGCATGTAATATTTATTACAAAAAGTTTTGTGCCTATGCTCATGTGTAGTGTGAAAACGGTCTGAAGATTTTTCTTTCAAGGCAGGAATCTACGCTCATATCGAGAGGAACATTCTATTCCTTTTTTTTTTGTTTTTCCTCAGCGTGAGTTGTTCTCTTTCCCTCAGACAAAGTGTTTTACCCACAACAGTGTGGGAGCAGGAGTGGAAGGACACTCGGTGATTTAAAAGTCCAAACACAAACACACACACACACAAGAGAGGTCATACCCCATCCCTGAATCCACATCATTTGTCTCATATAGCAGGCTGGTACCTGATCCTCAGGATATCGGTGTGTGTGTGTGTGTGTGTGTGTGTGTGTGTGTGTATGATTTTATCCATTGTCCTCTGTATGCATGTATGTATGCATGTTTATAATATTTATTTTCTGTTCAGGAACACGAGTCTGTGCTGGGTCTCAGGACAGCAGGGTCTGTACCTGCTGAGGGGATCTGTGTAACACGGTCTCAGGTTCTCTGTAGCCATTAGCCGGATTGGTTACGGCTGTGTACACCTCCCCGTACGCACGGCACACCAGCTCCGTGGACTGCTTAAAGATCTGCTCCCTGAAACATTAAATCAGTAATCAGTTGCCAGTTTGATCAAAGATTTCTCTCTATTTAAATCAGGACGATGTAATTAATGTGGTGTTAGTGTTACAGTAAGCAGGTCAAATTTAAATAACAATCAGCAGCAATGCCACTTGTAATACAACACTACAGAAACCAGCGTAGCTCTTTAAACCAATTAAATGTGAAACAGCACACATCCTTATTTTTTTTTGACGCTGCTTTGATTTTCACTTTTTAATAATTGTTACAGCATGAGCATAATCACCTTGAAATATGCATTCTGAAGCAATACTTTTTTTTCCCTTACTATTTTCACTTTAAATCAAGTGTTCTTGAAATCCTAGGGCTCTTACGCAAGTTAATTTACAAGGCAAAATAGATACTTCTTACTATTCACCTTTTCTTTTTGACCTTCTAAGTGCTTGTTGAAAATTTCAAATGTCATGCAAATCCTCTCTTGCCCAGCTTGAACTAATCAGTTTTTTTTTTTTTGCACTTTGTTAAATTTGCTTCTAAACATTAAGTTATTACTAAACATTCATAAACTATTTAATACTTTCTAAACAGCAAGGCAGAAGGAAGACTGGCATAGCACCTTCACTTTTACTTGTTCCACTTATAACAAGATGTGTTAGACTCATGTGCTTTCTTATTTCTATCCCACCGTCCAGTTGTTTTTTTTACGTTGCTGGTGAAATGTCATATCATTGACAAACGTTACGCAATCAAATACACCCCACACAGGTCATCCCAAATTGTCCCATTCACAAGGTTAATAGTGTCTGTGCTGAACTTTACATTAACATTATGAAAGTTATTACAAAACCTAAGCAAAACAAGAGTAAGCATAGAGGAGTTCGCTCTTTTCAAAAGAAAATCCTTATTTTAATCCAAATAACATCACAGGGTTACGGTAGCATGAGAATGAATTCGGCGCAAAACAAAAGTACAATTACTTTTTTTTTATTTCTAATACAATTTAATGCTCATTTTTGACCCAATCACACTGATATTACACAGTATAATTTTCCCATGTTCACAATCTACCCTGAGTACATGAATATAATCACAAGTGACTATAAGGGTGGCTGCAGTTGATGCACCACTTACCACATACCTACTATAAACAACATACTGTAACCTGTTTTAAGCTGTTGGTGGAATAAGCCTATATCCAGGGTGTTCAACTGAGCGCCGATGCATGCTTAGCAGAAAAGGCTAACAGTGCCACCTGCAGCTCCCTGAGAGATTAGCTTGTAGTAAAACATAAGAAAATGTCGGGTTTTTAAACAAAATTAGCAACTGAAAACTACATTTCTGTACTTGCTATGTGCATTTTGTGAATATTATTAAAAGTTTGGAAATGTATCTTATGAAATGCATAACGCTTATGTTTATCCCTGGTTTGAAATAAACAATCTGTCTCTGGTTAACTCTCTCAGAAAGCCATGTAGTCGTGCCACATGTAGCGGTTATGTGTAGGCGAGTGAGACTCGGTGCTTGAAAGAGGTGGGAGAGAGAGAGAAATGGTGTAAAGAAAGAGGACGGATGAGAATGGGGAGAGAGGGACATCAAAGAAAGAAAGAAAGACAATAGAGACTAGAACTACACTCTGAAAATGTCATGCTCAAAGGGATCTCGTGTGTGTAGAATCACACATCTTCATCGTCATCATCATGATCAGCACATCAGCGTCGCCATCGTTCTCATCACCATCATCGCTGCCATCATCATCATCCTCATCTTTGTCATTATTATGATCAGCGTCATCAGTGTCACCATTGTTCTCATCATCATCATTCTCATCATCCTCCCCATCCTCATCATCATCATCGTCCTCATCATCATCGTCAACATAACTGTCATCGTCATCATCCTCATCATCATCATCATCATCATCGTCGTCACTGCTGCCATCATAATCATCATCATCATTCTCATCATCATCATCATCATCATCATCATCATCGTTGTGATCAGCGTCATCAGTGTCGCCATTGTTCTCCTCACCATCATCATCCTCATCATCCTCATCATCCTCCCCATCCTCATCATCATCATCGTCCTCATCATCATCGTCGACATAATTGTCATCGTCATCATCATCATCATCATCGTCGTCACTGCTGCCATCATAATCATCATCATCATTCTCATCATCATCATCATCCTCATCATCATCATTGTCATCATCCTCCTCCTCCTCATCATCATCGTCCTCATCATCATTGCTGCCATCATCATCATCATCGGCATCATCATTGCTGACATCATCATCATCATCATCATCACTGCTGCCATCATAATCATCATCATCATCATTCTCATCATCATCGTCATCATTACTGCTGTCATCATCATCATCGTCATTACCATCCTCCTCCTCCTCCTCATCATCATCATCATCCTCCTCCTCATCATCATCATCGTCATCGTCCTCATCATCATTGCTGCCATCATCATCATGATGATCGTCATCATCCTCATCACCATCACTCTGACTCTCAGGTTGAGAACAAGCCGTACTTCAGGAGGACGTGGAGACGACGAGCCATCCATCACTCCGCTGCTGAAGGTGACCGAACTAACCTACTTCTGCTCTCTGACTTTGTGTCGTGCTCGATCAGGCCCACAGCAAACAGAGCGCAGGATGTGATGGACAGATCGAGAGTAGGACAACTAGAATGCAGGGATGAGGAGAGGATGGAGCGATAGAGAAATAACTGCAGAAAAGTATAGGATGGAGTTCTATTAGAGGTAGAAAAAAAAGATGGAGTGATAAAGAAAAAATAAATCAAATAAAGTAAAAGGAAGAGTGAGATGTGATGGATGATGGAATGGAAAAGGATTAGACTTTTATTATTTTTATTCCATTATTTTCTCCCCTCTATCCAACACTCCTCCCATCTCTATCTCTTTTATCTCTCTGTCTTATAATTCAGACTTCATCCCTCCATCCTCTCCTGTCTCTAATCTCATATTTCTATCTGGACACTCTGTATCTATTTAAATCTTTTCTCCCTCTTCTCTTCTCCTTTCTCTCTCTCCATCTGTCATTTTTTATGTTTTAAAATCTCTTCATCCTCTTATGTTGTCGTGCATTCCCCATTTCCATTTTTCTTCTTTTCTATCCCTTCTCCTCTCCCTTCATCCTTAAAATCTAGATCTTTATCCCTCCTTCGATCTAATCCTCTGGTTTGAATTTATTTCACTGCTTTATTTAATTTTTCTCCTCTTTAAATTTGTTTATACCTCTATCTTGTCAGGTCTCCATTTTTAAAAAACAATCCCTCAACATGTATACACACACACACACACACACACACACACACACACACACACACACACACACACACACATCTAAAACACTTCACAGCAGGTGAAATCTGGCCTTCTGTTGAGTCCAGATGTGAAAGTGGAGCAGAGAGCAAACTCAGAGCTTTTCATCTCTCTCTCTCTCTCTCTATATATATATATCTCCCTCTCTTTCTCTTTCCATCTCTTCGGCTGTTCATTAAACTCTCCGAGTGGTGCTGGCTCAGCCTCGGGGACGCCACTCCGTGTGAAAGAGCAGAGAGAGCAGAAGATGGAGGGATGATAATGAGAGAGCTCGCAGTTGAGAGCACGGAGCACGTGCCTGGCTGCGGTTCCTACACGCGCTTATGTAACTCGTTATGGGATGAAATAAAAAAGAGGACAGAGTGTCGCTCGATGGTCCGGGGCGAGCTGTAAAAGCCAGCGCTCTGCGCTTCTGCGCTCGCGTGGGGGGGGGGGACGAGGGGAGCGAGAAGATTCTGCTGGAAGCTGATGCGCTGTTTAAGCATCCACAATAGCTTTTTTTCAAATCAATAAAAACAATTTACACAAACGCTTGTCCTCTGCACCACTTAGTGCACCGCGTGAGGAATAAAACCACCTCGGCTTGTGCGGTTGAAGGAAAAACATCACGTGTGATGAAATGATGAGTTTTTGCAAATTATAAAAAATAAAGTCACGTTTTAATTTTTCATCCGGTTCGAGCTAGAGTCTCCATGACACTTAAGAAACCCTTCTATGACAGAGAAAAAAAATTACAGAGCACTGACACTGGAGACTCCTTCCATAGATGCTTACGGTAACCATGGCAACAGTGAGACATGCTTCGGTTTCATTTGTTTCTCCGCCCTGAGAACGTGACGTATCAGAAGGAACGTGTTACTTATAAACAGACCTGCGCTATTCTCCGAGCTGCTGTTACAGAAAATGAATCAGCGCCTCCTGACCAAGCGGACGCGGCCGCAGCGTGATGAGGGCGGAGTCGTCGGACACGCGGCACACGTGCGACCCGGGACACGTGTCCCTTTAGTGCTAAGAGCGGATCCTGAGTCAGCGGTTTCCCCCGGATTCTCCGTGCGCTGAATCATTGATGAGGACGAGCGCTCCTCCCTGCTGATGACCCGATGAAAGATGCATGAACGAGGGAGAGGCTCAGCCAGGAACGGAAGTGTGGAGGAGGACAGGATGGACGGACTGGGAGGGGAGAGAGAGAGAGAGAGAGAGAGAGAGAGAGAGAGAACTTTCAGTGTAGCAATGAGGGCCGTAGTTAAGTGAGGGAGGGAGTGACAGCTGGGAACGAAAGGATAGAGAAGATGGAAGGATAGAGAGAGAGAGAGAGAGAGAGAGAGAGAGAGAGAGAATGGAAGATACAACAACAGCAATTATGAGACAGTGAATGAATGAGAAGAAACCGGGGAGAAAGTGTGTGGAGCATGGAATTAAACAAAAAGACATAAAAAGAGGAGAGGAGGATGATATGGAGGAGTAAAAAATGAAGGGATGCAGAGATTGTGAGAAAGGTAATAGGAATGGAATGGATAGAATAACTGAAAGATAGCACAGGATCCGATGGAAAGATGGACAGAGAGATCACATGGAAGGTGAGAGAAGGACAGGATGGAGGGATGGATAGATAGATAGATAGATAGATAGATAGATAGATAGAGGAAGAGAAGGATAGGATGGAGACCAAGAACAGGGAAAAGAGAACACTGGATGAAGGGATAAAGAAAAATTATTTAATAGATGGATGGATTCTTCCATCTCTTTATCGCTCCATTCATTCCTTTAATTTCTATTTCTCTATCCCTCCATCCTAAGCTTCCTCTAGTTTAGCTTCCCTCCATCTAAATCTCCGGTCAGAGTTTTATTCACTCCTTTATCCCTGCACTTTTCTTGTCTTTTTTCTATTCTTCTTTCCTGTCATTCACTCCCATTCCCTCCATCGTGTCCTCTCCATGTCTCATCTCTTTTACTCTTCCCTCTATTATTATTATTATTTCTCCATCATGTTCTCCTCCTCCACACTATCGATATACTTAATGCTTCAATCTCTCGACTCTCTCACTTCCTTCTTATCCCTTCATCCTGTCTTCCTCCTCTCAACACCTCCTTCTTCCTTCCAGCTCACGTCTCTCTGTTCCTCCATCCTGTCCTGCTTTCCTAACATTATCCCTCTGTCACTTCTTCCATTTCTTTCTCAATTCCTCCACTCCATCTCTCCATCATGTCCTCCTTTCATCACTTTAAACCCCAACCCTGTCATTGTCCTCCCTCTATTGTGCTTTCCTTCCTCTAACCTCAAATCTCTTCATCCCATTCTCCTCCACTTTGTTATTTCAATCCACCCATCACCTCTTTGCTCCGGTCTCTCTATCACTCCATCCGTTCTATCCCTTTGATCTTTCCATCTTGTCCTCTCTCTCTCTCTCTCTTCACCCTAATAAAGTTCTAACACTTTATGCAATCATGCCTCCTCCTGCTATCCATCTATCCATCCATAATGTCCTTCTTCCCAGCGTCTCGCTCTGCGTTCCTCCTCTTTTCTCTCCTCTGCAGTGTTTATATCTGGTGTTTGGTGATAATGCGCTTCCCGCTGGGTGTTATTGCATTAAAACAACATCCCGCAGTTTTTTATTGCTCTGTGGTGCAGGAGACGAATCTCCCACAGTTACATCAGGATGAGCGACAAGAGACGAGTGTCTGTGTGTGTGTGGGAGGGGGGGGAGAGGAAAAGAAACAGTGTGTGTGTGTGTGTGTGTGTGTGTGTGTTTTATCTAAGAAAACCAATAACACTAACACTATCTGAAACTTATCTGCTTTAAAGTGAAAAAAAAACAACAACAACAAAAATACATTTGAATCTAAAAAAAAAAACCTTTTGGAACAGACGAGACGCGTTTGGTTTCCAAAAGTTCCAGGAGCTCTGATGCTAACGTAGTTGCATAAACATGTTAGCGTGTAGATTCACACCCTCTCCTCTGTCTCAGTAACAATATGTTTTAAAAATAAAAAGATCTGAATTTGTCTTTTTTTTTTTTCTTACATTGATTTACACTTTGATTGTAAAAATAAACCCCACCTTCTGACTTTAGGCCACACCCCCACTGTGTCCATAGTTACATTTAAACAGACGATACTTCACTAATCCACTTAGAGATTCCAACTGAACTGTTCACATGGACCCTGAAACTCCAATAAGACGCGTTTACGCGCTCAAAGCGTTTAATCACATGAGCTAAGTGGCTCCGCCCACCATGAAGTGTTTAATCTGCCATAAATGTAACAGGAAAACACGACATAGTTTTTTTTTCTTTTTTTGTCCCTCAGCTTTGAGATCAGAATTAGAAACAAACCCCGTCTCCTGCATTATGATTGGTTACAAGATTCCAGTCTTGTCTGTGATTGGTTAGATGCCTTGCTTTGTGTGAAATGCGAGCCGGAGACCCGGCGGATAAACGTCTGAAGGAAACCTGATGTTACCCCGACGTGGGGCAAACAAGTGCAGAAAAAAAAGATTTATTACAGCAAGAGAGAAAAACGATCAGATCAAGTGTTTACATGCCTAATGTTACGCATTATCAAAAGTTTACACCCCCTCTCATTCGAACCCCGCTCAGACTCCTCCCAATGAGGTGTTTTTAATCCTGATTGGGCGATCATTCCCGGTACTGTATATTAGTGCCTGTGTAAATGCAGCCAGCGTGTCATATGATACCGGAGTCTGTCTGAGGCGCTAAACGCCTCTAAACCCCCGCCTGAGGAGACGCGACTGAGCAATAACGCTAATCTGGTGCCTGTAAGCTTCCATTACTTGTTAGTAACGTTGGCGCTGAAGCTCCAGTGGGAAGAATTTCACACTCTAAACTCATCCCAGCTGATCCATTACATTAGGAAGAGAAGAGCGGCGTGAGGGAGGTGGAGAGGAACAGGATGAAGCAGGATAAAGGAGAGAGAGAGAGAGAGAGAGAGGGAGAGAGAGAGAGCAGGAGGCGAGTGTAATCCCGCCAGGACACAAGATCTACACTTGCCACCAGCTATATAGGACACAGAACCTACAGCCAGTGGGGACGGAGAGAGGGACAGAGAGAGAGAGAGACAGAGAGAGAGAGAGAGAGTGGGTGGATGGGACAGAGAGAGACAGAGAGAGAGAGACAGAGTGGGTGGATGGGAGAGAGAGAGAGAGAGAGTGAGAAGAGTAAAACAGAGGACAAGCCAAGATTCAAGATGGAGAGAGAGAGAGAGAGAGAGAGAGACGGGGTGAGGCCGATTGAGGGTGAATGACAGAGACAGAGAGAAAGAAAGAGAGAAAGAGAGAGAGAGAGAGAAAGAGAGAGAGAGAGAGAGAGAAAGAGGTTTTAAACTCACTTTATTATAACAAATTAAGGAAATGACTGTTTTACATTTTTTTATACAATTTTACATACACATACATACACACATACATACACACATACATACACACATACATACACACATACTTTCGTGTACACACATACATACACACACACTCACATGCACACATACACACAATGTATTAACATATGTACATTTTTTTAATTAATTAATTTATTATTATTTTTTTTTTTAAGGAAAACCCCGTGACCCTTCACCCCACCAACAACTCCAACGTCTTTTAAAGTCTTGTGTCGCCCTGTTGTGTTTAATAGTCTGGTTTATTTATGTGTCATTTTTCTTGTTTGCTGATGTGAGATTTTTTAACAGTTTTTTGTCTCCCGGGAACAGTTTATTGACCACTTGTCTTTTTTCTTTTTCAGTTAACTGTAAGAATGTGTTTATTTGTTCCTCTATGTCTCCTTGCGGTTCTGTGTGTGTGTGTGTGTGTGTGTGTGTGCGGTGCTGCATCCTGCTTCTTCTGTGTCCTGTGTTGTTGTGTTCAGTGTTTGGCTGCGGGTTT
>JAOVVA010000052.1:18958138-18979756 GCA_028565275.1 Leiocassis micropogon | reverse complement strand
CAGATGTAAAGCATACATGTCTATGTTTTTTGTGTTAGTCCATTTTTATTTTATTTTATTATTATTATTATTATTATTATTATTATTATTATAACAGCTCAAGGAGCAACATGTTTATGGACTTTCTAAAGATTTTAGTTCTGTTTTTGAATAAAGGGTTGGAAATGAATACTTTTCTTGTTTTCGTTTATTAATCGATTAATCGAAAAAATAATCGACAGATTAATCGTTTATTAAAATAATCGTTAGCTGCAGCCCTAATTCTACTTCACATCAATGCTGAAAACCACTGCAGAACCTCACTGTTGGTTATTTTCCTATAACAGCATTCCACATTATATTTATTCCTAATTTATTTGTGATAATGCCTTCTGCAGAATACAAGTACATTCTTATAGTTAATTACTACTGAAATCTTATCTAACATCGTATTTACACCTGAGCCATTCTGCACTTGCTCTGTAGTTCATAGTGTCACACTGCCGTATGCATGATATAGGTGTTAGATTGCAGACTAAGCAACAATGGTTGATGAAGCAATAACTCACCTGGGTTGTCATGTGAATCAAAGTTTAATAAGCATGTACCCAAAACCACCAGGCTCTTGGGTAAAGTTTATTCTCAAATTTACATGTAGGCATCAATCAGCATGTGTGGGGTTACAATTTTGTTGCAAAAAAAAAAAAGAATGAACATCTTCAAACTCCATCAAAACAGCAAGGGAGGAAATGTAACTTTGCATTTTCAGATGTATGATAAATGGGTGCATGTAGTAATTTATTCCGCTTTCACTCCAGCCTTTACAATCTCAGGTCATTTCCTGTAGTCTTAAAAATTTGAGATGAAGATGGTGCTTTCAGATCTATTAATGAGAGCTTTACCACAGAGTAACCATGGGAACAAGGTGTAATGAGAGGCTATGTTAACAAAAGAGACTATTCCTGTAAAATGAAGGGGAGGGGAGGGGGGGGGGGGGCATGAGCCCTGAGTGACTGGGATGAGCGCCAGTTGACAGTGCACTGATTACAGACAATATGATGGCCATAAAGTGAGCTTTAAATATAATGAGACTGAGAGAAGCTTTACTGCAACACACACTGCAAAACAAGCTTTTAAGCCTTCTACATTCATATCTCGAAGGTGTGCTTGGAGAAAATAAGATGGGCCCTTTTTTACATACTGCTTTTTAGTTGCAGGACTGAAATACATTTGACTGATCATTTGGGAATGAGATAGAAACAATTATAAAGAAACATTAATGGGAATAAACAAAGAGATGGTTTATGAGGATAATAGGGAACAGGAGTGGCTTTAACGAAGTAGAGGTTAAGCTTTAATTCACATAACCGTGTACTGTATATACTGTACCTGTACACATCTTCCCATAAAGGCTACTTCCAGTGAAAGGGCTAGACTTAAAGTGTATCTTTAAGAAGTGGTTTCAGTTCCATTCAGGTCTGTTAGTAAGCTAATGGACTGGAGGTCGTTTTCAAAATAACCATTTTAATAGTCATCGCAGTCCAAAGAGTACTTTTAATAAAAGAAGACGATATACAGCATATGAAATAGTGAGAAAAATAGTGAGTGTCGCACTGTAATAGGAGTTCGTATGTAATCGTGCCCGTTTTTAATTGCATTATAATAAAGGACAACCATGGAAAAAGTTAAAAAAGTGTTCGGATGTCAGCAAATGCAATCAGGCTCTTACTACACTTTCAGATTGTGAATGCTACGGTAACGACTGAAGTGTTGTACTAAACAATGATTTTGACTAATGTAATAATAAGTGTCCTGTGACAGTTTAAAAAAACACAACTAGTCAAAAGTTTGGACACACCTTATAATTCCATGGTCTTTCCTGATTTTTATTTCTTTCTACATTGTAAATATGCTGAAGGCATCCAAAACTCTTTGAACAGTTGAGGTTGAGATGCTACTAGATGCTGTCTGCTACTTACTGTATGCTCTGTAAAAATGGCTCTAATTTGAGGAGCTGTTAATTGGTGACTTCTAAGGCTGGTAACTCTAAATGAACTCTAAAGGAGGTTTTGGTCTTGCCTTTCTGGGATGGTCTTCAAGAGAGCCAGGTTCATCATGGTGCTTGAGGTTTTGCAAATACATTCGACAATACTGTTCTTGCAAGAACTATTCCAGAAGCAGAGAGTTTCATGCTTTAGAATTCCAACTGACTGTTGTTGTTGTTGTTACTTAATTACCTAGTGCCATATGCCTTATTTCATAGTATTGAAAAAGTCCAATATTGTTCTAGAATGTAGAGAACAAATCCAAACTTTTAACTGGTACTGTATATAACAAAATTAGACCGCATTAGGGTTGGCCAGCAATAACATTTAAACGGACTGAGCCGTAAGGGTGCACGTACCTGCTCAGCGCTGTGCTGCTGTACACAATTGTAAATGTAACCGAGTCCTGCTCGTGTCAGTACGTAAGACGCCTGCTCGTTGATCAGAGTGTCCAAATGAGCCTCGATCTAACACACGCAACAAAACAAAAATAAATCCAAGCAATCACACACATGCGTCCTCCATCATTATCTTTCAACGGCTGTATTGCAGCCAGAGATTACAAGGTCTTCATGGAAACAGCATTCATACAGGGAAGGTCAGAAATTCTGCAGCACTGGCACACTGTGAAGGAGCTAATACACATACGTAACTACATTGTTTATGACTTTTTTTTTTTCAATACAAAAAAAATATATAATATATATACTGCTGAATAAAGACCTTTTTAAACACAGTCATACCTGAAACTCAAGCATTTCTAGCCGTTTGTCTGTGAACTCGAAGAGAGCCAGGGTGGTTTTCATCATATACAGAGAGTTCACCATGTAGGTGGCCATGTCCGCTGTCCCCAGGTTGCTGGCAGACACAGTGCAGAGCTGCAGCAGGGGGTCCAGGATGCACGATAACACCTGAGCGCCATAACAATATAAAAGGTAATCAAAAGAGAACAAAGCAACTTGGGGAAAAAAGCAGACAAAACAAGAATAGTAGAAATAATAAAACAGAAAAGTAATTGTGCATTTTAGTTGTTGGATTAATTGGGAAAAATTATTCGTCATTTTCGGTCACTGTCCTGTTGCTTCCTGTAGCATTACTCTGTATGCTTGAGAAAATTTGAATCAAAGGACACCGAACCATTATGTATTATGTACAACAATAAATCATCCTCGGTTTGTGGAAATAAATAAGACAGCTCCTAAATCTACCACGGAAACGCAAGTCTTCAAAAAAATCCTACCCTGTTTCACAAATGAGGCTTTAGATTGGAAGTCATTTTCTTTCCTGCTCCACATTTTTACCATTTCCATCACGTAGTGTTTACTGTAATCGTTTCCTGTCTGTAAAAGCTCATACCACTTTTAGCCTATTGTACTCTAGCCTTCTGTTATGAAGGAGGATGATGAGAGGTTTATGACTTGTGGTAAAACCTTTAGATTTCTACTGTTGAAATCTATTATACACAACAGGTTGGTTTTATAGTCTTGAGATTGTTCAAGGACAGGAATAGCTTATTTAGTATTCTACGACACTGCTAATGTTTTAGTCCTACAGTAAAAGAGTAAAATAAGAGACAATGGTGTAAGAAAGACGTGAAGTGAATGTTTTAGTAAGCGGAATAATAACCTGAGCAAAGTCAGCCTGCCGTGCATCTAGAGGGAGCACAGAGGAGTCATGTGATGCTAGCACTTCCCTAAGGAGAGACAGAGTCTGGGTAAGGGATGCTGTGGGTCCCAGGTCAGGAGGAGGCAGCTCCACCTGAATATATATACACATGAGAGAGAGAGAGAGAGAGAGAGAGAGAGAGAGAGAGAGAGAGAGAGAGAAAATCAATAAACATAGGAATAGGAAATAAAAAATACATCTTAAAAATACATGAGATTTAAAAAGCATTTAAATACTGTACAAGTTTTTACAATTATTTCACCCAAGTTAACCAGTATAACCGATGTTTATGATATTTTAAAAACTCTTCTTAGACATTACACACTACTTCCTACTTTACTTTTCTATGTTTCTTAAAAAACATAACAGTACAAAATAGTTCATATAAATCATGTTATTTTTATAAAAACAAGTAATAATAAATATTTAGCAAGTAATACAAATCCTGTTCTGTTGTCAGTTTATTTCACAGTTTATTGGGAGCTCTTTTTTTTTCTTTTTTGTCGTGAAAGGGCATGACATTTTCCAATCTATTTGACCCAGTTTCCAGTAATAAATATTTGACTTCCTTTAACTGATTATTATTAGTACTTTTTTTTTTTTATTAAGTTAAAAACAGTATATTAAATATGACTCTCTCATTTCCGCTAAGTGCCCTCTTCACACGCTCACACGTATCTGCCGAACATAAGAGAGTGTAACGAACCCTTCCAGGGCTTACTAATAAAAGTGAGCTATTCTATCCATCTCTCCACGCCAGCCAGCCCTGCTTCTCTGAAGCATCTAATGGAGCTCATTAGCTCTGGCCAGCGTTCCTGGCACCTGCCACTGGCCCCTGATATGTAACCTCCCTGAGCCTGAGCTTATTCAATTAGTGTGCTGCTAAGGTGACGACTCTCTCTGTAGAGCGGGCGAGACCACCTTGTTGTTTCAATTGATCGACCTGTCGATGAAACCGCCTTCCGAGGAAGTCCGACCGTGTTCGCTGATATTTTGGTGGTAATTTAAGAGGTGCCGGTGTGAGGTTGCTGTTTGGTTGCCTGGTGTAATCGTTTAAGCTAAGGCGTGTGGCCCTGCTGTTTACAAGTTGTACACGTTATCCCGAGGTTATTGACCTTATAGATTTAGTAATGAGAGAAAAAAAGGATACTACAGGTCTTGGGGAGATTGTGATTCAGAATTTACCTGCTGTTGAATTCTATATTGATTTATTCAATGTCCAGACATAATGTACTGTATATTACGATAGTTTTTGATTATATGGGACTTTTATATTTTGAGTCCAAAGTGCCAATAATTATGAAAGCAAGGCAAATTAAAGATTATTTCAGCAATTCTATCAAATCTATAAAAACTGTTTTACAGGTTCTTGGGGATGGTCTAAAACAGATTTAACAAAACATGTTGGCATTTTATGAAGGGAAACCCTTCATAAAATGCCAACATGTTTTGTTAAATCTGTATACATTGTATTATTCTTCATGCAAATTCTGAACAAATAAATACAAATATAGTTAAAATAACTACAGGGCTTCCTAATATTCTCACGTTATTTAAATTGCATTTATAGTAAGTATCAGTTCCTCCTCAAAACAGTTTCGGGTTTCATAATCGTTCTCGTTTTAAAATATGCAGAATACATCATAGTAAACAAGCCCAAATGAATCTATTTACCTTGTCCATGAGGCGACTGGCATGAAGACTGAGGCTGTTGAAAAACATCTTCTTACTGAGAACATGCATCTCCTCTATAGTAATCAATAAAGATGCAACACTTGTGCCAATTATTCCACTGGGGATAAATGAGGGGGAAAAAAAACAGTGTAAGATTATAAATCTAGCATGTTCTAGCTCATCAGTAGGTAAAACCCAGATGTACCTGATGGTGTGGTGGTAGAACTTGAGCAGATTGGAGAGTTTGTAGAGCAGCACAGCTCCTGGTTCGGCCACAATCACCTGCTCAATCCTCACCTGCACCGAACACATAAAGACACCAAGAGCATTATGGGAAAAGAGAAAGTGTCCAAATTGATACTTTCTGTGGAAAAGTGTGTGCTATCATGGGGAAATAATCAAAGTCAGCACTACAGGACATCACATCACCCCAAGCTGTTTTATTCCACTTTTACAAGAGAAAATTTGCAACTTATTACAATTTGTAACTAGTAAATTCAGTACTTATTTGTTTAATGTTACATTAACCATTGCAGGAAGTAAACTTGTTAAAATAAAGATCTATTGCCCATGCACCTTACTCCCTTACCTTAAGTGGTCTACACACTCCTTCGGTTATGTGGCCGACAATCTCCTGCATGCTGTCCTCAACACCTGTACATCCAAACACACACGCACACAGGACAGCATCACTGTTTATACTCTGAATCTGGGATGGGTTTGAATTTAACCAACATGAGCTTACTTTGTAATTAAATAAAATATACAATGATTTTACATTTAGGATAAATTATTTTAAATATTATTATTATTATTATTATTATTAATATTATCACTATATTGTATTAAAGTGTATATACACACTATTTTTTTTGTAAATATATTTTTATAAAGAATGATCCAGCTCTTATCCAATTTTAGATTTTCAAATGTCCACAATGTTCAAATTCCAAAATCCTTTGCATGGCTGGTTTGAGAGCTATAGTGTATTTTTAGGTCTTGTACCTATCCCTGTAGTTTGTTTGAGCAGAGACTCCAGATGCTCCTTCTCCGAGGCTGTGGTCTGGTGCAGCCATGCCAGCATGTCCCCCACGTACCTAACACATCAAAACACACACAGGCAGCCTAAACATTACACTGTTTGGCATGATTGCCAAGACCTCACACTAAGCTGCTCAGGTTGTGTATATATTTGGCATGTTTTTGTTACAGAAAGATAGCGAACAAACCGAAAGGTAAGAATATAACATTAAAAGTGAAAATAAAACGTGTTTCTTTTAATAACAGAGATTTTGTTTTTCAGTTCTCAATTCAGAATCTTAAGAAGGACGTTTATCTGAAATTCCTATTTCTCCCCCCCAAAAAATGGTGCACGTTTCCCTAACTCTTTATATTTTTTTTATTACGGACAATCTGTAATTCTGAGAACTGCACACCTCATCCCTTCTCAGCATTCTACTAAGAACCTGATTTCTCCTTTCCAGGCCCTTTGGCACGTTCTGAGAGGAGGATGTTAGAACAGCAATAGGACGGCACGTTTGGAGTATCCAGAAATCCATAGATCTGACCGTCTGCCCTTTCTCTGAACCCCCCTTTACTCTAACTGATTCCTTGAAGAAGACCTGAGGATTCCCTGGAAGACAATCAGTTTGCTTTTACGGTCTTTAGGGGCATGAATTGAATTTGTCACTTTAAAGACAACCAAAAAAATAAAAGGGTCAGTATGAGGATGAGTGCTGTGTGTGTAATGTAATGAGATATGAAGTGGCTTTTAGCGCTAAATGACAACATGGCCCTGAAGATGACCCTCAATTAGCTGTGAAACAACCGGTTTATGTTTTGAGCCGGGGAAAAAAAAAAAAATTCTATTGAGTTTTCAATGTGCTTTTGAAAGGATGGGTATAAAGTGATTGTATCATTGTGTTTTACCTCATAGGATCATGTGAATGCATCTCTATTGGTCTGGGCGTGCCCCCTGGCCCCCCTCGTGTTAGTGCGTCGATGAAGCCACGGACCACCGCGCTGCGCCTCGCTGTACCAAATTCATCCAAAGTGTATCTGAATCACAGAGAGAGTGAGAGAGAGACAGACAAAGAGAGTGAGAAAAGAATGAAACATTGAAAACAAAGCCCTCCTGTCCACATTTTAACCCTGACCTCCAAAATGAGTAAGAGAAAAATATGTGAGGTTAGAGAGGCCTGGTCGCACACACAAATGAAAACAATGGAGGCGCTCGGTGTGGTGCGGAAGAGTAGCACTGTTTTGATCTACAGGCTGAGAACGGAGCTGAGCAGACTAAACAGTAGCTCTACAACAGCCACAGAAAAGACAGAGGAGGAGTGGGGGGTGGAGGGACTTGGCACACATCACAGGAATACACTTTCTCATCCATTCTCCACACTGGCCTTGGACTTCAACAGACCATGCCTCAGTCAGGGACTATAGACTCAGAACATTACAGGGGGAGAAACACTCACATAAATAGGGAACAAATCTGTGTGTGGGGGGTGTGTGTGGAGGGTTAATGTTTATCTGAGGGATAACAATCCGTCTGGAACTACTGTAAGGTTTATCCATGCTTTCCAAACTTATACCCCTGATCAGCAACAACATTAAAACCACCCACCTACTGTATGTAGGTTCCTCATCACACCAAAACAGACAGCTCTGACCTGTCAAGGTCACAAGACCTTTAAAAACTCTACAAGACCTTTGAAGGGGTGCTGTAGTATCTGTAAGTTGGGAGGTGGGGCATCCATGGATCAGACTTGTCCAGCACATCCCACAGATGTTTGAACAGATTGAGACCAAAGGAATTTAGAGGACAAGAGAACACCTTGAACTCTTTGTCATGTTCCTCATATCATTCCTGAACACTTTGTACAGAGTGACCACCATGCTGAAACAGGCCACTGCAAGGAAGTGCTGTTCTTGGTCTGAACTATTGTCAAGGTTGGTAACATCCAGAAGAATGGCAAGCCTCAAGTTTTCCCAGTGGAACGTTGCTCTGAGCATCAGACTTGCCTTCTTCACACAGCATATCCTACAGTAGTTCCACCTGTTGCCCAATTAGGCGACGCACCTACACGGCCATCTACATGATGATGTGACTCATCAGAGAAGGCCACCATTTTCCTTGCTCAATGGTCCTGCTCTGATGCTCATATGTCCATTGTAAACATGGGCACTCTAACCGGTCTGAGGCTATGCAGCCCCAGACACAACAAACTGTGATGAACTGTGTTTGGATGCCTTCCTATGACAGCCAGCTTTAACCTGTTCAGCTATTTGTTCAACACTAGCTCCCTTGTATAATTTAACGAGCCTTGGGTACCCATGACCCTGTCATTTTTCATCAGTTGTCTGTGTTTGAACCACATTTGTTAGGTACTAACCACTTGCTATCAATTAGCCATCTCAATTTGTAGCAACATTCAGAACTGAATGTTTATTTGCTGCCTTATATATTCCACCCCCTTATGGTGGCACTGTAATGAGATAATAAATTATATTCCTTTCACTGATCAATCTTTGATGGATCTTAATTTTGGGGTTTTAATCACTGACTATACTTTATAATTTTTTTTATATGAATATAATATTCATATAAAAACATTTAAATGTCTAAAACTTTAACATCAAATCAGCTGCATTGTTCTACTGTGTTTATATATTTTTTTAACTGCATAAAAATATATCTGAAAAAAGTGTAATGGAACATAATTTAACACTATCAACACTACACTGCCATATTAGCTGACCTTACATTTCACTAATGCTCCCACAGATTACTCTTTAACTGGAAGTTATTCTTGGAAAACAAGGAAAAGAATTTCAGCAGTTTTCACCAAAGGAGCGATAGTGGGATGTTTTCACACCCTCGCTGTGAGGCAAACAGTGATAAGAAATAACTCTTGGCACAAGGTTTACACTATCTTTGGAAACAGAAAGACATTCACTTTAACAGCACATTCCTCTTAGAAATCCCTGATCACATTAAATTGGATTGTTTTTAAGGGGAAAAAAAAAAAACAGTCATACCAAAACCACGAAGCACAGCTAATTAAAATAAAAGGCATCCAAACATGGCTTTCACACATATTCATATACAGATTGTCCCAGATTCTGATGGTTCAAATTATTATTTTTTTAACTGTATCATGGTGCAAAAGCAATATGCATCCAGTAGAAACAGCACATATAAATCTGATCTTTTCCCAGGTAAGCAATATTGGTACTTCCATAATAATAAAAAAAAAAAAAGGTTCCATTGGTACCATATGGTATAGATGTAGTATATGGTATATGATATATACAGTATATTTATATGGTAATATGGTATATATGGTTCCATTGGTACCATACTTTACAGTGAGATAATGTTCTAAGCATGTTCAAGATAGGCTAGGATAAACTATGTTGTTCAAATGTTTTGGTGTATTAAAGTCATCAAAACGCATTTATCAGAACTTAAGCCCATACTAAGTTTAGGAGCATCTGTAAATGTTATTTTATTCCGTTCAGGTTTATTTAAGAGATTTTAGTTTGAAAGATTTGTGGATAATGTAAAATAAGATAAAAATGTATACTACAAGCTTATTATAAAATAAACCTAATCATTAATAAACATTTCAGACAATCTCTCAAAATTCTGACTGTCAAAATCTTATTTTAATATTTTCATACAAGTCGCACACTCCAGGATTTGATTCACTCAAATTGAACTTTAATTACAGCAACATGTAGTGGCCAATTCATGAGTAAAAATGATTCCTCGGGCTCTCAAACCAACTCTTTTACAATATCAGTCCTAAAATGTGCCTGTGCCATGAGGGAAATAGAATACTGTGATACACTGGTCCTTCAGTACATTCAGGTCAACAGCTGACTTCATTTTATTGTCACATAAAAAAGCTGAGTCTAGTCCTGACCTACTAAAGCAACCCCAGATCATAACACTGCCTCCAGAGGCTTGTAAAGTGGCCACTATGCATGATGGGAAAAGCATGACGCGATGCACCATTTTACCACATGACATTTTTCCATTGCTCCAAAGTTCGATCTTTATTTTTTATAGTAAGCTGAAGGTTTTTTTTTCTGGTTATTCTCACTAAAAAATGGTTTTCCTACAGCCATACACCTCTTTAGTTCCAATCCTGTGAGTTATTGGTGCACTATGCATAGGCAGATGCTGTTACTTTGAGCACTGAACATAGATGTGATATCTACTGTCGATTTGTTTTGATGCAACTTTAAGAGTTTAAGTCATCCCCGTTCCTATTTTTTTAAACCATATTTTTTAAAGGACCTTCAGCCCTATCCTTCCATGTATTATACCGTTCTTAATCCAATTTCAAGAATTTCAAATCTCCTTCATTGATTTCTTTGCTTGACCCTTCTGAAGTTACTTTTTTGCCAGGCAGTTTATGAACAGTTTGACTGCAAAAAGAGATAACACTATTTTTCTAGTTTGTCTGATTGACAAGTATTATTCACTGTTAGAGAATATTTAAATCAGAAGGATGTTAAAAAGCATAAATGCCAAAATATGATGACAAAATGAAGTTGTGAAGTTTGTAAAATTTGGCAGATATATTATATCTCAACCAAGATATTCATATCGATATCTCATGTTCCTTGTGCAGAAAGCACTTGTGCATTATCTCTCTGGGTAATTTTCATTCAAAAATTTTCATGTGATATTCATCATGGCTCCTAAATGCAGTAAATACGATGCTAGTGACAGTTCAAAGCTTCCAAGAGAAGAACATAGTAATTTTCAGGGAAAAAAAGGGTTTGTTATAGACAGCCTTGAATGTATGAACGTCACATTTGTGTGAACGTTATGGTCAAACTGTTCATATGTTCATATGAATATAAAGCAATCACATTAGTTCTTAACCAATATTAGCTATGTTCTTATTGTCAGTGATCAGCTAGTATATGAGTTTCAGAATTTTTTAGGAAGCATTTACCACTGAAGCATTATTTTATAGGTGTACCTCTTAGGCAGGCTTTTAAGCAGGACATTTGCAAGCTATTAAGGCTGCCCAGACAAAGTCCTGTTTAATTCTATCCAGCAGCACCAACAATTTTGGAGCTGAGCAAATGTGTTTCAGTAACATTAGGCATTGTCCTAGACCTGTGTTGTTGTACTGCTTCTAATACAGTGCTTTTTAAGGTGATGTACAGCTAAATGAGGCTTGTCCGAAACAGTCATTTCAAGGGTGCCACTGTTTTTGGTTTCTTTTTACTCCTTTATAGAATTGTTTTTGTTTCCGTTCTAATATCTTGGGTTACTCTAGAAAATGTTGAAAAAAGGGTTAAATGTGTATTTTATCTGTTGTAATATGCTTTAGTGTAAATCTGCCACCATGTGGTTATTATGAAGAACCACAACAAATGGGGGGGGGGATATATATGAGGGGCGTTCAAGTCAAACGAGACTTTTGATTTTGCAGTTATGAGAGTAAAACCTACAGTATCTTTATTCCTCTATATAATCCCCATACAGTATACAAGCGTTTCACTAGGGCTTGGATACCATCAAGGTACATAGTTTTCCCATAAGAAATACTAGCACAGTATCCATTTACTTGGATTTTTCTTCACTTTAACTTTTTCTTAAACTGCATAAAACAAGTGAGAACATTGTGATTGGATCTGACAAATTAACCCGCTATCAAAATACTGAATTTTGCTATTGCTGAAGAAAAAATGCTTAGGGGATGATTTTTCTTTTCCTGCAGATTCATAAAGACCATTCAGATGTGTAAAGGAAAGAGGAGTTGCTCTTTTCTCTCACTGGTCAGTGAAAAAACAAATGTTTTATCGATGGAAAGTGGGTTACTGGACATTGCACAACTGCTTGTTTTGTGGGTTAAAAAAAAAGTGAAAAATATTGTTGCTTCTGTCTTCATACTAATGCAGATACATGTATATCGGTACAGCGAATTTCATTTACATGCAAATAATTTACTTTCATGTGACTCATATTTCTGTCTGTGTTATGTCATTATGTCATGGTTGTCAAGAATTAACAGCATAAAAACATTAAAAAAACAATATATGAAGAACAATATGAACTATGCTAAATCTAAATCCATTAGATTTCTTTTAAAGATCACCTTGCATGACATACAGTCACGTTAAAAATTTTGTACTCCCATTTTAATTCAATGCAGGCAATACTAAGTACCCCCTTACTACTTCCACAGGATTTGAGAAGGTAAGTTGCAACCAGGTGCTGCTAATCATCAACAGCTGATCAGCTGCAGACCTCTATAAAGGCAGAAGTTTTGGCAGTTTATTGGTCTGACACATTCAGGTGTGTGTTCAATGCAAAGAGGGAAGGACATAAGCAATGGCCTTAGAGACGCAACTGTTGCTGAAAAACCATTTTCAAACAATTTGGAGTTTCAGAAGTATGAAAATTGTACCATCAATTACACTTTTTTTAAAAACCAATTTGTGCGTTCGCCACAGAAATGCCTGTTGTACAAGCTGTTACTGCAGGAATGACAACATTCAAATCAGTGCATTAAGACATTATGAACCTTACATTCGAAATTATAATCAGAGCTGCTGTTATTGAAATTTAGCTTCACTGTAGTGAAAAGAGTTTTTAAAGAAGTGCTGTACACCATCACGAGACACTGTTGTAACAAGTTGACACAGTGTCAGTGTGTATGCGTGTGTGTTTGTACTCACTTATAAAGAACAGGCCGGTCCTGTAAAGCTTCCATGGCCTGACTGAGCACAGGAGGAACATCACACGTCTCCTGAGTCAACCCCCGACACTCATCTATGATAAATCGTGTGAAAGAACCAGGGACAAAAGAAAAGAAAATGAGATGCGAAATCGGCAAGAGAAAAAAGATTTATAAATAATTTCTTAAAAATTGGGGGTGTTAAATTTAAAAAGGATATTGAATGCTTTTAATGATAATAAACGTAATAAGAACAGTAAGTAATTAGTCAGAATTTGTATGTGACTCATAAGATCCTCATAAGATATCCCTTACACTCCCTCACAACATCTGTGTCATGATTACAAAAATGTGTCACGTTTCTGGAATCGTGTTTTAATGTGCGTGTGCGAAAACATTCACGTTTGTGAACACACACTCACTCTGAGCCCAGCGGTACAGCTGCTCATACGATGTCTCCTGCAACACTGCCATTTGTTCCATGATCTCCAATCTAGGTTGAAACACACCACTTCAACAACACGAGAAAGAATTCATGTAAAAATCAAAGCGAATTTTTTCTCGTGTTTCTCTCACCCTGCCGTTTGCTGGTTAGTCCTCAGCAGAACCTTCACATCTTCATGGATATTCTTCACATGACTCAGGGCTTTAAAGAATTCCTGCATTCAAACAATAAGAAAAAAAAAAGTTAGAAAGTAACTTTGGAAGTGTGTGGGATATATTAAGCAGCAAGTGAACATTTTCATCCCTGAAGTTGCAGCTGATGTATTGGAAGCAGAAAAAAAATGTGAGCAATTTTGACAATGGCCAAATTCTGTTTGCTCAATTCATTATAATAAACAATACCAATATATATTCAGTAATTAGACAACTATGCGAAAGAGTAAAATGTCCATTACCTACAATATCTCACATCTTACTTGTTACCTGATGATGTACATTAAAAGCGTCTCACACGCAGATGCAGTTCTTCTCCAGTGTGTTGCAACAAAACTGGAAGAATACAATTTCTTTGTATTCAGATTTTTCTTCACTGACACTAAGAGGCACAAACTCTGTTACTGATGATGACCCTGTGCCCTAAGTAAGCTCTATAAATACACCCTGATGTTAATACTACATTAATTCAAATATATTTCATTTTACCATATATATTTTTCTATTTTTATTATACATTCTTTAATTTCTTTATATTTCTATTTTATTCTACTATTTTATTTTCATTTTTATTTTCATTATCTTATTGGTTGTATATTATGTAAATGTAAAAGTTTTTTTTAATTCTCTTATTCGCACTAAAACTTTCTTTTGTACCTTCTTTTGTAATACTGTGTATGACTGTGTATGTGACGAATAAAATTTGAATTTGAATACCCCACTGAACACAATAAAAGACCATCAATGCCTGAACTCACTAATGCTCATGACTGGATGAGCACAAAGCCCCACGGCCATGCTGTTCAGGTGCCCAGATACATTTGGCTATACAGTGTACATACCTCAGTGATGGGGTTGTCACGAGCATAGCGTAAAGTGGCCATTTCTTCACTGGACAGCTGGAATTTGGTAAGAAAGGCCTGGGCCACCTGTGCTCGCACTTCAAGACTGTGACTGGAAAAGAGAAACAGTTACAGTGAACAACAGAGCTAAACAAAAGTTACCCAAGGTCAATACATTGAAACACACAATTTATTGATTTCATGCAACAATTAGAGGCATGCATTTTGGTACAGATCCAGCCCATACTATACAGTGAATGCAATTCCTGTTAACGGTTTACTAAAGGTCTGTGAGCTCTTAAGATTCTTTGAAATACAGCTACATATTCACCATCATAATTATTTTATGAAGTTTGTGACAGTGTGAGCACATACAAAGCCAGAATCCTTCTAAGTGATACCTTGTCCAACACAAATCTGCCACTAGATGGCAGTGAAGATCTTCCTTTTATGTCTGTGAAGATTCTCAACCAATTGAGTTTCAATTCTCACAACTGTGATTTGAAAGTGGTGGTTCAAACTGTTAAGGCTCTGTGTGAGACGACTCAAGCCCCAGGACTTCCACACTATCTGATTGAGCTCTGACCCCAGCCTCGTAACTCGGATGTGCAAAAAAAAAAAAAAAGAAGCTCACTGAGCTATAAAGTAAATGTGACAAATAATTAATTCTTAATTTCATTAAGAAAAAAGGATAAACAGAAAAAAAAATCCACTTCTGCATAACCATATAAACAAGCATGAACTTTCCTGTAGCAGAACAATAGTGGTCATGACTCATGAACATAGCAGCATACTGTAACCTGTAAGCTTCTCATGGGAGAACCATTCTCATCTGCAGCCTTGCTCCATTACTCAGCTGCCTCGTTTCCCACCACTTCTCCCCGTACCGCACCAGCAAAAATGATTTATAAGATACAACTCAGCTTGATGTAGAACAACTAAATCATAGTGAAGTTTGTATAGACATCATGTTCTGGTAACTCTCAAAAGGCAGTTCCACAGGGGATTGTATGAGAAGTTGAAGCTGCCTTGTTTACATTCATCATCCAGTACATCATCCAAACCAGCAGAATGGAGACAATTTCCTCCAGAAATTCTTAGCGCTATAAAGCAAAGCTTATCATTTGTGTTTGGGCATACAGTACTGCAATACCTGATGTTGCCAGTATTGATCAAGGTTTTGCATCTCTACAGTGAAGGAGAACTAGAAATACCTTAATCTGGTTAAATATCCAGTCCTTTCCTGACTAAAAAATTATTCAACAACTTATATCTTTGGGAGGACAGTTGAGGATGACACAAATGAGCACCTGATCTGTTTGTGCCCACTGTAGGCTCAGAACTTTGTTGTTGCCTGACAGGAGTTTAACTTCCATTCTCCTCAAGATTTGATGGTTCTCATGAGATGCTTCTCTATTCACCTCAGTTGTAAAGAGTATTATAGTTACAGTAGACTTCTTGTCCAGTCTAACAGTTCTTATCTGTCCACTCATTACACAATCAGCTAATAAAGTAGCCGATGAAGAAAAACCATCCTTTTTTTTTTCTCGCTAATTTAGTCATGTCCAATTCCTTCCCGTCACTAGGGGGCTCCCACATTAAGCTACTACTACCACTCGGTCAGGAGGGCCGAAGACTATCACAGGTTTCCTCAGAAACACGTGACGTCAGCCGATGTCAGCCGACCGCATCTTTTCAAACTGCTCGCTCACGCACCATTGGAGCGTAACACGCTCGGAGGACAGCGCTATCCGCTCCCTCCGCATGTGTGAGCTCACAGACGCCCCTGATTGGCTGTAGAGCCGTGATTAATGTGGGAGCACTAAGTAACTCTCGTCCCTCTAGAGAGAGCTCGGCCAATCAGGCCAAAAAGGCTGCGAGAGGTTACGGCATCACCCGGGAATCGAACTCGCGATCTCCGGATGATTGTGCGAGTGCTTTACCACTGCGCTACTCAGTGCGTTTTTGGTTTTTTTTGTATTTTATATAAACACAAAAGTTCCATTTTATTTATTGACATTAACATTATATACACAGATCAAATTGCAACTGATTAAAATACAAAACATTAAGCTCATATTGTGTAGGTTAGCCTTGTGACACTGAGGAGACTCTGGCCTCTTGGCTGTCTGGCACCAAGACGCTAGCGGCGGATTCTTTGCATGCTGTGGGTTGTGGGGTGGGGCCGCTGTGAATCAAACTTGATTGTCTGGTGCATCCCGTGGCTGTTCAATCGGATTGAAATCTGGGCAATTTAGAGGCCGGATAAACAACGTTGAGCTCTTTGCCTGCTAAGAATATGGTGCACTGGGTCTTCTGATACCCTTCTATTTTCTGCTACATTTACTTTTCTGTGGGATCGGACCAGATGGGGTAACCTTTGGACCACACATGCATCCAGTAAATGAGCCTTGGGCGCCCATGATCCTGTCACAAGTTTTGGATAATCAATGTTATTCAATTCACCTGGCAGTTGTGTTAGTGTTGTGGCTGATCGGTGTATCCTAATAGAATGATGGGAAATTAGATTTCATTCAATGCATTTTTCATGCTCTATGTAACTGTATCAACCAAACAGAATTGAAATTCATACACAAAGTATTGTCAGCCTGTCCCTATGTAATACAATAAAACACAGGAACCGACATCTTCCACAAACTGAAATGACACATCATCATATTTCTAAAACATAATTCAGTTGTTGTTGTTTGTCCTCAATGTCTCTTCATACGAGATCATTTATAGATAGGAGAACTGTCATTTTTCTGTTTGATAGAGCATGTTATTATTCCACATTACTGCTCTGGCAAACTCATCCAAACTCATCCACCAAACCATACTTTATATACCTATAGGCAACAGGAGAAGAAACAAATCTGCACAAATTCAAGTGTCAAACACTGTAAACTTTCGTGGATAAAAAAATAATAATAAATCTACCATTCAATTGTATAAGAGAAGGATGAACCTGGCATAACAGATAAATAACGCATTTAACAGTCACCACTAACCAGCAAAGCCTGGTGCGCTGAAGTTTTTTGCATAATATTTAACCTCAACATTCCAGCCTTTTTCACAGTTTTTCTTGGTTAAGGAAAGATTTACAGACCTATGTGCAGATCCTGCTCATTTCTGAACATGTTCATGATGTGGAAGTAAAAAACAAACAAACTAATCAACAATAGAAGAGTGAATGTACACTCTCAATATCGCGTAAGTAATAAAACTTCCCTTCCATACAGGAAATAGTCAAGTCGGATTAACTAAATGTCAGGGTTAGGGTGAATACATTACGGAATAGTTTCTCTTCTCTGTTTTTTTTCCTCCCCCCAATAAACAGTACTTAAATCAGTATATGCCACAGTAATTTACAGTCCACAATTACAGTCAGTTCTTTCTACCTCTATTATAGCAGGTATAAACATTCGCTCCTTACCAATCCTGAAATGTCTTCTGTGATGAAAAACATTAAAATTTTATTATTAGTTTTAGATTATCTGAAACATCCATCATACAATTCCATGTGAATGAGACGTTGCTATAGAAACTCTAGATATTAGAATAAGAATCAAGACATACAGTATCTATGATTTAATTACAGCCAGTGTAGTGTTATTTTCAGAGCCATGCTGTTCTAGGAAATTAAGATGTAATTAATAAAATCTTTTGCCCAATCGGACTTGAGAATTTAGCAGTGATATGGTATCGCATAACTGTAACTTAAGCCTTTCTCACAGGGAACAGGATGTTTTTGGTGGAAGTAGTCATAAACGTCACAAGGTGCTGCAAGTCATACTAATAGTACATAATTAGGTGAAAGCACAGCTCCTGGGGGGAAGAGTGTGAACAAATGTTTCACCCGTGTGGAGTGTGCACATCGTCTGTGAGCTAGCTGTTTAACCGTGGCCTTGTGCAAAAGCCGTGCCATATCCTGCGACTTTACACTGTATACTGTAACTAGTCCTTACTAAAGGAAATACAAAAAAGTTCCAAAAAATGGGAAACTTTGCAGCTTTTACTTTGTTAGCAACTACCGAGATCTGCACTTGAGTGTCCAAATGAACTGCAAGACAACAATCATTTCATCATATACTCTTTTCAATTCTAGTCCCGTAGTCATGAAACAAGCTACAGAATTTTATACACTCTCGAGAAAACGTCAAGAATAGAAAAAAAGATGCCGCTCTTTCCCAAGCACCTAAACACTGATTGAAAAACAGTCGTAGGTGTTTCTTTTTATACTGCTGGTACAATGGGGTTATCTTTTTAAAGGCAATTATCATACATCATCAGTGCATCATGATGGTATTATTAATGGTGTGACTGACTGCTTGGTGATAATGTTTATGGCACCTAGTGTGTTTAGTTTCTCCTTCCTCTGTGCTTCCTCCAGAATACCTGTACTTCCTTCTGGTGTATTGATACACATTTTATTTCTAAAGTACTTGTAAATTTGACAAGATTACTGTAGTGTATATAGCCTCACTTGTAAGTCATTTTGGATAAAAGCTAAATAAATAAATGCACATACTGGTATTCAGCAAGCTGGGGGCAATGGTTGCCCGGGTTCTGTTCCCACCCAATGCACAAACCCAGCCATTGGATACAGTGCCATCCCAAGCCTGGATAAAAATGGGAGGGTTGCAACAGCAAGGGCATCCGGCATAAAACCTGTGCCAAGTTGTGTGTGGATCGGATGGAACATCAACTGATTTACGCAAGGACAGAGGACAAATTAATGCAAAGCCAAGACCAAGTGTCTTAGTTGGACCAGTACGAACCATCAGAACAGTTTTGAGACAAGTCCCTCAACATTTATGCTGGTCGGACCTAAAGGCCACCCTACATGGTCTAATCCCAAAGAAAAGCAAATGTAGCACAGTTTGCTGAAAAAAAAAACAAGAAACTCAAAACTTCTTGGGCCTGAGAGAAAGGTATCAGCACACTCAGTGTACCACAGCCAGCTATGTGTGGGGCTTAAGAGGCGAGAAGTTTATGTATAAGGTTGTTAAACCAGCCTCCAAATTCCCCAGATCTCAATTCGAACAAGATGTGTCAGATGTGCTAAACAAACAAGTCTGATCCATGGAGGCCTCACCCACATCGCACATCACCCAAAGGATCTGCCTGGAATGTCCTGTTGCCAGACACCCCAGCACACCCCCCAGATTTATTCTGGTGTTTTGTCCCAAGAGCCTGTGCAATGCTATGCATTGTAATATAACTAAACAGTGAGGGTATAATTTATAGCACCATCATATTCCTCAAAGCATTTAGTTAAGGCCTCCTGCCCTGTGCACTGAGGGCAGGGTCACCTGGAAGAGACCACGCCCATCAAGATGAAATGCTTCATCGTAGCAAAAAATAGCTTCGTACAGCGAGTGACTGTTCTCTCTGCGAAGACAAGTGGAGCCAAACCACAGCAAAAATAAAATAAAAATCCTACAGCATAACAGTCACCAGACTCCCTCCTTCTAGGGGTCAAGCATACACCTCTTTAATTTACTCGCCCACTTGTCAAGAACATGCTGAAATATGACTCATCTGCCCATATCATTTTCTTCCACATTTCTGTAGATATGTGTGTGATTTCTTTTGTAACACTGCGCTCTCAAATGTGCCTTTTTTATAATGAGGGGCTTATGCACTATAATTCTGTTGCAATATTCTTCTCTGTGAAGTTTTCCAACTGCTTTTGCACATCATCTGAACAAGGGGTAAGAAACATGAACCAAAAATTTTATCTTGGCATTTTTATAATACATATAAATACATCGAGAATTCTCAACAACAATAACAGACTGAACTACAGGGTTAAGTACAATGATAAAAATTACACCAGAACAAAAATACCAGTAGGCCTACTTGCTCTGATGAAGCAGTTAAGTTTTCTATGAAATAGACTGCGCAGCTCCCGGAGTTGTCAAGGTGAAAAACAAACAAACACATATTGAGGGCATATTAAATCCATTTTTTCGGGGCATAAGAGTTTTCAGGACTTCACGACACAAAGTATAATACACTTTCTTTAATGCAGTTACAGCGACGCTAATTGCCTGCAGAAGAATATTTTACACATGGTATTCCTAACACAACTTTTAAACTTTTCGATGTATTGCCAGCTGTTAGAGCTTGAATGCTACAATATTTCAACGATGCGGTACAAGTTGTAAAAAGGTCAGGGGTGTGTGGAGAGTGTGAGAGAGGAGACACGCAAACACTGGTACAGGTCATGTAACTCACCATCAATATTAATAAAAATGTTGTCTCATCCTATATATTGGGGATGGGAATCACCAGGTACCATCCAATACAACATTATCACAACACCCAAGTGCTGATTTAATTTGTATTGCAATTCTGTAAGAATCAAGATTTTATAAATATCTCAATTAATTATTTTTTCCCCTTAGATTTTGTCACAATTCTAAACAAACTTAAGATACAATTCACTCCTACCACACAGGATTCTGTTCTGCTGAAGTGTAAATAGTTTAGTATTAATAGTTTCATCCACCTATAGGATTATAAAGAAATGGCAACATTTTGCCATTTCCAAATGCAAACATGCGTACATAAATTTAAAAATGACTTTATAAAAGTAAATTTTTTGAGTCAGTGTGGCAATACATAAATTGCCACATAGAAGAATACAGTTAAACCTTAGATTGCGAGCATAATTCGTTCTGGAAGCGTGCTTATATATCAAAAACACTCGTATATCAAATGAAATTCCCCAGGAAAATAATGGAAACTCAGATTTGTTCCACAACCCAAAAATATTCATATAAAAATACAAAATAAACAAAAAATAAAACAAATTAACCTTACCTTACCTTTGAACAGAATCCAGACAAAGAAGGGTTTCCGATAGTGTGTGTGTGTACACATGCACACAAACACACACACAAACACACACACACACAAACACACACAAACACACACACACACACACACACACACACAAACACACACACACAAACACACACACACAAACACAAACACACACACAAACACACACACACACAAACACACACACACACAAAC
>JAOVVA010000052.1:18928761-18958038 GCA_028565275.1 Leiocassis micropogon | reverse complement strand
CACGCACACACACACGCACACACACACGCACACACACACACACACACACACACACACACACACACACACACACACACGGTGCATCTTTAAAAAAATTTATACCATGAAAAAAAGTTAGTTTTTTTTTCCCAGAATTTTATTAAAAAAGTGAAACTCTCATATTCAAGATTTAGATTGAAAGTGAAATATTTCAAGTTTCATCTCAATGAGTACGGCTTACAGCATAAAAAACGCAGTCTCTCAACATATTATAATATTTCAAGTTTGGGTAAATTATCATTCAAACAGCATAAAAAGCATATTTGTGAAAAGTTGACTAGAGGACAAAAGTGTGGTAGGAAACTGTGCACAAGCCACATGGAGGGCCGCAGACTTGAGAAGATTGTTGAACAAAGCTGATTGAAGACCTTTGGAGACCTTCACAAGGAGTGGAGTGAGGCTGGAGTCGGTGCATCAAGAGCCACCACACACACACACACACACACACACACACACACACACACACACACACACAGACATGTTCAGGCTACAACTGTTGCATTTCTAGTATCAAGGCTCTCCTGAACCAGAGACAAAGTCAGAAGTGTCTGACCTGAGAAAGGAGACTGGACCATTGCTCAGTGGGTCAAAGTCCTCTTTCCAGATGAACGTAAATTTCACATTTCATTTAGAAATCGAGCTCCCTGGAGTCTGGAGGAAAAGAGGAGAGGCACATGGTGCTTGAGGTCCAGTGTGAAGTTTCCACAGCGAGTGGTGGTTTTGGGGAGCCATGTGATCTGCTAGCGTCGGTCCGCTGTGTTTTACCAAGTACAAAGTTAACACAGCGTCTACCAGGAGATTCTAGCGACCTGCTTCCATGTGCTGACAAGCTGTATGAAGATGCTGATTTCCTTTTCCAGCAGGACCTAACTCCCGCCCACAGGGCCAAAACTACCACGAACTGGTTTGCTGACTGTGATATTACTGTGTAGACTGTTTTAACTGGGCAGCCAACTGGCCTCACCTGCACCCCATATAGAGGATGTCTGGGCTACCGTCAGGAGTAAGATGAGAAACACCGACCCAACAAAACAGAAGAGCTGAATGCTGCTGTCAAAGCAACGCCTGGTCTTCAGTAACGCCTCAGCAGCGCCACAGGGTGGTCACCTCCATGCCACGCCTCACTGATGCAGTAATTAGTATTAAATGGCCCTGATCAGGTACTGACTGTATAGATGAACATCATTTTCAGAAGTTGAACATTTCTGTAATGTAAATCCTTTTTAATCTCAGGAAATATTTTGAGATAATGGCTTTTTGATTGTCATTGATCATTGAAATTAAAACAAAAATGAATTGTTATAATATTTTAGTTTGTGTAATTTATACAAAACAAGTAAAAAAGTTTTTAACAAAATTAGAAAAAAAATAACTTTTCCAATATATTCAATTTTGAGACATCTTTCTCTCTCACACACACACACACACACACACACACAGTGTATAAATACAGTACTATGGAAAAGTTTGGACACAACTTTTAACTGAATGTTTTTTTTTTTGGTGATTAATTTTTTTAATTCTAAAACAATACTGGATTTTTTTAAACACATTAAAACCTTGGATTGTGAGTAACTCGGTTTGTGAGTGTTTTGCAAGAAGAGCAAAATTTTTAAATAAATTTTACATTAATAAACAAGCGAGGTCTTGATATAACGTAGTACGTATGCGCTTTGTCTGCCGAGCGTCACGTGATCATAACTGAGCCAATGATTCTCTCTCTCTCTCATGCGTCACTGAGTGTGTGTGTGTGTGTGTGTGTGTGTGTGTGTATACGGTTAGTGAAAGTCGTCCTACCCAGTAGCCCCATCTCTCCTCTCTCGTCTTATTCAGCCACGATTCTTATCAAAGGTAAAGTGCAGGTAAAGCATTTTTACTTCATAATTTGTATTAATCATGATTATATGAATATTTTTGGGTTGTGGAATCAATCATTGAAGTTTCTATCATTTTTTACGGGGGAAATTCACTTTGATATACGTGTGTTTTGATATCCAAGCACATTTCCGGAACGAATTATGCTCGCAATCCAAGGTTCCGCTGTGCTCTGAAATAAAGCACGACATTCATTCATTTAGTAAAAACAACAACACTAACAGTCAGGTGTTATGTTAAGGTCAGCTGTTCTGGAACGGTTACTACATGAACAGTATCGTGTCGAGTGCGTTTGTAAAACCCATCAAGCACCAGAGCAAGACCAAAACTGAGCTCTGCTGCAGAGGAGAAGATCATTTAGAGTCACCAGCCTCAGAAATCACCAATTAACAACCAGCACCTCAGATTAGAGCCGTTATGAAGCTTTACAGAGCAGAAGGAGCAGATATACATCTCAATATCAACTGTTCAGAGGAGATTATTGTGGGTTTTAGATACACCCTATCTACTGTCATCTAGATTATATGATCATATAATGGGATCATGACACACACACACACACACACACACACACACACACACTTGTCCAGGAAAGTGCTATTACTCACAGACTGATGGATTCCACTTCGTTTTTTGGAGAGCTGGGGTGAGCCATACTCCCGAGATACCTGCTTCCTGACTTCTGCAGCTACCGTCCTGAGAGAGAGAGAGAGAGAGAGAGAGAGAGAGAGAGAGAATAGAATGTTTTTTTGTATAGCGTTTAGACTAAAGAATGTGGCCCAGGCTGTAAATAACATAATTAACATAACCTGTAATTTAGCTCGAGTTACTGTGTTGAGCTACTGCACTGAGGTACCGTTATATCAAGTTTTTATCTCTGATTAAAATTAAACACGTCTCATCCGCCCACAGCTGTTCATTTCCTCTCGAACACCGAGCCAGCAGTGTTTTATTCCTTTTACACCATAGAAATTTGCCAGTGTTCTTTTTTTCTTACTGAACAACTTGTCATGCTTATCCGTTATCACCTGAAGCTAAAGCCCCTTATCCAGGAAAAGCCTAACAGTACTTCTGTTTCTCACTTACACTGGAGACTCATTCCAAAATAGCTGAACAAGCTGCTCCTTATATACACTGTTCCATGTTCACCAGCGACCAAAACGATATCACGATACATACTGTAGGTGCTGATTAGATTTGTTCTGCGATTTTGCAAATATCACAATTTTACAAATTACTGATCCGATATAGATGATCTTTTTTTTAATTCTGGTTTTATTACAGTTCCAAAAAACTTAGTAAATAATTCGCTCCTACTACACAGGACCGTGCGCCGCCTGCCATGTGAATAGACTTTAGGATTATAGAGGAACAGCGACGTTCTTGTCACCTCAAATGGAAACAAATACATAAAAATTGTATTTAAAAAAATGATAATAATTCTCGTGTAAGTTCGGTGATACATGAATTGCCACACAAAAGAACTGTGATGCATAAATAAATCGATTTCCCCCGATATTTACATTTAAAAGTATTTGCGTGTGTGTGTGTGTGTGAGTGTACAGCTCAATAAATTATATTATCGTCGAAAAGTTAACTTATTTTAGTTCAATTCAATTTAAAAAGTGAAAATCATATTATACAGATTCATTACACACAGACTTAAACATTTCAAGTGTTTATTTCTTTTTATTTTGATGATTACGGCTTACAGGTCATTAAAACTCAAAATTTAGTACATCAGAAAATTTGAATATTGTGTAAAAAGTTTAATATTGGAGACTCACGGTGTCACAGTCTAATCTGCTAATGAACTTAAAAGACCTGCAGAGGTTTCCTGAGTCTGTAAATGGACTCAGTCTGGTCCAGTGGGCTGCTGTATACAAGCACATTAATGTAAAGTTAAGTGGAAGGAAAAATGTGGTAGAAAAAGATGCAGAAGCAACAGGGATACGCGCAGCCTCGAGAGCCTCGTTGGAGATCGAGCTGTTAGGGTAGAAATGATAACGTTTGAGACCAAAAGCATGTGGCCCAGGCTGTAAGTAACATAATCAACATAACCTGTAATTTAGCTCGCAGCATGAGCTACTGTTATAGAAAATAAACAAACACTAACAGATTTTGGAATTCTGCAGCACCGCGGCGGACGCTTTAGTTTTAACAGCTCTACATTTATTAGTCTTAATCTTAACAAATGTATGATTAACGAAGTGGCACGAGACGCATCACAACTCTGCGGGTTTTATGTCGTCTGAAGATCTCGGAGACAGCAGACATCATGCCAAAAATCTGCCTATTTATGGCTCAACACCAAAGACACCAAACAGCCCCAGTAACCCCAACATCCCCCAACCCCCGACAACCCCTCCAACACACACACACACACATACACACACACACACTCTCCTCCTGCTGTCCAAGACAGTGTGCAGCTGCTCCTTCACTGACTGGCTCACTTGCTCAAACACACACACACACACACACACACACAGCTGCCAGTGCTCCAGGCTCCCCCTCTGACATTCTTTCTCACCATATGCATGCAGCCCATTGTATATGGCACAAAGTTACAAAAGCCCCCTCCACCTCGCAAACAAAGCAGTCCACTGCGCTCCCCCTTAAGTTAGTCCCCGTGCCTCTTCACAACAAACACACACACCCCAAAACTTTCACCGAAACCATTCAATGCAACACACACGCCTATGGACCGGATGAAGGAGCTCTCCCAGGGGTCACGTCACTCCGGCTGGACGGCAACTGACTTCCTGAGCGAATGGAACTCTGCGGAGCGGGAACACACTCACAGCGCGGCGCTCGGGCCTCATCACATGACCTGTGAGAAATCATTTCACCGACTATGAATGATCTAGAGTTCGCACAGGCATTCGTTTACTCATCTTCAGTGACAGCTGTATGCTGCTCTAGTGGAGGAATGGGATACCAGGACGCCAGTCCATCACAGAGCACCACACACACACACACACACACACAAACACACACAAACACACACAAACACACACAAACACACACAAACACACACACAAACACACACAAACACACACAAACACACACAAACACACACAAACACACACAAACAATCGGAAACACTGCTCTCTCAGGAAAAATCTTTAACAAGAAACCTCTCTAATGATACTCCCGCGTGCGCACACTAACACACACTAACGGAATCATTACTGTTGAGTAAAAATAAAACAAACTAACCTACACTTTACCTTTGAAAAGAATCCCGCTGAGTAGTGTTTCCATTAGTGTTTGTGATTGTGCGCGCTCAAGCATGTGTATGTCTGAAGGCAAGAGGAGAGGAGGGGGGGGAAGAGTGCTACTGTGTAGGATGACTTTCACACACAGATACACACGCACAAATACAAAAACACAAACAGAAACACTGTTCCTAAAAACTAATCTCATAGTACACGAGAGAGAACCATTGGCTGTGTTGTGTTCACGTGACAATCAGCAGTCAAAGCGTATGCATACTACTTGTATATCAAGACCTCGCTCGTTTATTAACTTAAAATTAATTTTTTTATTATTTTGCTCATCTTGCAAAACACAAAGGACCAATGTTCCTTGCCAAGGTTCCACTGTAATTTTGAAATGTCATTTCAAAATATATCGATATACCTTAAAAAAGTTGATATATCACACAGCCATACTCTGTACTGACATTTTCCATAATTAAGGCAAAGTTTCTCTCCTGTTTTTCCTCATAAAATGAATAAACGGAGTCAGGATCATAATTATGAGGTATGTGTTTTCAATCACTGTTTCCAGCCGTACATACTGCTTTCTTTCCCACAGCAACACGGATTCCTACTAAAACATAGCCAGCTGTGAATCAGTACCATGCCACAAAGCATGGCACGAACACTAAACTGCTACAAGACCTTAAGCTTAGCCAGTCCCCTGGCATAACTCTGAAATCTAAAATTGTTTGTTTTTGAGAGTATGAAGCTTTGCTAAAAAGGACTGGACATAAAACGAGAGTTAAAGAGTTGTATTCTAGGCAAACTGTTTTAAGATATTATTTTGTCCTGTTGCTCAGCACACTCCATTATTCAGGTGTGGAATTACCTCCAGCTTTGACTAATATGACTTGAGAATCTGCAGTGACATATTATTCTACTGTTGTTGTTATTTTTATTCTAGTATATGAGTAATTTCTCACCTGTGCAGAAAATTAGGTGGCAACCCAACTCATTATTATAAATCATTGATAGAAATGTCATTAAAGCCTACCCGTACAGTTGTCAAATATGACAATTATCAAGTATGAATGAAAATCATAGAATAAAAAGAATAGACCTGTCACTCAGGGAAGTGCAATATACTGTATAAATCCCTTTTTACAACCTGATGCATGTTTAATCAAAGTGCGTAGTCATTGACTTACATTAAACGCTTCATGAACAAGGCTTTTATAGAAAGGAAGTGTGCATTACTTTGGTGTGATTGTGTGTGAAACCGAGAGAATAAAGCAGAAATTAGGGTTTGCGTGTAACCCTATACCACTACCTGATTCTGCTTTAGTTTACTGTGTACAATATCAGTATCTCTATTCAGATTTCTACACCATATGAGTGTGATGCCAACCTGAATTTTTATTTTCTGTATAAAATTTTAGTCATGAGGGTGAGTCAAAAATTATCTGCACTACGGTTATCAGCGCTTTCTATTCAAGACCACTGTCTCCCCAGTCACTGCTGTGCAGGTGTGAACGTGTTACATTGTGCAAGCAAAAAGTGAGACATCTTTGCACGAAAAAAAGAGCAGCGTGCAGTGATTAGTTTTTTGTGGTCTGAGTGTGTACCCAGTGCCGAAACAACTCACAGAAGAGCATAAACAGAAACCTGTGGGTATCTGCAAACTAAATTTGATACTCTAAGAAGTAAAAAGTTTCTTAAAGTGAATCATTACTGGTGATGAGACATGGATTCATCACTCCGAGCCTGAGAGTAAACGGCAGAGTATGGAATGCCGATGAAATAAATAAATAAATAAAATAAACCATCAGCTGGAAAATTGATGCTTATAGTTTTCTAGGATCCTCAGTATTAAAACAGTATTAAAACATTATTTTAAAAAAGTTTCAACAATCGACAGTGCGCTACAGTGAGATGCTTATTGAAGAGCTGAAGGCTAAACTTTGGATTAAACACAGAGGACTGCTGTCCAAAGACGTTGTGATTTTGCATGAAGATGCATGTCCACACACTTCTGCCCACACTGTTGGCACTCTGCAAAAAAGTTATTTTTGATGTGTTAAAGCATTCTCGCTATAGTCTTGCACTTGCTTTATCGGACTTTCACCTGGCCAACAGAAGATTTACTTCTGATGAAGAAGTGAAGACAGCTGTGCCTTAAACATTGTAATAAAAGAAAACAAAAGCTTGTTGACAGATGGACATTAGAAAGCAAGAAGATTATCTTGAAAAATTACATATTTGTCTTTTCTAAAAGTTAATTAAAAATAATTCTACAGCCAGAGTGTGGATAATTTTGGACTCTTGGAATTATGAACATTATGACCATGGCAATGGAAATGCTGCTCACACTCACTCATCATATATACCGCTCTATCCTGTCTACAGGGTCGTGGGGGGCCTGGAGCCTATCCCAGGAGACTCGAGGCAGGGTACACCCTCTACCCTGGAGGTGCAAAGCCAGAGCGCTAACCTAGAAATGGTGCTTTAAAAAAAAGCGCGTCACCTAGAAATGGTGCTTTAAAAAAAAAAAAAAAAAAAAAACATTCAATATCATTCAATATAATGAATTTCATATTCCCTTATACTCTGCTTAAAACTACAGTATATACAATCACATTATATACACATACATGTCTTCACATTGGTTCAATCGGTACTCTCAACCTCATTGTGATCTTGGCAAACTCATTAAATGATTATTAAGTCAAGCACCAGTGGTCCTATAGGGTGTTCAGTAAGCCGTCTATCTCACCACCGCACATCCACAGCGCAGCATTTAACATGGAAAACTATTTATCTTCGGCTTTACAGCGCCAGTCCTGCAGCTAAACCATAACTCACAAAACTCTATTTAGAAAACCACACATATCCGTCTTTTCTTCATCCTGATACAGATGCAAAGTGTAGCTATGTGTCATGGGGGTACGAGAATACATTTCCGCCCCCGTGCTCATGTTTCAGTGTGCCTGCCCGCTCGTGCCATGAAATCATTCAAAAGACTGGCAGATGAACGAACGGCTTCGTGAAATGCACCGAGCAGTCACCCATGCTCTGAGACAAAGTAAACTTTCCTTAAACAGCCAGTGGCTTGACTGTAAACCCACATCTTATTGATTAAACAGTTCATGCCTCCTGGCTAGGGTTATTTGCGGCATAAGTACAAGTTTTTGTCAAGATTTTGATAACATGAAATTCCCTGTAATTTCCTGCACCGCAGCAAACAAACAGGAAGCAGTACCTTTGTTTTAAAAAGAAAAATGTGTGCATTTTACATAACATTCCATGTAACTCCTCCTGTTAACCCCATATTTATGAAATCTGTATACAGTAACTATGCTTAAACCGTCATAAATTACGAAGCAAATAAAGTTTAACAATTAAAAAATAATAAGCATTAAAAATGTCAGTGCTTTCAAAAATTACAAGCACACACTGTACAGTATGTAAACGACATAAATCCAATTTATAGAAAAGGATAGATCAGACCTTTTCTCCTGAGACGAAGGTCTTTTGAGCACTACTGAAGGCACCTTTTTTGGTGGCCTGGTGGTTTGCTGGTGCAGCAGCATCTCTACTGCAGACAGGAAGAGATTGGACAAGCTGATAAAGAGGGACAGCTCAGTTTTGAGGATTCCCCTGGACAATGTACAGGAGGTGGGAGAAATGAGGATGGTAGTTAAGCTATCATCATCGCTGGAGAATGACTCTCACCACCTGTATGAAACAGCGTCATCTCTGAGCAGCTCCTTCAGTGACAGACTGTTACATCCTAAGTGTCTGAAAAAGCGATATCAAAGGTCTTTTTCTTCCTGCTGCTATTAGACTGTACAATCAGAGCTGCTCCCGGTGAACTACTCACCACACAGTCATTATTACAGTGACAATAACAACAATAGTTACTAGATCTTAAATATAGCTACACGATATAGTTACAATATCTTACATTTTTGTGCAATAGAAACTGTGCAACAACACTCTTTTTTAACTGTGCAATATTATATATTACTTAATGAAGATGTAACTATTGTGTTGTTTTTTTCCCTTTCTTTTGTATTTATACGCCAGAAGTACTGTCACTACTTTATGTTTGCACATTGTTCTCAGCTGCTCCAACGTAGAACTTTCCCGACTGTGGGATGAATAAAGGTATATCATATCTCACCTTATCTTAGCACCTTCTTGTCATTCCATAGTGAAATAGATTCTATGTATTCATCTGATTATCATTCTTTCATGTGTTAGAACAATTATCATTTTTGTCATGTCTAATAAATGAGGAATAATTTTACATCCTTGACTTCATTTGAAGCACTCAGTGATGATCATTGTGGAATATATTAACAATTTGCATGAATAGTTACTAAATATTAATATAAATTATTAGTTATACATCATTAAAAAAAATAACACCAAACACTAGAGAAACTATTATACTTATTAATAAACAAAAGGTTTCATAGAATGTTTTAACAAGCTCTCATTTCCGCTAGTGAAAGTTTCTTTCAACAAAACTTCCGGCGGTGGACAATCAGTGCTACCAGGTGCTTACGTGTTTGTCTGTCCTCGGGCTTCTTTTATTCAGGACCCGTTTTCCTCTCATCACCAGGGATGGCTGTCGTGTTCTTCAGAGAGCAAGCGACGCCGCTGCATTGAGTGATAGAGAGGACGTGGGAGGCAGACAGAGGGCGCGAGGCACTTTCTCATCTAGACATGATACTCATTTGTCACTGAAACCAGGCTTGTCTGAGAAGCTTTCAGGTGATACACGCTGCTTGTAAATTAGGTAGAAAAGGCCAGGAAAGCATTTTTTTTTTTTTTTTGCATAAAATGTTCTTAGCATACTGAAAGCTACCACTATCTATCGCATCCTTCGAACTAAATAATAAGAAACTGGAAACTCACTTTTCAGTAAGGTAGGGAGAAACATAACAGGATTATTTATTTTTTCCTCAATCTAAAATGCCATGTCAAGCCCTTGACGGTACATCTCAAGTCAAATAAAAAAAGGTCAGCACTTAGGTCTATACAATGAAGTCCAGCACAAAGAACCACACAGATAATCAAAGGTCAGTTGGGAGGGTTTACCAGGCTGGGAAAGCTGACACCAGCAGTCTGTGATTTAATATTTTATATCCGTTTGTTATATCTGTTTGTTCATTTTAAAAAATAAAAAAAATGGATCCTACTGTATGTCATTGTCTTGTATCTCCCATAGCTTTCTCTCTGAGTTATACGAGACGTCAGACAAGGTTACAGAGCAGCTGGACAGACAGGGACACTCCCATCTGGCCAAATCTATTGTAGACTCACTGATGGAAATGTCACTAAGACAGAGTTGCTCCCAAAGGGCCTGGGGGACAAAATGACAATGCCAACCGGCACACTCTATATTTATTAAACATTCTGATTTGTTCAGGAGACTTTCCCCCGGATAATAGAAATGCTATTCACTTCCTTAATGCATTTTCAGAACATGAGTAGAAAGCATAATAGGATCATGTTTACACAATAAACTGCACGAGTGTTTTATAAAGCTAAAATGTCAGCATGATCTGTGGTCATAGGCAGAAGTATAATAATGTGAGGACTGACGTTACATTTTATTTTACTATTGCAGCTGCTATGCAAGTATTCAATCTCCTAGAGTTATGGCAGTCACAATTATTACATTCATGTTAATGACTTTTGTTATTCAACTAACTAGAATGTGACTGTGATTTCTGTGAACTTCATAATAGTCCTCTAAAATGTGTGTGTACACCTCATGTCACAGCCATTTATCGACAGAGACTGTTACAATAGCTTAAATATAGAAAACCTATTACTCAGATACAAGAAAAAGTGAGTAATGAATAATTCACTGGCGAAAAGGTCAGCGGCGTTTTAAAACTAGAAAGATTAATTTGCCAGAAGAGCTGCTCTCCACCTGCAATGCCTTATTAAAATAATGAGATACAGGCCACTTAAAATTCCCCCCGGTATATTTGTTCTTTGCAAAAGGACATCACTATTCCAACACCAATTGTCACAATCTGGGTTTGAACAAACCTAAAATTAGTACTAAATCAGAGATTATGCATTTTCCATATTAGTTTTCAAATCATTATTAAATCAGAATGGACTTATCAATTTCCCACGGAATCAGTATTAAATCAGGATCAAATGAGGATCAAATCAGCGCATATTAGTATCGAAACAGAATCAGGATTAAATCATGATCCAGTAAAATGTGCACACAGGATCTGTACTGAATCAATGTCAAATCAGTTTTTAATTCAATTTTATTTATATAGCATTTTTAACACTAGACAGATTATGGAAATACATATTCTTCTTATTCAAGAAATTTATAGATTTATAAATATACTGTATATGGCAAAAACATGATACTTGTGCTAAAAAGTGTCTCCCCAAGCTAAAAAAAAAGTTAATTTTCAGATCGGAACATTTGCTTAATACAATTTATTGCCCTTCAATGCAGTGTCTGTAACTTTTTTTTTTTTTTTTTTTAATCTTTCAATTATCTTAATTGTCATTTAGGAAATTAAGGCAACTTGGGTAGTTTAGATTTAACTTGAAAAGACATAAACCTGAAAAAGTGTATTATTCTAAAATGATAAATTGTTGTGATTGCAACATGAATTTGACATTGGTTACAGACACTACAGATTTTTTTTGTTTTTACAAAAGATTTTCACCAAAAACTAATTTAAGCAACAATTTTACAGGTCATATGCTTGTAGAAGCTTACACCAATTTTAGTATTAAAACTTAAACAAATATGATTAACTTACATTTTAAAGTATTATTGTTTCAAGAGAGACAGTATAACGCTGAAAAATTGGTACATATAAAATCATCACTCCAGTTTAAAATTTTTTGGGAAGCAAGATTGGTCACTTCTAAAGTAGATTCTTTGGCACACACAGGTTCTATATTATATGTATAAAAAATATAATTAAAAAAATTTATAATAATAATAATAATTCAGCACCATGACTGTGTTTTGGCCGATAGCTTTATCAACTTGACTGTGGCAAGGAAAAACTTCCCGAGAGGAAAGGAACCAGACTCATAAGGGCACCATCCTTATCTGGTGGTACCAGATAACACGGCCATAAATAAACCCATCCTGTGACGGTGTGCTGTATGGCTAAATGAGCAATTGTTTAACAGGAAATGTGTTTATGTTGACATGAAGTCCACTTTTTTGAGGTCATTAACTGTTCAGTGATGGAGACCTGGGTATTAATCTGTTTGTGATCATTTCAGTCGTAAAACTATTAGCGTGACTTCAATCATAAACCATCATGATGTCGGGTATCAGTCAGTAAATAAAGCTTTTATATCACTGTCATGAATTAAAAAAATAATTAAAATCAGTTCAGCCTCATAGATTATGAATTAATACAAGTGTAATGTTAAATGGAATATATAATTCAGAAATCTTTTTTTTTTTAAAACATTCCGTAGTCTGAGGTCAGTGCTACTGAAGCATGAAGTCACCAGATGCCCATCAGTGCTGTGGCAACATGCCAGTGGCAGATGTTGTTGCACAAGGTCAGAGACCCAGTAAACCTGCACCGCTCAGCTCCAACAGTCGCTTTCTGTACACAATCACTTTCAACCTTGTTCTATCACTCAGACTCTCTCAATGTGCATAAATCACTCTACTTTTCTTTTGCGCGATCCATCTCTCTCTTTCTCTCTCACTCTCACATGCCAATGTTTCATCAGACGAGACATTCTGCTGAGCGGTCCTGTCACCTCCTCGATCGCTTCTCCCTCTAATCAATTATGCCCAAATGAGTTTTATTGGCAGCTTCTCAAAGGCCGTAAACAAGTCTGTGTCACTAGCAGGGGCCGTGTATCTCATCTGTGGGTGGTGGAAAGCGATGGAAATGCTCAGTCTGAAGAGTTGATTCATCGCTCGCTGGACGGTGTAGTCTCGTCTTATTGCCCAGGGGCAAATGTTATTGTCTCCCTTATCTCTCCTAGGCCACAATCAGTAGAATTCACAATGAGCAGCCAACAAGAGATATGACACCATTAATTACACATGCTGCGCTGAAGTGAGGAATAACACTCGCGGAGACGGCTTATGAATCATTCATCGGCCCTCATCAAAAGTTGAATTTCTAACTTATCTACGAATCTCTATACGCTCATTTATATTCCTTAGATGACACACAAAATGGAAGCGCAAAATCCAACTAAACACCAGACAAAAGGCTTGACAGAGGTAGGACAAAATGGTTATGGGTTACAGCAGAAATAATGAAAGAAAGATTGAGCCATAAATCGCGATTGCTTTTACCAAACTGCAGAAATAGAATCAGTTATGAGAAGTTTTTCACTGAAGTGACTGACTTGCACTTCACTTGAAAAGGCAAAAACGTCCATTTTTGTATTTATGTTCCTGTAAGTAGAAGCTCTCCTCACTAATCACGCTGATAATGAATGCAAAGTAAAATGAAGTAAAGGTCAGAAGTAACCGATCATAATGTTTCTTCTTGTAGAATTACTGTTTCTGGATACGCTTTTTAAAACCGCAGTACAAATGGATTTTTTCCATGCATTTTAATTGCTTTGGATAAAATAAACGTCAGAAATATATAGTCCCCTCGCCATGTACAAATGCACACACGTACACACAAGCCACCTGATCAGTACAAACTGTATATTATTTCTGCTTTTATACACTTTGTCAGTATTTTGTGATACTGTCTTTATTACTTGATTTACAGTCTTGGCGTAGCCCTCCACAAGCTTCTCATAAATCATTGCTAGAACTTTTGCCCATTCCTCCTGACAGAACTGGTTTGAGGACGGTTGGCATTTCAGCACAACAACAGGTTTTTATTTCAGTCCACAAATTTTCTTTAGGATTCAGGTCAGGGCTTTGTGATGGCCGCTCCTATACCATATTGTCTTCATGCTATTTTGTTACTACTTTGTGGAGATACATACGCTCGCTCACTATCTCAACTGCATCCAAGTTTTAAACATCTTGAGGTTTTGCTTTAGTACTTTTAGATAGTAATGGTCCATTATGATGTCATCCATTTTCTGATGTGCACCACCCTTCATTCCAGCAAGGATTCAGATTATCACTTTGTACAAAGCTTGTGTAGTTGTCAGCGCTGTTCAGGAGCGTCGGCAGGATTATACTTCAAGAACCCAGTATATTACATACAATATACCGTGTATGTAAAATTGCAGAATTTTTGACCATTCTTCCAGGTCAGACACTGATGTTGGACGCGAAAGCCTGGCTATAATTCATGCCAGAGTTGTTCGATCGGGTTGAGGTCAGAACTCTGTGCAGGCCAGTCAAGTTCATCCACACCAAACTTGCTCATCCATGTCTTTATGGACATTGCTTTGTGCACTGGTGCGCAGTCATGTTGGAACTGGTGTGGGGTTGTTTTACAGGAGTTGGGCTCGGCCCCTTACTTCAATTGAAAGGAACTCTTAGTGCTTCAGAATACCAAGACAATTTGGACAAATTTATGATCCCAACCTTGTGGGAACAGATTGTGGATAGGAGCAATAATTAATCTGACATTACTAATGCGCTTCTGGTCAGAAATTCCCATAAACACACTCCTAAACCTCGTAAAAAGCCTTCCCAGAACAGTTGAAGCCGTTATAGGTGCAAAGGGTGGGCCAACCACATATTAAACCCTATGGATTCAGAAATGGATGTTACCCTAGTGAAAGCAGGTGAGCGAATACATTTGTCAATATAGTGTACCTTTAACGTGTAGGTGTACTGCAAATAAGCAAGCAAGAGTGATAGTCAATTGATTCACGGGGTTTTTTCTGCATGTTACTAATTACCATACTGCATACATTTCAAAGGCCAGACTCAGTGCTCTTGTCTCAGCAGAATCTTCACTGAACCCAACAGATGACTTTCTATTTTCAAAACCTTGAAAAATGTTGAGCTGTTTTCTGTTGCAAATTGCAAGGCTCTTATTGGCCTGTTTACACACAAGATAAGCTAAATGTGGGGAAAAAAAATAAATAATGTGCATTGACCACTAGATGCCAATCACATAAAAACTGATCAAAACCTTAATAATGTGCACATACTGTATAGTGCATGCAGGATACAGGTTGCTGTCACCCCTGAAACCTGGGGCCTTTTGTAGTGTGTATAAGGCCCTTCCATCAAACTTCTGTATTAGTTCAGATCAACATGCTCTCTGGTATTTTATTTTATTTTTTTATGACTGTTCCATACCTGGAAAACCTGATTTTCCCAGGATTTTCATGGCCGTGTTATAAATAGCGCATCGGATTTTTTTTTTTTAAAGACTGTAATTAAAGGGATACTGTTACTGTTATTAAATACCCCAGGATTCAGTCTTAACCCATTACTGGCCAACCTTCGCATATATAAACATTTCGTTTGCAGGCGCTTTGTGAGTGTAAACAACGGAAACCTGTACACTCACGCTCAACCACTCTGCTACTCGATTTTAAAGCTACCCAAAAAATAAGGAAATCGTGCTGTCAGTCAGTCATGCACTCAGAGGGTAAGATTCCTGAAACAGTCTCTATACTTCTTATCCTGGAAAGGGCCGCGGGAGGCCTGGAGTCTATCCCAGGAGACATGGTGCGGTACACCCTGGATGGGGTGCCAATGCATCGCAGACAAACCTGTACTTTCAGAATTATTCATGATTCATGGGGTTGGGTGTTAGGTGGTGGGTTGTAAACGTCACCCATGCTGTTCTAAGCTTACAAGAAGCAAATTATTTTTACGTATGGACTTTCATTGCAGAAACAAGGTAAAGTTTATTTTTATCGGCATGCCTGAGGATTTCATTCCTACAGTAGCTTAGCAGCTGATATAGATGTTTGAATGAGGCACAATACAGTGGAGGCTTTACAGGAATATACAGCTGTAGGATTGGCCAATTTCAACAGTTTTGCACCTAAAAAGGCAAGAATTTAAATAGATCTCGATAAAATGAACAACAATTGGTTCTTTACAATTTATGTAAGGAAGGGCATGATATACCATTTAATGTTGTGGGATGCCCATGAAACACACAAGTTCCTGTTATTAATTATGTTACGACAGCTATAAATCTGTCACTCCTTCATTTTCTCATGAAATGTATAAGGCAGAAAAGCAGGTTGTCACGTTACAGAGAAACCGGAAAGCACAAACTGTTCTGTGCATTTGTGACATTTTACCAAACATTACGACACACTGACGCCCAACACTCCTTCTATAATAGTTACATGAACATTTCTACACAAGAAACTTTACAATACTAATGACTGATACTTTTTTCCTTTTTAAATAATAACCAACTGTAATCTGTTTATTATTAGACAAGGCATGTCTACCTAACAGTGTTGGCCAAAACTATTAAGACTACATGCATCATGTATACTCACTAATTAGTTCTAGCTTATAGGCTGAGGAGTTGTGCGAATTAGAATCAGCAGGTTTAGTTAATGAATGGAACAAATATGTGACAGGACTTTTATTTTCCGAAGCCGGTGATGTCCACCTCCACACAAACATGCCTAAAGCGAGGGAATTCTTAAATGAATTGCATATTTCTGTACATGATCTTCACCAACACCAGACACCTTTTAACTCTCTGCCTAGCCGGATCCAGCAGGTTTTGAAAAATAAAAACTTTAAATACTAAATATTGAGTTTTGTATAGCAATTTCAATAAATTAAATTTTTATTTTTTAGGAAATTAACTTATCTTGGCTGTGATTATTTTAACACTTTGAGAATGTCATTAAAACACTGAATTTCACTTTTGTCTCAATACTTTCCACCCCACTGTACATGTGACTTATCCTTTGATACAGAAACTATAACTCATTAGAACAAGTTAATATTATTAGAACATTATGTAAATTAAAGCTGCCATTGTCATCAGAGATACTGCTATGAAAAACACCTTATGACTATGATCAAGAGTTTAACAGCATTGTGGTATAATCACTGTAGGTTCTGCAATAACATGCACAGTGTTTTGAAATACCACAGAAATAAGAAAATCAGATCAGTTCTCTTTCCATCCCAAGAAATAACAAAACTATATTAATTATGAAAAAGTAAGTTTTGAAGAAAAGCTCACATATTTCAAGTGCACAATGTTAAACAATGCATGTTAAGACTAAGCTGATACAATAATGCGCAAATGCACTAACGAAGAGTCCAAACCCTGGTCTTAAGATTTACTTTTAATACCATCCCAAACTGATAAACATCTGTTTTAATTCCACTGGTGATCTATTAGAGTTACACAAAATATTCTGCTTCACTGTTAAATCTATTCATCCTGGTAATTAATTAGATCAGTTTGCACTTTAAAGCAGTGCAGCTTTAAGAGGCTAAAATAAAAATGCAGACCCTCAGCAGATTTATATTCCTTATACATATGCTATTGCTGTGCTGAGAGATATCGAGCTGTAATCCTTTGTTTGCGCTCAACCTTCCCGAGACAAGGATCTTCTTTTAACCAGTAGGCAAAAGGCAAAGCCAGGTTCAAGAGCACTCATTTCTTTAACACATGCAGTTATTCAATTTTAAAAAGGTTCTTTTTGTTTTATTCTATAAGAAGACAGAATACTGATTGAGCCAGCAAGAAATAAATTCTCACTGTTAGGCTATTTCAGGACAGAGTTTTGTAAACAAAATCATGTACAATCCAGAAACATTTTCCAGGATAGAAAACATGAACTGTAATTGGCTTTACAATTCTTGTAATGTCCTTAAAGGACATACTGAGCTTTAAAAAAAAATAATTGCAGAAGATAATGTTTTCATAAACAAACTGAATAAAAACCTAAAGTGTAAAGTCAAACAACAGCTACTTTCTGTGTAAGTCTAAAATGTAAGATTTCACAGTTTTAATTCGACTTACTTTTCTCCTTGCAGTTTGTTGGTTTTTAAAATCAGGTCCTGGGTTTGTTCCTTAGCTGCCTATTGGCAAAAAACACAACACTTTTACTACACCAAAAGAAAAGATTTTGGCCAAGAACAGCTACAGAGTAAAAGATCATTATACCTTTAATCTATTGGTCATTTCCTCACAACAGGAGCTCATGGCTTGGACATCTTCATGTATACTCTCAAGCTCCTACGTAATTAAGAGAAAGTTTTACAGCAGTCACCTTTCAAAAAAATATATAAAAAAATACATTCTCAGTATTAAACTAATGTATCATAGACTAGAGACTAAGCATACCTCTTTGACATCTTTAAATATCCGCACGAATTCTTCATTGATGGATAAACTGCGCCGCTCAATGTCGCCTCGCAGGTTTCTCCGTGTGCGAAGACTGTTTTCAGTGAAGAAAACGGATAGAGACTTTAAAGCCTCCAGCATCTCCTAATAGTGAAGAGAAGGTCAAGTCAATCTTTATATAATATTAAGCAAAAAACAGCTGTCAGTGAACATAAATGCAATAAAAAAAAAACATAGGAAGAATATAAAACTGTGCACTGAAAATGACATTATATTAAAGGGAAAAAAAGTTATAAATTAAGAGATTGCTTTGATATTTTTCCCCTTTTATTTAACTTTTTGTGTAAAATTAAGCTAAAATATTAGTTGTTTTAGTAAAATATTTAGATGGCATGTTAAAAACAAAAATGTTAGTCTTCAATCAACCATGTGCAACACTGTAAATAATAATAACAATAAAAAGAAGAAGAATGTGGGGGAAATAAATCATAAATGACTGAAAAAAAAAAATTACATTGCAATGGAAAACTACATTTAAAATGACATACACATAAACCAATAAATATGCAAATGCTTAATCATTTATTATTTATATTAGTAGTAGTAGCAGCAGCAGCAGAAATAATATATTAGTAACAACTGACTTTTATTGACTTCTATCTATTTTAAACTCAGGTAGCATGTGAACAAGAATAATAGCATGACTCTTTCTCTACACACACACACATTCAGTTATGTATAAAAGTTACTGCCCCCTTCCTTAGGTTTTTTTTGTGCGTGTGTGTGTGAAATCATAATAAAAATCATCTGCCCATAGCAGATCTCAGTATTAGGCAAATACAACCTCAGAAAAACAACAACATAAAACTTAAAGAGGAAGTTGGAGCCAGGTGCTGCTAATTATCAACAAGTGATTAATTGATCATCAGCAGGTGTGCAGACCTCTGTACAAGCAATTGTTGCTGCACATCAATCTGGAATGGGTCATAAAACCATTTCCAAAAAATTTCAAGTTCATCATTATACATTGAGAAAGATTATTCACAAGTGAAGACAGCATTCAAAACAGTTGCCAATCTTTCAAGCAGTGGACGTCCCAGCACATTCACCCCAAGGTCAAACCATACAATATTTAGAGAAGTACAGTACAAACAAAACCCACTGAGAATGTAAAATGTTAAAATCCATGACAGCACAATCAGAAGAAGACTGAACAAGTACAGTTTGTTTGGAAAGCTTTTCCGCTTCCGTCTAAAAACAACATGGAAACATGGCGAGTTCACAAAATTGCATCTAAACAAACCACAATGATTCTGGAACAATGCCCTGTGGACAAATGAGACCAAAGTGGATTTGTTTGGCCTTGATGCTCAGCATTTCATCAGAAACATCTCATACCCACTGTCAAGCATGGCGGTGTAGGGGTGATCATGTAGACGATAAATTACCCAAAAACCTCTGTTGTGAACAGTAGCAGTTTTGGGGGTTTGATAGTCATACAGGGAATGATTACTTCAATGATTACTTCATGTTATTGCTGCCAAAGGGGATCTAAAAGCTGTTGAAACTATGGGAAGTTTTTTTTGTTTGTTTTTTTGGCTTAATTTTTGTTAAATAAATAATGGCACGGTTGAAAAAAATTATATGTTGTTCGTCTGCGGTTGTCTTTTCTAATAATAGTAATATATAGTACCTGTCTATAGTACCATTTATTCTTAACTAGTTGGTTGTTTAGCTAATGAATGAGTTAAACTAGCTGACTGGTTTCAGAATATTTCTTAAATATGCATTAGGAATATCTGTAGCTTGTTAGTAAATGACATAATTTACGTCGTATAATGTAAAATCTGTAAGAGTGTCACAAACATGACTTTAACTCTACGTGAATTAGTTTAACACCTGCTAGTTAGCCAGTTAGCCTTCTAGCTTTGAATGAATCTGTCTCTTACCTTGTCATTATCCAGCCTGGTTTCCAAAATCTTATTAAGCTTCCTCGACAGCGGATTATTAGTCTGAGAGGACACATTACCGCTGTTTGAGATCAGACTCGAACTGTCAGATGAAATATCCACTTTTGTATCTGCCATTATAAACAAACCACGTCAACCACCAGGAAGCTGTTTTGAGCAGCGCAGATATTCGTCCGTCCGCTACACGCGACACCCAACAATGAGTTCCGGCCTCAGCTTCTGTACTTACTGTATGATCATGGAAATACATTTTCCAATGCAAATTATAAACTGCAATATTATTAATAATGTAAATAATATTCCTAATTAACAACAAGATAGTATAAAAAATAAATAATTCTCTTCTAATTATATGTAATATTATATTAAGACTTTAACATCTTTTAAAGAGACTACAGTATAATTGCATGCTTTACAAGCAATTTATTCCTTGGGTTAAAACTCAATTTAAATAACTGTTGTTGAATGATTTTACATTTTCATAGTGTGTAAAATGCAGAGGCGACAAGGTATCTTTGTGTTTAGTACTGTCACCTAGCACCTCCAGGCTCCGGGTTCAATTCCTGCTTCTGTTGTGTGTGTGGAGTTTGCATGTTCGCCCCGTGCTTGGTGGGTTTCCTCTGGGTGCTCCAGTCTCCTCCCACAGTCCAAAGACAAGCAGGGTGGGCTAACTGCCATTCTCAAATGAGTGTGTGTGCCCTGCGATGGATTGGCACCCCATCCAGGAAGTATCCGACCTCTTGCCATAAGACTCCCGGGATAGGCTCCAGGCAATGCATACAGGATAAAGAGGTATAGACGCTAAGTAAGTAAATTGCTGCACCAGTATAAAAAGTCCTGTGAAGTCCGCCTGTGCATGTGTGTGATGACCTGAGATGGACTGGCATTTCATTAAGAGGGCCAAGTGTTCCTAGGATAGGCTCTGGATAAACTGAGAAATGATTACTGAAGAAATAAAAGAATAGTGTTAACCAACCCTCATGTTTGTTAATTCATTTGGACTAGTATTAGAGCTGGCTTATGGCTGCATCTCAATCTTTTAGGTAAATATTTTTAAATCTCAGTCTCAGTCTACAGTTCAAGCTCACTTCTGCACATGAACTTGATATTGTGAGGAAAAGGTAGATAGCCTTAATCTTGAATACATTTGAAAAGCAAAATAATTAATTTTTAAAAGTGCATTTATTTGTCATTATTTCAATTATTCATTTATTCATCTTCAGTAATGCTTATCCCTGTGCAATGGTCGCAGATTCCTGGAGCCTATCCCAGAAGACTTGCATGAGGCGTGGAACACCCTGGACAGGGTGCCAATCCATCATAGAGCACACACACACATACACACACAAACTTACACATACACACTACGGGCAATTTTGGAACGCCAGTTCATCTAATCTGCATGTCTTTGGACTGTGGGAGGAAAACGGAATACTCGGAGGAAACCAACCAAGCATGAGGAGAACATGCAAACAGCCCTGGACGTGCATGGCCATAATGCTAAGCACTTAACCAGAAGTACATCTAGAGAAAATTTTCAGGTAGGAAACAGGGTTATGGCCTCATGTTCAGTGGGTTTCTAAATAATTCACAGCACCGCTTGACTTTTGTAAACTCCAGTGCCCTGGCATGCACCTCCTGCTTTATCTCCCACACTCAACAACAACAGTGGTGTATTTCTTTAGTCCTGCTACAGATTGCTCACACTCTCTGGTGTGTTTAGTACTGATCTACGGCCATGTGGTTCTGTAAGCACAGTAAGATACAGCCAACACCAAATTACATTTTCACAGTCCGTGCTACTCTTCTGATGCATTTTTCTATTAAAAAAGCAATTTTGTAAGCAATTTACTTTTAACTCTACATGACAGATGAGCCAAGCCAAAGTCATAGTAATTAAAGGAATGGAAGTTTAGAAATGATATTAAATATAAAGGATATCATAAAAATGTATCGCACGTAGTTTGTGTAACTCTGATTGAAGTAGATACAAAAAATTGACCTAATTTTCTTAACCATCCTTGACTTTACATTAGCATAATTATTAATCATGCTAATTAATGCAATGCTTTCACCCAAATCTAATTTTGACCTTAATCTCAGTAACCAAAACGAACTAATTTGGCATTTTACTTAAAAAAAAGTAAATAAGTTGAAGTTCGTGCATTTGAAGAAAAAAAAACTAGAGCAAAGAAAATACACACATGCACACACATTCCACTGCTAAACAGAAAGCATGATCCTCAGTTCAGGGGAGCTGAAGCTTATGGCAGGAGACACTGTGCCAACGACATCCATTAATCCATCACAGTCCATTAATGACCTGCTTCACATACATGTTTGTACAATACCAGCCAAAAATAAGTTTGGATTTATTTTTTACATTCTAGAACAATACTGATTTTTGTTTTTTTTTATTTAAACCATGAAATACGTGTAGGTATTTTACAACATGAGGGGTCAGCTGTTCTGGAATAGTTTAGTATTGTCAAGTGCATTCGCAAAACCCATCAAGCACCATAATGAACCTGGTTCTCATGAAAAATATAGCATGAAAACAAGACCGAAACTTCATTTAGAGTTACCAGCCTTAAAAATGACCTCAGATTAATGCCGTTATTAAGGCTTTACAGAGCATAAGTAGCAGACACATCTCAATATCAACTGTTCAAAGGAGATTATTGCATATTTTGAATGCCTTCAGGATTGTTTAACAATGTAGAAAGAAATAACATAAGGAAAGACCATGGAATTAGATGATGTGTCCAAACTTTTGACAGGTAGTTGAAATCTGTTTATATACAGTATTTATAATCTTAATTTTAAGTCATATATAATTAATTAATAATAAATACAACTAAAACATATAATAAAATACCTGAGGTATAACTGAGGTATCATAGATACTGTATGTGTATATTGGTCATCATATTTGAAAAGTAATTCAAAATATTATTTATAAATTTAATTTGTGGTCTGGCTTAACCAGGGAAATTGTCCTGGAGATGGCCTAGGAGAGTCTAGTGGTCTAATGACACATGGATTAGGAATCATTGCTAGTTTCGGACTATGCTGGCCATCATGCCCACTAGTCTGAGTAAAAAGCTATAATTCAGTGAAAATCTTCTGCTCTCGAATGAGTTAGATGTAAAAAATGTGTGTCTAGACCATGTGTGTGTGGGTTTATTTATCTCTTTGTGGAGACAAAATGTCCTAGTGGTGACAGAAATATATCATGATTAAACTTTGCGGAATGCTCTTTCCCCCAAGAAAAAAACAAGCTATTTAATTTAATAGAAATTGAACATACAAAGATTTATTTTTGTTTTCTCAGGGTTGGGGTAAGATTAGTGGTACTTTACACACAAATTAGTAGAAATATAATGCAGTGATATGCAGGATATGTAGAATAATAATCCACTCCATGTTGAGTGTGTGTGAGGGATGTTTTTTTCATATTTTGGCAGGAACCTAGGGGAAAAATTAAGAACATTTTGACATTCTGGGGTAAATTTTAGAAACAGTTGTTTCTTACAGGGTCAGGCATTTGAACCTTGCCTCAGATGTGTGTGTGTGTGTGTGTGTGCGTGCGCGCGCGAGAGTGTGTGTGTGTGTGTGTGTGTGGAGTTTGCATGCCCTTCCCATGCTTAGTGAGTTTCCAAATGAAATGTAAAATGATTGCTGTTTAAATCTTCTCCGTTGTGTGTGTGTGTGTGTGTGTGTGTATGTGTGTGTGCCCAGTGATGAGTTGGCACCCCATTCAGGGTGTACCCTGGGATAGGCCCCAGAACCCCTGTCACCCTACAAAGGAAAAGCAGTGCATATAATAAATAGATAAACAAACAAAAAAATATTTGAATTTTTTAATAAGCCAAAAGACTTCACTAAAATTAAAGTTAGAGTTAAAATTTAAGGTTAGCATAATACTAACTAACTGCATTAATAATTATGACAATGTAAGGCCCTTATGTGTGCATGTGCGTGTGTGTGCGTGTGCATGTGTGTGTGTGTGTGTGCATGTGTGTGTGTGGGAGTGTGCGTGTGCATGTGTGTGTGTGCATGTGTGTGTGTGGGTGTGTGCGTGTGCATGTGTGTGTGTCTGTGTGTTTTGTAAGGGAACTGGCCCATCCTCCTGGGCGGAGAAGCGCGCACACGCGCACACACACACACACCAGCTCACTCGCGCGCGCGCGCCCGTACTTATTCGCCGTCTCCCCTCACGCGCTCGTCCTTCACTTTCCGCGGAGAGCGCGAGCAAAGCGCAGGACGCAGAGATCTCGGTGTTGTCGCGACTGGACTCCGGAGCTGCAGCTCGGTCCTGTTCGGATTCCGTGTGTAGTGCAAGTAGTGAACAGCGGATCACTTTTTTAGGGAACTTTTTCCACGCACGTCCTGGAACGAACGCTGTGTCCGAAAGTTTGCTTTCTGACTCTGGGATATGTCTCGTTGATCTGGACCTGAGCCACAACGAGCGGGGGATTTGATCATCTAGGTATGTGAGCATAATCATATATGCGCAGATTGTTGTTGATACATGTCGCTATGTTTGGGCACGACTTGTAACAGTGTGTGCAGTGCGCGCAGCCGCACAGATCGGTATGTCATCAAGCCTGTGCGTCCTAAAGGTTTATATAGGCTGTCTTTTGTTTATGGTGCTTTATAACCAACACATTGCACACAAAATGCATATGCAGAGATATATGTTTTTCCATTCCAGATGTTGAATATTTAATTTTCAGGAATTTCAAGGAATGAGGGAATTCTAAATGTGTATACACTGTGAAAATATGTATGCTCAGTCCAAGTCATAAAACTTTGTGTGTGTGTGTGTGTGTGTGTGTGTGTGATAGAGGAACGGAACGGAGTGCGCAGAGAACCATGGTGAGAAACGCGTGTGGATAAAGGGCTAGAAGATAAGAGGCTCGAAGTTTTCTTGTGCAGAACGAATCTTTGGGAAGTGTGTATCATCTCGAAGAGCATGGCCTCCAGTCTGACATGTGCGGGTGTGGTGTGGTCACTCGTGTCCCTGCTGAGCGCCGCGGCGTGCTGCGTGGGCTTCTTCATGCCGTACTGGCTGCTCGGATCTCAGATGGACAAGCCGGTGTCTTTCGGCACGTTCCGCCGCTGCTCGTACCCGGTGCGCGACGAGGCCAGACAGGCCACGGTGATGCTGGAGCAGTGCGGCCGCTACGCCTCGTTTCAGGGCATCCCGAGCGTGGAGTGGCGCATCTGCACGGTGATCACGGGCACCGGCTGCGGACTGCTGCTGCTCGTGGCGCTCACGGCGATGATGGGCTGCTGCGTGTCCGATCTGATCTCCCGCACCGTGGGCCGCGTGGCGGGGGGCGTGCAGTTCGTCGGCGGTAAGTACCTGCGAGCTGATCACCCTGTGGGTCTGTGGGTGCTCTGTGGCAATGGGTTAACCCTAGACCATTACCAATACTGTAGTGTTCTGGGTCCCTGTAATCTTTGAATGTGTAACATAAAAACAACTGGACAGATGTATCGTCCACACTTCATCACTCACTCACTCACTCATCCTGGAGCCTATCCCAGGAGTCAGGGTGCCAATCCATCTCAGAGCGCACACACATATCCACACTCACAAACCTATTCACACACTAGAGCAAATTGAGAACAGCAATTAACCCAATCTGCATGTCTTTGGACTGTGGGAGGAAACCGGAGAACCCGGAGGAAACCCACCAAGCACTGGAAGAACATGCAAACTCCATGCACACAGAGACAGAAGCGGGAATCGAACCTGGATATGCAAGGCTAACCATGCCACCCTGCACAGGTCATATGTAGTCATTAATGAAATCACAGCTTTACAGGAAGTTGTTGTTAAATGCTCAGGAAAGTTTGACAAGTCTGAAAAAGTTCATAGTTTGCAGATAGAATGTTAAATCTGACTAAATATAAAGATAAAAAAAATAACTCACCCCAGGGATTCATGGTTATATGTGTGTTATATCTTGGGAGCAACTCTGCACATGAGCACATTATGACATTTAAAGCCCTACTATATATAGTTCAGACAACTACAGGCTTTCCTGAACTAAAATATGTCCCTCTTTGAAATGTATACCCACCAGAAGTAAAATTATAGTCTGGTTTTCCTGAAATTTGAAACGGAAGAAAACTGTACGTAAAGATATCATTTGACTTCCATTGAAAGATACGCTAGGAATGTCAAGGCTTACCTCGACATACCTAACCTAAAGATTTTATATAATACATTTATGAAATCAAGGAATGACTTTATGTTCAAGCTGTACTTACGAGAAAAAAAATGACACACAGATTTTTAAAGAATTTAAATCCATTAGCCGAGCAAAAGCTTTGCTTTAGACATTTCAAGACAATGCATTTCCTGATGCATTTGATCTTTGCAGACAGAAGGATAAAGCAAGTTTCTAAAAGTTAATTTCGTAACCTAAATAAAAATATTAACATGTCATTTGGGTGAAGTAGAGATCTCAGAAAAGTAGAATGAAAGACTTCATTCTGGTCAGAAATTTTTTTTTCATAACTTGTTTTCCAGAATTTGGCCATAATGATTTCCAACAGGTTGCAAGTGTGCTATGTAGCCCATGTACCTTGACACCTGACCATCACATCCATGCATGCTTTTATTTGATTCATACTGATGAGACAATGTTTTTTTCAAGGTAGAGTTGCCATATCTGCTAGATTTTACAGAGATTTAATTTTTTTTTTTTACATTTTTATACAGGAGCCTGTGATTATGGTCAATAATCACTGATCCACTGACCACTGATAAGATTTAAATGTGTTTGTAACTGCTTTATCTGAACGAAAGGTTTTCTGCTGAGAGGTCAATAACTTTCTCATCCCCTTCATCCTATCCTGGCTTTTTGAAATCTGCTCATGATAACAAAAAAACTTTAGTTAAAAATTGGCTTATTAGTTACAATAATGTTTGTTTCCCCTGTTGTATTCTTTGAAGTATTTCTGTCTTTAAATACAGTCTATAAGCTTTAAAATGGTATTTATCCTAATAATTTCATTGTAAACATTCATTTGGAAAATAATATAATATTTGCAATATTGTGTTGGAGCATCTGTGGCGACTTGATTCATTTTAGGCCTCTGTTTACATTTTTTTCCAGCCTGGAAATTACCTGTACTCTGAGCCAGAACGGAGCCAGAACATGCTTAGCTCTGCCCTTTTTCTTTTAAAAAGACAAGGCCATTAGTTATACATAGTTGCGCGAGATGGGGTGCAGTTGCAGGGAAAGAGACAGCTTGTTAATGGTTTCGATTGCAAGTGTGATTCGACTTGCAGGCAGCAGAAGAAAGACTGCGTTTAAAACAGTGTTTCCCAAACCCTTCCTTAGGGTCCTCCAGATGGCTCGTTTTTTTTATTTTTTATTTTTGCACTCCTTCAGTTTCAGATACATAGTCAGGGACATAAGGTAGCTCGTATCATGGCTCGCTTCCTGAATATTCTGAAGTCCTTGACTATGCAAATGGGCATTGATTCTGTAATCAGTCCTGATATCAATGTTGTCTTTGCCTTGGAAGTCTAGTGTCTATGACACTTCTACTAACTAATTTGTCCACAAACATGTCCTGATACAGATGATATGACGGTCTCTAATGTTACAGTAATCCTATAAAGCACATATAAGTATGTTTTGGTGTCCACTTAGTGAGAACATATCATATTCCTCTGAAGTCATTGTTCAGATTGTAATAAAAAGCCTATTCAATTCCAGCCGGCATTGCATTTCATCTTGCTCTCCTGTGCTCCTAGTGGTTTTGAGAGGATGATACCACAGTCCGCTTATTCAGGTTTTCTCCTCCAAATGATATTAAATGCAATACAAAAAAAAAAAAGATTCTTTTTAGACTGGATACTGTAGTTGTGGACTGCGATTCCAACCTCTTCTTCCCAAGTTTTTCCAACAGTGTGACATAATAGCCTTTTATTTTTCCCCCAGTGGCTTGTCTGGCAAGAGTTTTGGCACAAAGTCGGAGATCAGAAACAGAGGCTTTGTGGGGATTCTTTGAGGAATGCTGACTCTTTTTCTCTGTTCTGGTTCCATGGTTGTGCATCAAAATGTGTAAACGTGCTTCACTATCATTGATAAAAGGATAGCTTGTTGAACCGGCCTTTGAGAAGAAGTACGTTCTTTGGTTGTGACACGAAAAGAACTTGACTTGCCCAAATAACAGTTCTGTGTTTGGACAAACGCACATTGTCACGGCACTGCGTGGGTGAAATAGTTTCCCGTTGAAAGCAGAGACGCACTGCTGAAAAGACGACCAGCCTTGTCTAAGTAGTTCGGTACTTTTTGGAACTTTTCATGCTGTGTGCTTTTTAGCTGTGTTTAGAAATATGACTGACTCTTCCCTCTAATTAACTCAGTTTACGTACACACAAATACACACACACACACACACACACACACACACACACACAATCCCACACATATGGACCCGTACTGCGGTTTGCCAGTCACTTTACAATCATGTTAAATAAAGGCAGATCACCATTGACAGATTTTCCTTATCACTCCAGCACTCTGGCTTCTTAAGCTCTTTTGCATTTTAATGATTCGATGCATGATTTTATATGCAGTGCTTCCGCATTAATTCAATGTCTTTGAAGTTTACCCCTTGCATCCGTTGTCTCACAGCCCTGCTAAGCCTGCACCTAACTCATACTATCACATACTGGTAGTACTGGCCACTGTTCTGATGCATGGTGCAGTGTAGAGGAAGCCTCGGATTATAGAACGCAAAATGAGAGTTTTGTCAGATGTACTGTAATACGTCATGTCAGTTTAACATGTTAAAGAGATCACTCGTGTAACTTGTACTGGAGATTCAATTCAATTCAATTCAATTTTATTTATATAGCGCTTTTAACAATGGTCATTGTCTCAAAGCAGCTTCACA
>JAOVVA010000052.1:18872763-18920523 GCA_028565275.1 Leiocassis micropogon | reverse complement strand
ATTTCTCAAATGTTTCTCAAAAGTATGTCGCTTTGTGTCTCAGCTATGTCTCTTTGTTTCTCCGAAGTGGGGTTTGGGAGAAATAGAAAAGACAAAGTCGAGCTTGTAATGAGACAGCTCAATTCAGTCTCATGAGACAAGGAAAAGCTCATTCTGAGCAACAAAATTTTGCTATGGGTAATCTCTGTCGCACAGCGGTTGGGTGGCCTTGTGGTATTATGGGGTATCTTGTTCCCATGGCAGCAAAGGGTCACAAGCCTCAGTGGGTGTGAAACAGTTGGAGTCAAGCAGATCCACAGCAATGTTCTGCAGTTCTTCAGTAACTGGCCCCTTGAGGAAAATTCCTTCTCCAAAACAGACAAAGAAAGAAGGGGAATTTCCATAGCAGAGGTTATTTACATCTGAAAACATTTTAAAACATCTTCGAACGTTGAAACTGGAAACAGTTTGACGGGAATGTTTTTAGTTAAGCTGATCTATTCAGACGGTTTGTGTTACCTCTGATTTATATCCGATGGAGACTGCAGGGCACCTGTGGCTGAGAAATTTCATTGCACGAATAAAAGACTGTGAGAGTTTGTTTTTATTTCCTTTCTGATAAGGAGAAAACATAATCCTGAACCAACCTGAAAACAGAACAGCTGGAAACAAATAACCGTTATCACCCTGGGTATGGCACCATAATCATATCATTCAACAAAACATGTGAGCCAAATCAATTTTTCAGTTTCCGATTCCAAAAGTAAATGTCTGATTATGCCTGTTGAACAGCAAATAGCAAAAGATAAATTGTATCATAATAATCTCAAGAAAGATTGCATGACTTCAGAAATGCAGGATATTTATGTTCCACATCACGCACAGTTGAGCCTTTATGGTTTATTTCCCAGGGAAAAAATGTCATGCTTTACAGGGGCTCGAAAGCCCTGCTTGGTCTGCATAAATAAAGGCATGGAAAAAAAGAACAGAAATATAGTTCCACACTGTTTACAGAGCATGCTGGGTCAAGTCAGAGTGCCGTTTCTGTTGGAGCGTTCCATAACTCTTACATTTAAGAGACTTTGGGTCCCCGCTGAGAGTCAGATTTGGTGTTGCATATCAATGCGTTGCGGCACCGTGGGTGGTCAGAACAAAGGTCAACAATTACAACTTTAGAACTAGGAATAAAAATATACTGTACCAATATTTGTATTGGGAAGTTTGTCCTGGTTTCCACATATATCCAAGACAAACCAGCCAGAACAAGGACAAACCATATTTAAGTGTACAAACCAGAATTTTCTACAGACGTTTTCTATCAAAATAACCTAAAGATTATTTAAATAACTGTAACTGCAGAATACAGTTTCATATACACAGTTATATTTTCTAGAATCGCAATGTCTCTAACAGAACGTCTCAGAGATCACTGGAGCCAGATAATGATTTCACTTAAACCTTTAACACCTTTCAGTCCGTCTTATTTGGATAAGGTCATGTAATACACCTCACCAGCAGTATATCTATATTACTTACTGGATGTGAAGTGCTTTGCATACAGTAAGTATCTCCCCAATTAACTTTTCTACAGCTTGTTGTAATCAAACTCGTGGCAAACGTTTGGTTGGAGAAACGGCATACTATTAGTGCTAACAGTCATTAGGGGCCTTTTGCTTTTATTATGATCATTGGGAATCTTTTTTTTCCCCATTTTGTTGCTCCTGGGGCAATTTTTCAATTCCACCCATGCCACTGGGACTGCTTTTTCAGGTTAAATTGTGAGACAGTCTTATTTGTGCTGTGCTATCGGATTGTGTTCCGCCTTGGTGCCCTTGATTCGACTTGATTCAACTTGACTTCACCCCATCTGTGTTAACACTAATGAAAAGCATAATTCCTGTGTGGGATGAAAAAGGCATTAAAATGACTCAAAACACATGTTCTGACTGTGATACCACAAACCAACATGGTCTTATACACTACTTGCCTGTCTGCAACAATACCACCATTTAATTTGTATAAAGGGTTATTGTTAGGGCTAGGATTGGGGTTAGTGTTCTTATACGAAAATGAATGAAATCAATCCACATGACCTCAACTTGTTTTTTCTTCCATTTTTTTTTTTTACAAGTTACTCATAATATCAAGAACAAAATGTGCAAAAAAAACCCAACAAATGTTGTTGTCTGTTAGATCATACAGTACTTTCTCACAGCTGATGCACATTAAAATTTGTAGATACAAACAGCTACAGTATAGCCTAGAGCTTTATACAGCACTGATCAAAGGTATTAGGCCATGCTGATGCCTCTACTGAGATCTCACACAAGGGGATGTGAAACACTTTTCTTCCAAATGGTAAAGTGTAGTTATTAACAGTAATGGAATTACCACAGGGAATACATCCTAACTGTCAAACATCCTGCTCTTAAATAACATCCAAAGTCTGGCAGTGTTGAAGCGAAAGCCTTAAAATGCATTTGTGCCGCTGAGCCGGTGAACAGCCTGTATTTTTAGCTTGAGTGAAAGCTGAAACTGGGGCCCTTTCAGAACTCATTCTTCCCCCCTCTTTCACCTGTCCAAAATACTGGCAAAGACCTGCAGTCTCTGCTCTCTCTATTTTAACAATCCTGCTGCGAGTGAATGCTTCCTTTCCCATAAACCCCTGTCATTTCATTGTCATTAATCCTTCACCGCTAAATCAGATGTATCAGGTTTTTACAAATACTGCTGAACTGGAAAAAAGAAAGATCTAATCAACCAAAAGCAACAATGTGCAATTACTCTATGTTACTTATTTCTGGTTTAATATATGTTGTCCTGTTATCCAATGCTTTTGAATTTTTCTTGCTACATTTTAAATGAATAAATTTCTACATTTCACTTGCTAACATTTCCACTACTAAATCACACACTGTATAGGCTACTAAGATATATCTGCTAGCTTCAGTGTAAGTTTATCTAAAGTCCTAACAAATCTAAACTCGAATGAGACAACAAATCTACGAAATCTTGCAGCATAAATGAGACACAATACCTCTTACTCTAGTCTGTTTGTTGCTACATACAACAAAGTTAGTGTTGTGACACTTAATGATTAGCATTCTGCTAGTCATGAATTACCAAATCATTATGACTAGCCGAATGCTAGCTAATATTTTTAGGATTAAGAATAAAGATGATAGTTAGCTGATAGTTAGCTCTACATTCTACTTGCTAACATTTTCACTACTACAGTACATCACATACTGTATAATCAGGTCTTTGCCAGTATTTTGTATGTGCTAGCATCAGTGGACATTTATCTAAAGTCCTAACAAATTTAAACTTGAAAGAGACAACAAATCTAACAAATCTAGCAGCATAAGTGAGACCTAATACCTCTTACAAACAAAGTTAGTTGCTACGTACAACAAACAAAGTTAGTGTTGTAACACATAATGATTAGCATGCAGCTAGTGATGAATTACCAAGTCATAATGACTAGCTGAATGCTAGCTAATATTTTTAGGATTAAGATATAGATGATAGTTAATAAAGATGATAGTTAGCTTATCTTTTTCATTCCTTTGCTGAAAGTAGCACTATTACATATAAGAAACTAATTTCAGTGTCCAATTTGAGCCAGAATCTTATAATTTTCTGTACTAATGTAAATGAATCATTTGAAGCTGTACTATTTATTGTATTTAAAGTAATTTATATTTATATAGGTTTTATAGGTCATTTAGGTTTTATACAGCATAATGATGCAAAGTCTTAGAACTTTGTGTTATTGCTGATGCTGTTTTCTTTCAACGTTAGAGCAAAAACTGATTTATTCATGCAAACATAATTGCATCTAGCTGATGGTAATTTTGTTTTGACCAAATCCCTTGGGCAACTATGGAACCAGGACAGTAACACTTATATTATCATTCATTTTTCACCAGTGAAAAATCAGCTATTCAACAAATACAACCATGTAAGACATTCCTAAATCAGGAATAAATATTTTGCTGTTGTTTTACATAATGTTAACAGAATAATAAAAAAATCGTGTCGGCTTGTTTTGAATCCGTACCTATGGTTGTTCGGCTGAACTGAGCTGTTTCTGTGGTTAAATCCATCTTGTCGGAAATCAGATCAGTGATCAGAAAGTCTGAATGAGAGCTGCTTTGCAGTCTGCTGACTGCTCCCTTTCACCCCAGCTGAATAGTTCTCCTTTGGTTTAATTTAGTGCTTTGGCGCCTGGCGGCACACACAAAGCAAATCCCTCGTGTACCAGCGCAGAACATTGTAGCTGATGAAAACAATCTTTCCTTCTTTCATCCCCAGCCTGCATTATGTGCAGCTTTAATAAAGCCAAAATCTAGCGTTTTTCCTTTAAAGTATTCAAATGAGTATTAGAATAATCTGAAATTATAAAATAATTCTGAAATGATATAGTGTTTGAAATATCCTCTGAAATAACGCTCTGCTATATGTGTATGTATAATGAATTGGATATACATGATGAACCTACATAATGAATGTACTGTACTTCTTGTAATATGTTCCAGGGTGTTAAGTTTACTAATATGGGGTGTTTATTCTGCACATGAAATTACTTTTAAAAAAATGCATATCAGGCTCAGTATTCTTCTAGTTAAATATCATATGTTATGTATATATAAATAATATAAAAATTTCGTTACAGTTTACCTACGTAAAAGAAAATAATAATAATAATAATAATTGCTGTAAGGTGACATTTATCTTATAGTTGATGGAGAATATTTCTTCAATCCAATAGAAATCATTCCGATTAGAGTTTCCAACTTAATTGTTTACATGGATGCTGATCCAATAAGAAGTGTGTTTACACGCTCAAAGCATTTAATCAGAATATTACCTTTTTGACATGCATAAAGTGGTTCTGCTTGCTGTGAAGCCTTTAATCTACCAGAAATATAACAGAAGAAGAAGAACAGGAATAAGAAGAATATCAAGAATAATAATAATAGGAATAAATGTTTTTCTTTAGCTTTGAGGTTAGGTTACACTACCCATCTTATCTGAATTATGATTGCTTTGAATAAAAGTCTAAAGCAAAGACTGTAGGGTGAGAGAGTTGTTCCCATGGAGGGTATTGATCAGGAATATGGATAATGAAAGGTTTACATCACCTCTCTCATTCAGATTGAAAATTTCATCCAGTTGGGCTGGAACTCGTCCGACTGAAACGTTTTACATGATGCGTTTTTATTCTGATTGGTCTATTATTCCTATTATTAATGGATGATTAGGGCTAACATAAACACACTCATTGTAAGTACTAACTGTAAAACTACTACAGATATAAAATGTGAATCATGCATGTGCATGCGTGTAAGATATTTACTGTATGCTGATCAAAATAATAACAACATAAACAAATGCATACAATCATAAACACAACAACAGAAGAAAATGTCTTGGTTTAATACATGCGCATTGAGGAGACACGGCGAGCATTGAAAGGAGTCAGTTAAAAACAGATTGTCATAATTTAACCAAAAACAGAAGATTTGCACTCAGCATACTACTCCACCTACTCTTACTACTCCACCATTGAACTGTATGACTTAATCATTTGTTAATCTCTTGTCTGACTGGCCAATTAATAGTGTTTTATTTTACACTGTGTGAATGTGACCAATAAGTGTGACTGATATAGCATGTACAGTAGGATCGTTGCCAAGGAAATTAGTGAACACATGAATGCAGCATGATAGTGATTGTGATTAATTTTTTAATTGCTTGTGCAGCCCTAATACCCACTTCTACAAGGTTTAACTTGCAGTGTAAATTGCAATGCATGAGCACAATTATCACACTGTTTATTCTCTTTTTAGCTTATAAATAAATGTAGATTGGATACTAGTTCTTGAAATCTTTGCTAGAAACTTCATTTAAAGTTTGATCAGTGAAGTACACAAAAAAAAAATTACTAAAAAAATAGTGAAAAAAATTATAAAAATCAATCTCTGCATATTAACTGGCGTATATCCTTGCTAACATATACAAGTGCACATATCTTGACAACCTTCATGACCGTGACAAGTGCACGCATAATATATTATTAAGATGTCATTAGTTATGATGAGACAGCTCTTTGTCGTCTCAGGCGTCTAAAGCATTCTGTCGATGTGATGCGCATTCTATTAATGGTGTTGTTGCTATCTTTACATTTCAGCATCTCTCATCTGTCCGAAGGTGTGACATTCCTGAATGACATTAAGAATTGAGAATGATTAGCAGATATGTCACTGATTGATTTGGGAAATAAATACGGAGATGTGGAGTTTGTATTCGCTTGACCATAAAGAACATTTTAGCACATTTCAGGGTTCTTTCACCATTTCCAATGAAACAATCCTTGAGAATAATGATAGCATTTATATTTTGTGGGGAAACTTAGTTTTAGTTCTCTAGGGCACCAGTATATATGGTTCAGGTTCAAACATTCATTAATCAACTGAAAGGTTTGTAAAACAAAGTAAGGTTTTAAAAGTATAGACTTTTTATATATGTTTCCTTTCTATTACTAAAAAGTGTTCTCCATGTGCTACTTTCCATCTGTCAGTGACCAGATTTGATCTGACCTTTCGGACACTTATCGTCGGATTGTGCTCATTTCACTAATGTAATACTGAATTCAGAGCCAGTTATAGTACTTCCTTTACCTTCTGACACAAAAATGGTAACTACAGGGCAGAAGCCAGCTGGTGGCCTTCAATCAGTCCATCTTAAGGAGAGGTTGGGTGCTGAGAGATTGATAATTAAGGCTAAAAGCACACCCAGGCTACTGCCTTCATTGATAATTACCTTGCAGAGTGGCCAGCCGTGAAAACCCTACATCTTTCTCAAGAGTGGTCTCTAAAACTAATATGCAAACCTACATGAAAACACAGGCAGTCTGAAAGGCACACATGTCAAACTCGTGTCTCACTATCTCAGAGCATGGCCCTGACTGGTGCTCTATATATGGTGCATGATTCATGCGTGCTCCCTTCGTGGCCCCTAAGCCCTTCACTCTTTCAAAGCACTCCTTAAACAGTGCATGTTCATTTATTATTCAGTTTTACAAAGAGCGTGGGAGAGAAAGAAAGAAAAGAGGGAATGAAGTGCTCTTCTCTTCTTCAATGACCGCTACATTTTTGTCCTTTTGCTGAGGTTTGTGTAGGCACATTAAAACCCGTTGGCACTAAATGGTGCTGCAAGTTTTGCTACAAATGATTTAATTAAACACAACTTGAAAAACCAACACGGGACACCTTTTTGTATGCTAATTCATGTTCAGGTCATTTATTGCACAAAATTCATCCACATTAATGATTCCAGCAAGGAATTTTCTTTTCTTTTTTCTGTAGCCATGTTTTCCTACTTCTGGAGCACAAAAATGATATAATACCATGTTTCACTTCTCGCTAAAAACTTAGGATGCAGTGATGCAATTTTCCCAGACCAAGTACTTTACAGTATGTGTACATGCTTTTTGAAACTTGTCAGTTTTAATTGTGGAGATGAAAAGCACACACATACATGTTTACAGCATAGGCCTACTAGGCTTGTTCTTTATAACATTGGCTTTTTGATTTTAAGTAAAGGCATCGGGGTTGCAGTGGAAAGTGGGTTTTGTTCCACTTCATTAAAGCTTGTGTACTGCTGTAAGTGACGCCACCATGGCGTAGTGGTTAGCACTGTCGACTTGCACCTTCAGGGTTGGGGTTCGATTCCTGCTTTTGCTCTTTGTGCATGGAGTTTGCATATTCTCCCCATGCCTCCACAGTCCAAAGACCATGCAAGTTAGGCTAATTGGCGTTCCTAAATTGTCAGTAGTGTGTGAATGACAATCGGATGCCGAGCTGGCAACCCGACCCCTTAAGTAACTGCTATAGAAATGACGGACATATCTCCAGGCTGGGGGGTATCCGTCACCCAATGTGCAGAATGGCTCATGAACTGACCAAAATACCTAAATCCCCAAAACTCTTGTCAGTAAAGTAAGTTTCACTGACAGAATTTTCAGGACCCAAAATTGGTTGATTGTTAACAATGTTCTGTGTTGTTTTTTATTTTACGTAGCATTGCCTGTAGCATTGCTTGTTTCTAACCTAGGTGGGATATGTGTGTGTTGTGCTGCTAGCTGAAACCTCCTCATATGTCTTTGTAGGAAACTAGCACATCCTGTAAAAGTGCTGTAATTTTGCTCTTTTTTTTTTGCTCCAGGGAGGTTGCAAATATTCTGGTATTATCAATAACGTACTGTAATTAGTGTAGCTTCACTTGGCTTGGTTATTGCTTAGAATATTCTAGAATAGGCAGAATAAATGCATTGATTTGATCTGGTGTACATAAAGTATTAATGTTTAGTTTATTTTTAAGGGCTTAGGAAAAAAAAATACATTTTAAAGATAAGCTTGGGTTGAACTCAGAAACATAGAACCTTATTCAAGGTCAAGTGCAATATGCTAATAGGCCTATTTTTCTTCTTTACTTATGGTAATCTGCATATCACAAAGTGTATTTAACAAAAGGTTTTCACTCGGTATGACTTAAGTTTCAAAGTGATCGCACTGCCATATGTTAGAAAGTGCAGTTTTTCATAAATGTTTAATAATATATATATATATATATATATATATTTTTTTTTTTTTTTTAAGTACTCAGAGATATGACCACTTTTTAGTTTTGGAAAAGGTTTATGGATAAAATCTCACTTCAAGTTACAGTTCCTACAGTGTATATATTGAAGAGATAACTAAAAACTATTAAAGCTATTTATTTGAGAACTATTTATTTGTATTTATCAGTTGAAATAAATTTTAAAAAATGTTTTTAATGGACGATATGACATTTGTAAATTACAAATATTTGCTTTTGAATACATTTTTAAGATTAAAGAAGAAATTTTAACTTAAGAAATAAATTAAGATTGTCTCTTAATCCTTTAATTAAGTGCAGTTAGACTGTTGTGTTTAAGTGTTAAGACTCGCAGGGGACTTGGAAACTCTCCAAAGAAGAAAATATTTATAACATACTATATCTTAACTTGCTGTGAAGCTGGGCTTACCGTGCAAGATCAGCCATGATACAGAACACCTAAAGCAGAAAGGGGTTAAGGGCCTTGCTCAAGGCCCAAAAGTGGCAGTATGACAGTCCTGGGACTTGAACACCCAACCATATGATCAGTAACTGAGAGCTTCAGCATTAACCTTAACCAATATTATGTCACGATTTTAATTTTAGTACAATATTTTGTAATTGCATTAAATGGCATAATCTGCTTTCTACTGATCTGTGTGTGATTAGGTGTATGAAGGAGTCTTGAAATTATACGATAAATAATGCTTGATCTATTCAGATTCTATTAGATTTACCAGTGAAATGGTATTAACAAGATAGACATAAAAGTAAAAAGTTATAAACCAGAAGTTTAGCAGCTTATTATTTCAGGCTTGTGACCCAGTCTGATCTGGGCAAACGGCTGTATTTGGATTTCGAATTCTCATCATTCTTGGGCCTTGAGAAAGTGTTTGTATAATGAGCAATGACTGAGCCAGACATTTTATCAGATCCTGGCGTGTCTGAAACGTAAGCCTCACTCCTAACTCTCTGATGAGTTCATGCACGATGCTTGGCAGGAGTAAAAGATCCAAGATTTTTGTTCCCTACCACTAAAGCACCTATTGTGGAGGAGAAGATGGGAATGTTATTTAAGACAAAGAATACTAAAAAAGAAACACCCCCCTTTTTGACGGTTTTCATCATCTGACAGTAATGTGTAATGATTTTTGTTTAATGTATGTGCTAATGTGATATACTGTACACTAGACTAGAATGACAGCATAATGATTTAATGTTAATTTTCCAGAATTAAACGCTGCTTTGGGTAAGACAGGAAAGAAAAGCTTTCCTGATAAGAGAGCCAGATGCAGATGTGTAGGTGTGGTATAGGCACTTTTCTACTGGGTGTTTCATAGAAGTAAACATTAAATATCTGCTTTTAGAAGTCATATAAAAATGTGATCCAAGACCTCCATTTTGGCTGCAATGGATCTGTAATCTGTAATGGATCTGTGTGGATCTCTAAAGCCACAATAGGCATTTTGCTACTGCTGGAGTTGTAAAAAATTCAATTCACTTAAAAGAAAACACTGTTCTCTCCAATGAAATCTAGATCTAGCTTCCTATTGAATCAGCCAGAAGCAGCAGTGGAAAAGAACAAGGGCATGAGGTCATACCCTTAAGATGAACCAGGATCAAAAGGGAGCCCATGTTGTCTTGATAACACCCAGTGGTGGGGTTTTGATAATTACACTGATAAGTAACGTTAGATGCGAGCTGTAAAAATAAGTCTTTTATTTGTGGCAAAGGTTTTTGAAAGGAGTATCACCTTTCAATATTAAGGAGAAGATGACGTTAAAATTTCAATACTATTTTGATTTAGTACAATGTCCTCAATACTAAATTATCCAGTGGAGACTCACAGACTTAGAGCATTTTAAGTCTTTTAGACCTGAGCTTCTTTCTTCAAGTTTAGTTTTTCAAACTCCAGGGATTCGTGAAGCATAACAGCGGTGTGTTAATATATTTTTTTATTTAATTGACAAAAAAGTTTGTTCATTTGTCCAAGAACAAAAGACTCAATACTGGTCCAATAAATAATCTTCCTGAAATCAATCGGTAATTAGGCTTTAATAAGGCAGTCTGTGTAAGAATTGTTTAAGTGTTGACTGAGTTAAAAAAAATAAAATCAAAATTGAGAGCCCTTGCTGTAGATAATAGGTTTTCCTGATGAAGACCTCGAAGTTGTCAGATCCTTGTCAAGACCTCAAAGTATCTGCCATTATCTGCTCTGATGTTCTCAAAGGTCTAATCCTTGTTATTTCAGTAGCTCCTGATTGAAGCTTTAAAGGCAGCAGGGGTGTCAAATTCAGGTCCTGGAGGGCTGCAGCTGTTTTCTCTCTTCTAATACACTGAACTTAACTCAGGATGGCTTGGGTAATTAGCTGATGAGCAGAACAGAGTGTGTTAAATGAAGCTGCTGCGTTCCTCTAGGAGTAGGACCTATCTAGACGTCAATGGTACTGTATCTGTTTTTAAAAGGGTAACGATTTAAAGCACTACAACTTACAACTGCCCAGCTAGTTTCTAGATTCCAGATAGTGTGTTTAAACATTCCCACCATTCCACTAAATACTGCAGTGCCATGGGACAATTGCCCCGCCAACTCCTGCATGCGAAAGCTGATTCACTGAGAGGAAGTGAGAGACCTGGGTTGGACCAGAGGCTATACAGTCTGTAGCAAGTCCTTCATCTTCTCTGAGCAAGGATCCCCACTGAGAATAGCTTTCATTTCCCACTCTCTATGATCTCTCATCAGTCTGACCTACAATCCCTCTTTCTCTCTGTGAAGAATGAAAAGACTTTCCTTTTATCCCACTATCCTTTCCTCTTGCTGTGTAGTCAACTCCAGAAGCTGCTGATCTGTAAGAAGAGAACTTCACCTACATACATTTTCTCACTATCTAGATGAAGTGACGTCCTTTATTTATTAAGAACGCCCCCCGCCCCCACACACACACACACCAGCATTGCACGGCCAGGATCTGTGTGTTCATTTGTTGCTTGAAATAAATAAGGTTCTTGGGTTGCCCATTTATTTATTCTCACCATGGCATGGCAATTAACCTTCATCCCACCACCTTGCTGCTTTTAGCGGTGAACTGTGCTGGCTTCCTAATTGGATAGTTTGTGCTGGGTTGCTGCACCATTAAAGGAGACTGTTTCTGTCTGGGTCATTCAGGCAAGTCAATTCATATTACCTTCCATTGACAAAGTGTGGTTTAGTTAGCCCTCCATCAGTCTCATAGAATACTCACTTTTAGGTCCAAGATCAGACACAGTGCAGTGACTTACTAATGCTGCTTGCAAGGTGTCCGTGTGTGAAAGAGGAAAGAAAATTACTGAATGAGTAAAAGCCTGATTGAGCACCACAATGATAGCAGTGCACAGCTTGGTATTTAACTAAGCTAAATGCAAGTAACATAGGCACAATTTCTGTTTCTTGCCCAAAAAAAAGTCTTGCTAAAACATTGTTTTTAGCACACCCCTGCTTTCCCACCAGCCAGTTTCCCACCCACCATCAAGGGCCAACTTCCCATTAGGTCAGGTGACCGCTTAAACATGCTTTCTCGAATAGATGCAAACACATTGAACCACATTTTTTAAACCTGCTGTTTGACCCCCTTTTTTTATAGATGATCTCACAAATCTGCTTGACTGGAGTACAGTGTAGGTTATCGGGGTCAAATTTCAAAATCTTCGTTTTGTGCAAAAATGCATTCCAATGTTCAACTGAGACTCATTTGGAGCTTCTGCAGCCCTACTGAGCTAAATAGTTATAAATAGTTGTTGTTTTTTAGTTACAATGTACTTTAATCTTGTCTTTCCCTGTAACTAGCTGTATGGCTAACCAGCAATAACTGGAACTGGTTAAATTTGTATTAAATCCGCTGTAACTTTGAAAGATAGCAACTCGATTTAGCTCAACGAGCTTGCAGTAGCTTCATATGCGTCTCAGCTGACCTTCGGAACTCGTTTTTGCATAGAACGTGGGTTGTGGAATTTGGTGCCAGTTACTTGACTCAACTCCCTCCAGTGGCTCATGCCTTCACAGTGGTGTCAGCAGTGATCCAGGCCTAGGGCTTCTCTCCCATGTAGTGCCGACTGGCCTTGGGCTGTTCTCAATTACCCCATTTATCATTAAGGCACCAGGGGATGCTGGGAGCATGCAGGGCATAGCAGGGCCAACATTGCTGACCATATGGAAAATCTCTTACCTGAAGCGGATGACACAGCTGACTGTTTTCAGAGCTGCTAAGACTTTCTACAATCAACCTTCTCAAGTCGTATGGATTTATATTCAAATTAAACCAGCCTGCAGCAATTAGCAAGTTTTACTGTAGTTTGGTTTAGGGTTGAAACATGAGGCACTCCACTGATGAGTGTATGGCAGCAAGCACATTGACCAAATGTAACCCAGCCTATTTGTTCTCTATTTCACTGCAGTGTTAAGAGGATAAATAGCTGCTATCTAGTGTTTACTCATTCCTCTACTGTTTACCTTTAGATAATTAAGGCAACATACTGATAGAATATGTCGGGATTTTAAAAGAGCGCTATGGGTAAAAATGTCAATGGTTTTTAATGGCTTTTAAAGCAAACGTTTAGTAATTTACGGTTGTGATCAGACTAATAGATTTGTGTTTGTTTATTCACGGCAAATTAACTATCTTCAGTTAAATTGTCTTTATAAAATATAAGTCTATGCACTTAGAGTCATATTTAGGATAGCAGATCTCGAACTATTTTGCATCCACGGACCTTTTTATCTGTAAAATAAATTACACCGATCACCTCAGTACAGATTTATGAATATAATTTACATAACAACATTTACACTTTATGTACACAACAGCATTTAAAGGCATGCAATAATATTTTGACTATTTATTGCAGAAATGGTTCCTGACCATTCCAGAAAGCACATTAGAATATCAGGTAGTGTTCTGGTGAAGTAGTTTATTACCTAATTTTCTTTAAGTTATAAGATTTAAAAATGAATAACTCAAAGAAAATTAAAAACTCTGAACATTTTCGACATTGTTTTTGTTTTGCTGTTTTAAAAAAAATATTATTAACATAAATTTTTTTAAAATTATTATTAACAATAAATATTATTACTATTTATTATTATTATTATTAACTGATAGGCAACACATAGGCAAAGAAATAGCACAGATACACATGATCACATGTTTTTATGGTTGTGTTTATGACACGCACATATGTACATATACTGTAAAATGATCATTGACCTATTGTATGCTGTATTGCTGGCACAAGTCTGTGCCACTTGGGTTTTAGAGGAGTTCATTCAGTTCAAGTGACTAGTCAAACAGTCCAACAGTAATAACTATATAACAAAAGTAATAACTTATTAATATTGGATTGTTAACTCCCCTGCTGGAGTAAAAAAAAAAAAAAGAAATCACAGAGCCCTGGAAATGACCTCATTTTGAGAATTACTGTAGTAGGAAATCCAAAATTAACTTGTGACTTAAAAGAACCATGAAGAAATTTAGGTTATTAACTCTTTCGGATCCGCCACATGTCTGTGTACAACAACATGAGAGAAGAAAAGCTCCACATTTAACTGTCAAGCAAAGGCAGTTTTGAGTCAGTAACAAGTCTGTGACAGCTTGCTCTGGGCAGGGGCTATGTAGTTGTCTGCTGCAGGAAAGAGGAAGAATGTCAGCCAGTGGAGCTTAATCTCACATCAATTCTCATATGACAAGAGACAGACAGACTCTTCAAATCAGAATTTTCTGGGTAGAGAATTGTACTGCGCATGGTTGAAATGGCTTCGACTGTGTTTGATTTGTTAAAGACGGTTCTTAATGAAGATGAATGAGCAGAGATTAAGGTGCTCACTGAAGCTTATGCATGAGCTTTTTAAAATGCAAACATGCTTTTGAGTTAGTGTTAAATGTCATGTTCTTCATAAAATAGTCTTTTCCCTTTCTAAATTTTATATACAGTAATGTTGACGAATTAGATAACTTGGCTGCAGAAGCATCATGATAAGCAGAGTAAATCCTTCACATTCACTATAAAAACATATGTTTATAATAATATTTTTAATCGTGCCTGGCATTTGGCTGTGAGAATGTCTGTGTTTTGGATTTTCTTGTGACCTTGTGTGTGTAAAATCATTAATCCTCATTAGTCCAAAAGGGTCAATTTAAATAGCAATATACTCTAATTAAAGAGCTATAACAGAGGGGAGGGTTGTGCTATTATATTACAGTAGATGCACACAAAGTGTTGTGGAAATAGTGTAATAAGCTCTCCAGACACTCATTGCCCTGTGTTTGAACACTCATGGTAGCTCTAAATGAGTTATGTATCCCTTAACACAGGGGACAGTCAGCATAATGCCCTGTGGTATGGCAATGATTTGTAATCCTTTCTTTTTCTATTTTTCTATTATTTTCTTTTTCACCTTTACATGATATTTATAAATGATTTAATATATGTATATAATGCATAATGTAGAAACACATTTTAGTTATGTAAAGTGAAGTAAATTTGATTTTTTTTCTCTTGGATTGGGTGAAAATGTTGCTTTATGCTATAAGAGAACAGCTAATATGTAAGATCAATGCATGTTTTTAATATTTTATGTAAACCTATGCGTACAATATTAGCTATTATTAGACATATCTTTCTACGCTGTATTCAGTTAACATCTCAATATCTGCACTCTGAACTCAATCCTTAAAAACCAGATGGAATGTTTAAAACAAGAGACAGTTCTATAAATACTTTGGGGGAAAAAACATAGCCAGTAGCCAAAACACAGTATTGGTGCAGATTTTATTTTTGTTATACATATAATACAGAAAATGCGTGTGGCAAAGCAGTTACTTCTGAAGTTTATGCAACATGGAAGTGACTGATCTTGCTTCCCTTAAAATTTTAAGTTGCTTCACTTCTGACGTTTTAGAGAGATGATTTTATACGTGCTCCAAAAATGGCCATGCTGTATTTCAGTGTTATACTGTCTCACTTCAAACAATAAAAATTTAAAATGCAAATTATTCATATTTCTTTATGAATATTGGTGCTAAAATTGGTGTAAGCTTCTAGAAGCATATGACCTGCAAAAATTGTTGCTTCAATTGTTTTTGGTAAAGTAAAAGCTTAGAAAGCAAAAAATCTGTAGTGTCCATCACCATGTCAAATTCATGCTGCAATATCTTAACAATTTTGCAATTTAGTATAATACAATTTATATTCTTTGTGTCCACTGGTTTATGTATTTTCATGTATTATTGGCCATAAATTGGCCATGTTTTATCTGAATGACAGTTAAGATCATTGAAAGATTTGAATTCAGATTTAAATTCAAGTTACACACGCTACATGTGTATGCATATTTACAAAAAACACACCATAGATTGTGAGATACACTATATTGCCAAAAGTATTTACTCGCCTGCCTTCACATGCATATTAACTTGCATCAGACCTTGAGTAACATCCAACTCTTAATCTAATGTTGGATGAGAAGGCCTGGATCGCAGTCTCCACTCTAATTTATCCCAAAGTTGTTCTATCGAGTTAAGGTCATCCACTCATCCATGTCTTTATGGACCTTGCTGTGTGCACTGGTGCTCAGTCATGTTGGAACAGGAAGGGGCCATCCTCTAACTATTCCCACAAAGTTGGGAGCATGAAATGTACCAAACTATTTTTGTATGCTGAAGCAATAAGAGTTCCTTGCACTGAAAGTAAGGGGGCTGAACGCAATGATTGAAAAACAACTCCACACCAGTTTCAACATGACTGCATGTCCATAAAAACATGGATGAGCGAGTTTGGTGTGGAGAACTTGACTGGCCTACACAGAATCCACACCTCTGCCAAATGCCTAAATGTAAATGTAAATGTAAATGAAAAAGGGTGTTATATGATTCTATCTGAAAATTCACTTTTTTACCTAGGTGAGACACTTTTCAGCACTAATGCCATGTTTTGGCTGAAAGCAAAAAAAAAAAAAAAAACACCATGCCTCACAAATGCTGGCATCGTGCTTTGGCTGAGTTAAATTTCAGTTTTTACGTACAGTACAGTGTGACTGATTTTAGAGCAAGTGTAAAAATGTTCATGACTTCTTACAGCTCCTGTCACCACCAATGGCAGCTCAAGTTATTCTGCTGTCTGTCTGCGCTGTGCTCAAATCCTGTAGGCCTGTTTCATGAATACATATTGTTACTTAGTATCTTGATGCAATCTAATAATGTTGTAGTGGGGAAAAAAAAGAAAAAGAGAGAAAATATATTACAGCATGTCACACACAACAGGAATCGGGTAGCATCCAATCTCCTCTGGTAGATTTATGATTGTCTGACTGGATGGAGATTGAATGTGGAATTGGGGTGGTCTTAAACATTGCTCTGTGCCTTTTATCAAAGGCTGGCATCTTTGGATGAAAGCGCTCGTATTACACAGTGTAAAAGCGTTTCATTACTGGAGTTTGGTCAGGACTAGGGCAAGGCAAAAACCTGTGAGAATCAATTAAGCCATCAGGGTGGACAGTAATAAGAGTTGTAATAGACAGTCCGGATCTCATGGGGAAATGCACTCTATTCATCACCATGCTGGATTGGTTGTATTTATCACTGGCACAATAAAGACAGCTTATTGGATTGATTCCAAGCACCATCTCAGATCAAGAAACAAGGGCCAAAGCATGTATAATTGAAGGAGTAAAATTGTTTTTTTTATTTGATAGGGTGCCAGTTCAAAGAATCCTACTTTTGGTCTTTAAATCCACTTTTGCTTGTTATTTTGGCATCACAATAATGGATTATCTTTGAATAAGGTGAAAACAAACTCATTAAAAAGGGGATTGAATGTGGAAATCTGGGTTTTTGCCTGAAAACAGAAAGCGATATTGCAATGTTGGATCTTAACCCATTTGGCAAAAGCGTCATTTTTCTAGTGTTTGGAAAGTATCAGAGGACCCTGAGGGGGAAATCAAGAATAACAGAGAGAGAAGGGAGAGGAGGGAGTAGAAGTAGAAACAGCAAGAACCCCTTTGGTATTACTGCATCCCATCCCAGTTGCTCCATCTGGTGATGTTGCGGAAGCCAATGCCTATGGGGGTGTCAGCCGTATGGTGACAGGAAGCTATTGCAGGCCTAGAATACAGCCACTATGGATGAAAAAAGCCCTGAAATAAACAAGTCGTGTGTCTACCCAGTGAACGATGCGTGGAGCAGCCATCAATGGTGACCTTCTCAAGCAAATTAATGAGATCATAACATTTCATTTAGGCGCTTGTGTCAGAAGTAAGACACCTACATATTACAGTGTAATGGGGTCTTGGCATTTGGAAAAGCTCCTCTTGAAGGAACATCTTGATGAAAGACGTTGATAAGACTTTTGCTTTTTTTCTTGTATCCCACAATTCGGTTTGTTGAGCACTTTTCAGGCCTTTCACTGTCTTTGCATTGTGTTAAATAATGGAGCTATGCTATAATTCTGGTAGTTGAAGAGCAGTTAATTTTGTAGAGCAAAACTATTAATATGATGAATTAATGAAGGTGAAGTAGGAGCCATCAAGCATCTTATTTTGTAGGTGACCTTTGACTAGGACATCACTGCCATCTGGCCACACATGGGCATCTCTAATCCCTCTACCACCATCCTTCACAGTAATTGGTATCTACAGCTTGGCATCATCCCCAAAACGTGAAATAAACTCTCTCTCTCTCTCTCTCTCTCTCTCTCTCTCTCTCTAAGTTATTAATGGAACATTGGAAAGATCTGTTCACTTCTTCACCCACCCTGCTGTCCATGGCCATAAATACAGAGCCCTGTCGTACAGAATCCATGTCAATTTGGTAGCTAGCTAAATTTTCAAACACTCAGGTCATAAAATATTGACTTATTGATTCAAGAATGATTTGTAATGTCAAATAAGAGTACAAGTTTTTAAAATGTCAGCGCTTATTCTAAGTGTTTCAGTATTTTGTTATAGCTAATTTCTGTCTGAATCACAATCCCATTACCGGAAGTATGCTAGCTTACATATAATTAGCTATAAAACAAAATACAAATCTCAAATACAGAAACACTGTATAAAACATACTGATTTATTGCTGGAAGCATAATTCTCAGACAAGACTATAACAGAAACCAACTCACCATTATTTTTGACACCATGGGAACCATGACATGAGGGGTGAAGCTATGACACTGGCTAACTAGCATACAATAATTGTAGCCATGGTCCAGTTTCCCACACTAGCTCCATTCTATTTGGACAGTTAGAACAAAGTCATGCTAGATACTGACACAACATTAGCTCACTTTGATTCATTGCTGGAGTAAAATCCAAAATCTTTGCTGGTTTATAACATTCCTGTTGCCTCAGCTGTAGCTAGCTCATTCAGCAGCCAGTTTCAGCTCATTTATTGTTGACAGATACTTATTAAGGTAAATTAAAGTACACATATATGCTTCTTTTCATTTCTTTAGGTGCCTCGTTGTTTTAGCACTGGATTTTGCACACTTAGCATTTCCGAATAGTAAATCTGGAGGCATATCCGTAACCTGACTGACATGTAAAGGCGTGTAAACACAAATGAATACCTCAGAATGGAGCCGTGTTCGCTCATTTGAAAAGATATAAGGAGGCCTCCTCATTAGCCATGTCTTCTTAGAAACGGATTAATGGGCCACTGCTTTGTTTCTGATGAGCTTGCATTGCATGCCCACAGAGAGTGGCTTGGATTTGTTTGTTTACTTATTTCTTATTCCCGTTTTTTGTTGTGGCATTTTAATGGACACCGTGCCTTTTTTTCTCAGAAAGAGAGATGCTCATTCCCTGCTGTGAGAAATCCTATTTTAGTATTAGCTAAACAACAGAAAGCAGAATGGGGCCCCTGGCAAAGAATCAGGAATCCAGGGGAAGAGAATCCACAGAATGGTGATGGTAGATTTCTTGTACGAGGCCTATTCCCCATCACTGCTGACCTTGGAGGATGGTCGTGGTCCACTTCTGCTGAATACTTTATCTTGTGTTTGTTTTTGAGTATTTGCTGGCAGACTTGGTAAGATTTGTAAAGACTTGGCTTTTGTGTGTTTGTATTTATCCTTGGCAGGTGTGCCTAATCTGCCTTTCTAGCCTGAAACACACGAAATCCCTCGTGCTTCACACCTTATTTTACCGTTCATCTGTTTTCCACTGCGTCTGCGGGAACCATTCAAATACTCCCCTGTCTGCGGTTCTGCCTGTAAGGGGTTGCGTTAAATGATCAAAGAACTTTTCTCCTCCTGTTAGAAGATCACAAAAAGTAAAGCTTCAAAAATGGACTGTAATATCTCAGGTTATCTCGCTGCTCACGTAGCTCATTGGTCGGTAGTTTTTCGCTCGTGAGCCATCTTTCCATCTCTTTCAGTACAGTAATCTGAGACTTTTTAGCTTCAACTCCTGCTGAAATCAATTTTGCCTTAGCCACTCATCACAGGAAGACGGGGCAGTATCAAAGTGAATTGGACTCATAAACACATTTGATGTGAAATAGATCTCATTGTCTTCACTGCACAAGGAACTGAAGCTCTCGTTCCAAATGAGTTTTATCACAAGGTTAGACTGGGATCTCATTCCTTCCTCTTAAATACATTCCCCGCTAGATAGGATGCTCAAGAAGGAAAAGCTTCCTGAGCATGCTTTTGTGATTTATCGGTGTGAGGCGCACATGTGGAAAAGGATTTTTTATTTTTTTCATGGACAATGTCATTAACTAGGCTCGTGTGTAAGCGTGTCTTATAAGAGGGTGATGCATGGCCACCCGTTCTCATGGCATTACTTATGATCCATTAAAGCTCTCAGTGGGAGTTTTCAACAAGGTGTCCCTTCATCTCTAGCTGCTTATTCATCTCTACATCGATTTTAGATGGGAGGTCTGCAGCAAAAGAGATAGAGGGGTAGATAAAGCAAATTACAAATACGAATTTCACTTATTATTTTTATGACTTACATCTAAAAGCAATTTATTGGGTGTAGATAGCTTGTCAGGAGTTGATGGATCACTGGATGGGACTCTCAGGAATTGAATAATGCGTGTAGAGAGCCTGTGGTTATGTGTATGAATTAGTTTTGCAATTTTATATGCAATAAATCACATTTCGTGTCGTCTTTTTTTTTGTAAACAATTAAAGGTAGCAATCATGGAAACACAAATAATGTGCATTATCTGTAGAAAATCTTTAATTTCATTACATCAAGCTGAATTTTTCTTCAGTCGTATCAAGATGCCTGGAAGGTACAAGATTGTAAACATGGTTATAGAAAGGGAAAGGGAAAGGACTCTACAGACTCACCTTTTTATGAATCCACTATAGTGCATTGATCGTGAGAACACTGATGAAGCTGCATAGGACACACTGACATTGAGTTTCAGGAATGGCTGTGTGGGGGATATGTGAGTGTGTGGAGGGGTAGGCAGCTCTTATTGTTCTCACTCATGTGAAAGGGGGTGATCTTGGACATTCCCAGCTTGTGTGTGTGTGCGCTGTAGGGCTTGGGGCTGTGTGCCCTCAAAGATTTTATGCATGTGCTAATGAAGGCATGGAATATTGATGAGTGGTCTGGGAAAGTTGGGTAGGGGGGGTCGAAGCAAAAATACACATGCACGCACGTACACACAAGCATGCTCACACACACATACACACACACACACACACACAAAATATGTGCATATGTAAAAGGAATTCTGCAGTTATTTTGAAGCATCCATTATATGTGAAGTCTCACTATATGCACAAGTGCTTTACTCGTCTGGATGAAACAGACCACTGCACTAATCAGCTCAGAAACTAAAGCTCAGATTCCTGCCGTACACACTCAAGGTCAAAAGTGATGAAAGAGCTACTGCTTCCAGCCACATCGGTCACGCTTTGATTTAAATCCATTTTAACTAGACAGATTTTATGCTATCACCTACTTACTATGGTCACTAGTTCAGTATAGCAGAAATAACTGTAAATCTCATATCTCATCAACTTGATAACTGACTCAGCCTGCAAAATGTGCCCACACAAAGATCTCATCAATCCCAAAGCAGTATTTACATTGTCTTTTTAGAGCTGACTTTAGTCTTGTTGGCAAATATTCTCACATAATTTATTTCAGTAGATTGAAGTATAAATCACAGTTTCGTTTTGTGGCTGTTCTGATTAAAGCTCCAATCCAGATTAAATCCATGCAAAAACCACTGCACTGCTTCTTCAGTTTGTCCATTATATGAAACAAAAACATCATGTCACAGAACACTGTGCCTTTTGTATAATTGTTGCCTAAAGGAAAAAGGCTGAACTGATCATCTTTACCAAATGATCTAATGCTGGTTGTACATTTTATAAGGAATAAAATGAGTCATGCGAGTGTGAAGCAGTTGTTTTTAACATCTGGCTTTCAGTTCAGATAAGTCAGGTTAACGTAATTGTATTGAGACTGCAGGCAGTTACTGTTACCTAGGGAGTCTTTTGAGTGGCTTTGGCTCTGGTATGCTTCTATGTGAATTAATTTCTGCCTTCTTTTTCCTCCCATGATTTTTGGGGAACTAAATTGCATCCAGATGTTTCGTGCACTATTTTCCTGCACACTGTATTGAATTCGATTATTGTTCCAGATGTGGGATGGAGATACCTGAGGTAAGACTCAGTTTTATTTTATAATGTCTCAGAGCCCCTGAAAGGCGGTGAGTAAACTGCCGATGAAACACTTAGATGGGAATGTTTATGATTCTCCAACATGATGTAAGAACAGAAGAAATTTACAGCTACAGTTCCTTTCATAAGTGTTCACCCGCCTTGAACTTTTTCCATTTTGTAACGTCACTACCTACAATTGAAATGGACTATCAGGATTCTTATCATCTGCTTTTCACAATATATGGAATGACCTGTGACACAAAGGTTCATTAAACCAAAAAGCAGCCATTTTTTTGAGTGCATACTGTAAGTATTCACCAGCTTGGGCACCATATGTACAACCAACTTTGGCTGCAATTACAGCATGCAGACTTCTGGAATATGTCTTTATCACCTTCGCACATCTGGATCCTGATATTCCACCCCACACCTCACACTACACTACAGATGTGTATTTGTGTTTGAGTCTTAAGTCAGCCAACTTCAAAATGGCTGACTATAACTTTAAACATAGAACATTTAGTATATCCAAGAAATTGCTCTATGTTTTAAGAGGCAAAGTCATCAGCTTCTCAGACTGTAGTGGTAGTGAGCTATAAGGATATCTTAGTTCACATGGATTTTTGTGGCTGTTAAGCTGATGGAAGAACTTTGGGAGGATGTAGCGTAATGGTGCACTGATCACGGCTGAATGGCTTATCAGAGGGGATGTCAGAAGCTGAGCACAGAGTGATATTGAAGAAGATCTACTTTCCAGCATTCTGTAAGGCTCAATCTGCTACGGGATTAATTATCTGTTTCGACTGGTGGGCTCAGAGATGTCTACACATCAGCAAAAGGCCACAGCGTTTCTGAGACAAAAGAACAGTCAGTCTCAGTCTGTCTGTACAGTAAGTGACAAAGAAATACCAAGCAGCATTCTGGACAATTTTTTTTATATTCATTAGCAGATATACAGAGCTTTCAAACATTGTGAAACTGGACTTGTAGGTCGTTGGTAATATTTCATATTGTCTTTTGAGTGTTTGTTGGAGTCTTGGTAAACTTTTTTTCTATGACATTATTCCATACGGATTTTACCGGGGTAAAATTGTTGATTAAGTTTGAAGACCGTTTCTTCGATAGATGGTGTTTTGCTGTTCAGGAATTTATATTTCCATGAAAGCTTTCAATTTAGAATTTAGATGACAGAAACGTTACAAATCCTTTTGTAGCTGCAGTGGGCTTCAATGTAGCAAGTAATACTTTCATGTTTTCTTTGTTTTCGGCTCAAGGCAGGAGCTTTTGTTTCGGTTCTAGGCCTGTCACCGCCCTTTAATTACCGTTAAGTGTTCACCACTTTTGTGCCCCACCTTGATTTTTTTTTTCTTTGTTCTGAAGTTATACTTAATCCATGCTTCTTATTTTTTTTACACACTCTCTGGTTAGGCCTATGATCATTTTGTCTACCTGTGCTCCGACTGCAACTATGGATTTTCACCTAAGAAAAAGCAATGTTGATTTTTCACCCTTGAGTCATGCCTCATCAAGTTGCACATTACAAAAAGATTCTGGAACCCTAAAGATTTATGCTGCCTTTGAAAGATTTAAAGCATTTTATGACACCCCCTATATTACCAGGATAGTCTAGACTAACATAAAGATTATTAATCTACTTAATAACCACTGTTGTAATCATAAAGACTATGTGCTTATCCCAGGACCTTTATTCACAATAGCTCATACTGAACAACAGTTTTACCACACTTGTAGAGAATGTGTTCATGTGTTCCCTATTGCAGAGTTTGGTTCCTCTCAAGGTTTCTTACTCATATTGTTTCAAGGAGATTCTCCCTGTCCCTGCTTTATGACAATGTCTCCTGTGAAAAGCACTATAGAAATAAAATTTTAATTGAATTTCGATTTTCTTTACAGCTCAAGTGGACATATTGACATTGACAACATATCAAAGCTCATGAGCCAATCACAAAAGAATTCACCTGAAATTAGTTTAGAATTCTTAAGAATGTGAAGTTTTGGAACTTTAAATAGCAATATATATGTTGAATATGCCAATGTATTCACGTTTGATGTGTACACTGGTAAGATTAATGTCTATTTCTCTGTTTTCTTTTGACTAAAAGAAAAATGACATCTTAATCAATCACCTTCTGCCAGCAGTGCAGTTTTAGTTCTGTCACATCATTCCCGGAAAACTCAAGACCGAGTCTGGCTAAAGAATGGTATTTCCAGGGGATTTCTGCTACTGGATTTTAAAGCAGCCAGAAAATAAGGAAATTCTGCTGTCAGTCAGTCATGAACCAAGAGGCTAATATACCTGAAACTCAATCACTTACTCATTCATTCTTTATACTGCTTATCTTGTATAGCCTCGTGAGGGGCATAGAGCCTCTCCCAGGCGACTCGGGACACAAGCACACAGACTTACACACTTATTGACACACTATGGGCAATTTGGAAATATCAGTTAGCTTAATCTGCATGTCTCTGGACTGTGGGAGGAAACCAGAGTACGAGGAGGAAACCCACCATACACAGGGCGAACATGCAAACTCCATGCACACAGACTCAAGGCTCACAGAGTCTGGAGGTGCGAGCCCACATTGATAACTACTACACCACTACTGTATATTGCCTCATACTGGAAATAGTGTCAGAAAGAATAATCTGAACCCAAAGCGTAGTAAGGGTGTTGCTGAATTTCTTATTTTGGTTTATTCTAAACATTAAGGCAGATCTTATTTCATGTCAGAGAAAATGTAAAATTGTCTGTGCAAAAAAATCTTTATCTCTTAGACCTCCAGCATCGTAGCTGGTGTTCATTGTACATTGATCCTGTAAACCAAACTAGCAAACCCTCACTATCTGCTTTTTTGCTGGTAAATATGGATCTGAATCCAGAGCTCAGCAAAGTCAGTGCAAGGTGGGAATAATTATGTTTTTGGAGTATAAGCATTTTTTCATCTCTGATTATGCGTTTTCAAACTGCACTGTTTGCTTTATGCCTTCTGCATTAATAATGCATCCAAGAATAAGATTTCCTTAAATTTGTGGTAACTTTCACACTGTTATACTGAACATTATTTATACATGCAGTGCATTTAATCATTCAGAATCGCCAGGATGAAAGTGCATCGCTCCACTGCACACTTGTGAGATTTTCCGTCCAAATCATGGGCAGCTGATGCATTCATTGTAAAAATTCTCACGCATCAAAGAATGCTTACCTCGCTTAATAGCAAAGTCACACACCGACGTTCACACTAAGCTGTCTAAGCTCTGATATGCCTGGGGGTCCTCGCAGCAGTTTAGCAAAGCAGACAGACGTGTATGTATTTTATAAAGGCAACAAATGGTAAAGCATGACTATGTTACTCTCCGGTTTCAGTTTATCCTTAACTTATTCTATTCTAATAAACACAAAAGAAGCATAAGAAATTGTTTTGTTTTATATTCTTTAGAAATATTAGATGAAACCAGTATGATGGCTTTCTCAGAGATAAAAGAAGATAGGTGTAATGGCAGAATGTTGCCTCGCAGCTCCAGGGTCCCCGGTTTTGCATGTGATTTCCCTTTTCTGCATGGGTTTCCTCTGGCCTTTTTGGTTTCCTCCCACCTCCTAAAACATACTGTTGCTGTAAATTGTCTCTAGGTGTGAATTAAATGAGTGTGTGAGCATGTGTGCATGATGCTCTGCTATAGACTGGTGTTCCATTCAGGCTATATGCGTGACTCATGATATCTAGGTGTCTCTAAGGGGATTTTTTTTATACTAACCTTAAAGTCATTTCAGATGATGAACTTTGAATCCTTGAAAAAAAAAAATCAGACAATCCAAAGAGAATTTAAATAATGAAACATGAAAGGTTTCCAATGTTAAATCTTTTTCTTAAGACTTTCTCACTCTAGCGAGCGTTCCCAGTCTCAATTCAATAGTCAATATTTTAATTCCTTATCACACCTCATAAATCAGCAAATATGCATCATTTAATTTAGTGGCTGTTAAATTGGGACCTCTGGGATCAATGGGACAAAAGTGGGTCAGGGTGCATGAGGTCAGATGCTGACATGGCAGCTATTGAGACAAGGAACAAATATCAACGTTGTCTCAGAGCCTGGAGATTTCTCCCGTGGGAACTGGACAGGGTACGGTTCAAATGAAATGACCAGTCGTGTAACGTGTGATGTAGATACTTTCATAAAATGATCAACTAATGAATAAAAGTCCAGTGTCAGGATTTGATTTCTTTATTATTCTTGCTAGGTCAAAACGGTGGCTTGGCATTGGTCCTTTAAAAATATTAATTGACCATTATTTTATCTCAAACTCCAGTAGCCAGCTGTAATCGTGGCTATTTTGGTTTGGATGGCAAGTAGGTTTTCAGTGTAGACCACAACCGTTATGATGGGGACGTACTTCTTGTTTCTTGTTCAAGGGAATGGAGCTGTATTCAGGCATTAATAGGATTCGTGTTGATGTATGGGTTTGCATGTGCCACTTTCTGCTTTTTAAGTCAGTGTTTGATGATTATTGTTATCATAATCATGACTTAAGCAGATGTTAAATTTTCAGGGAAGAAAGTTTTTCATTAATAAAGGTGATTTGACTTTGAAATACATGAAAGAAATGTGGCCCGGAAAAAAACCCACGGATTTCATAAATGCTTGTTGGAGTTGCATCGACATTAGAAATTGCAGCTTTGTTCAGTAGTGAAAGCATGAGCAATTCCACATTCACAGTGCAACACGACATTAGTATTGGGACCAAACAGCTGTGACAACCACTTCTTAGTGAGGGAATAAAACTTAATTTGCACATAAAGCAGTGCACCCATCATGCATAGTGCCCATTGTACAAGCCTCTGGGTTCACTTCAGTTGGTCAGGTCTAGGCTCAGCAACATTATGTGGCAATAAAATGAAGTCAGCTTCCTTCATGAATGTACTGATCACACCAGTGGTTTATTTTTTTTCCTGATGCCATAGGAATATTCCAGGACTGACATTGTAAAAGAGTGGTTTTGGGAGCCACACGTGAATCGGCATACATTTCACACATGAATTAGCTACCACATAGTGTATCGTAATCAAAGCAAAAGGCACTCGAAATCTTAAAGTGTGAAACTTTTCTTTTTTCCTTTTTTTCCTTTTTTTTGGGCAGGCAGTCTATGTTTGTGTACGTCATCTAAACCTGTGACATCTTAATATATGGTTGAAATCTGCTTAGTTCGCTTGCCATTGTCTTAGTCTAAAATATAATAATAAAAAATAAAAGTATAATAATAATGATAATAATAATAATAATGGCCTATTAGGTTAGTTGTTCCCTTTCACCTGCAAATTGCTATGCCAGGAACAGTAGGTGTGAGGCAGGAATACAGCCTGGATGAGATGAGATGAGATGCCAGTTTATTGTAAGGCACTATGAACACAGTGTAGTGTAATTTCATGTAGGCAAATCTTTTTTTTTTAATTTTTATTTTTTTTACAAAAAACCCACATATGGTAGATTTGGGGAGAAACATGCATAGAAACCCACAGGCATCTTAGCAGTGCTGCCCACCATGCTAACCTGCCTTCCTGACATCCGCGAATAAGTCTAATTTCAAATGATGATCAAATCTGAATGCAGTGAAATGATGCTTGTTCTGTGTCTTATTTCAAAAGAAAGACATTCCTTTGGATTTGCTTACACTCTTCCACATTCTGGTGTCCAATTTTCCCATGAAGGTTTCCCCATGTCTCAAAAACCCATGCTACAGATCCCTTTCTTTGGATTCCCTCACCCTGAAATAAAGCTCCTACAAGAAATCCTCTGATCCTTTTTCGAAATCTGAAACATGAAATGTTTGAGGAAAAGCAGGAGGCCAGCTAAGTGCTGTGACACATGAACAAAGGAAATGTGCAGAATATCTAAATCTAAAGAGATTTTGTATGACAGGTCTTTTTTCTTTTGGGTGTTTAAACTAAAAAAGATACATGCATCTAAAATAATGTAACCAAACTAATATAAGCAGAAACATTTAGATCAAGATTGTACACATGATTTAAAAAAAAATGAGTATAAATCAGTTTTAATCATTTCATTTTCCATGGTTCTAACCTTCTATCCTCCTAAAAACTCTTCTTCTTTCTTTCCCACCTCTTCGTCCTCCAAGTCCAAGAATGATGGAATACTCTTTGAAAACTGGTTCCAGACCTATTCATGTCACCCATTCTCCTCTCTCTGAATAACCCAGCCAGTCATTTTTTTCCCCTCTCTCTCTCCCCCTCGCTTCAATATCTCCGCCCATTTGAATGCTAATTGAGAATAGCATTCAAAGCCAAGAGAGCAGGAGACACTGAATTCCAGAAACCCCACAGACGAAACCTGGGAAGAGATGAGTGGCCTCAGAATAGTGACATGGCCTTGCTTTCATAACAAGAAAGAATTTCACATTGTTTGTGTGAACCTTCAATTACTGCACTGGAGCTTACTCACCAAACATTTTAACATAGATAAACATAGAGCAGTCGTTCATCTTTTATATCCTGTGGTGTGCTGGGACATTCTAATTTTACTTTTACGCCGTCAATTATAGTCAGACGTAATGTCTACTGTATATGGCTGAGCTATTAAAAGCTTTTAAATACCGCATGGACGAATACCATTCTATTCGGAGCGGTCGGAAGGTGTTGATTAATTTTCTATAACAGCACAGCTCTGACCTTATTTTATAATATTATCATGTCTGTGATAACAATGCATGCAAAGTTTTGCATGTTCCATATAAATATTTAATATGGAATACCTATATATCTATATAGGTTTATTTTGCTTTTAGGACAACTTACTGTATTTTTACCAAGGTTTAAAGTTATTCGCAAATTTTGCTGTAGCATGAAGGGAATAAAACACTTAAATATATGAATTCAAATACAGTACTGTGCAAAGGTCTCGAGCCACTCCTTAGTTCCTTATCTTAAATTAAAATAAATGTATTTATGTGGGTTAAATTAAAGAAATTGGAACAAGTGTTTTAATGTGACAGTCTACAAATTGCGTAAAGATACAATTTAAAATTGGTTGTTTATGTAACAACCTCAGCAGCAACCTCATTTCCCCTCTCGTCTGTTCCAATAACTCAGCGTTCAGCATCACCAATGTGTTCTTATCACCAGCCTGATCATCTGCACTTGTTTCTCACTGGTTCATGCATTAAGTTAGATGGTTTTTTTTCTGTGTTTGAATGATTCATAGGTCACTGAGCAGACTAACAAACAAAACACATTCCTTCCAGGGACTGGATTTAAAATGTGAGCCAAAAGCATTGGCGAAAAATGTCCTTCAGGAAACACGGAGAACTACAGTATTCCACATAATTACATTAAAAGTACTCAAGACTTTTTCACATTGTTGCACATCACCAAGTATTTAAAAAATGGCTCAAATAAAATAAAAAAAATCTGTTGTTCTGTTTATTCTATCTTGCAATGTGCAAAGTGCTAAAGGTTGTAAATGGGTTCCCTGTCTCACTGGATTTGTTGTTAAACTCCACAGCTTGCTCTGCGTATTTTAAATCTTTAATTACTTGTAAGTATACACTACTCTCCCAGACTGGTCTGAATGAGTAGCTGTAGGATAATCAGTGAGAGACGGTGGTAGCATTAACTGCTGACAAGTGCTCATCAGGGCCCACTCATGGCTGCATATTGACCACTAATGGAGGAGAAAGGATGATTTGGTGATCAAGCAGGTCATACTCTCTGTAAAAGGTAGTGTAGTGTCTGTAAAAGCTCTGAACATTGAGGATATGTTAATGGGGGTCATTGGGACTATTCAAATGAATAGGTATGCTTTGCCAGACGGGTTCAATGTCTGGTTACAGTGCCAAGATTTTTTTGACAGCAAGATGAATGGTGTATTGAAATGATAGTATGTCAAAAGAGGAGATACAGTATATCACAATAATGTGCAGATCCGGACAAAGACACATTCTCGATAATGTCAAGGTTCTTCAGGCTGACAGCATCTTTGTAGGTAGGCATTAATATAGACATACATTGTAATCACACAACAATAGTATTAGTGAGTCAATGGGCAGTAGTGGTTTAGGAGGTTGAGGGTCTGGGTTACTGATCGGAGGGTCGGATTTTTGAACCTCTGTTGGGGCCTAGGGCAAGACCCTTAACCCTACACCCCATACAACCCAGCCATTGTATGCAGTGCTAATCCCAAAATCGTTCGGAAAATGGGAGGGTTACTCCGACAAGAGTCTGGAATAAAAGCTGTGCCAGATCCGATTTGACGACCACTAGGATGAAAGGGACATAGCCCAAGGAAAAAAATGATTAGTCAGTCACAGGAAACAAATCGAGCATCTCAGCATATTTAATACACAGCCAGTAGCTACTCACCTTGTTTGCATATTTCCAATTTAATCGGTTAAACCTCTAAGGCACTTTGTCGTCAAATTGTGTAGAAGCCATTGTGTTTCCTATTATTGTTTTTGCAGTAAAGAAAAAAATTAGGTTTATTTTACAAACACTTTGTGTAAAACATTGAGTTGTAAATCATTTACTGAAGTTGCAGGCTGTGGCTTTGTAGTGGTCCTAACCAATTTCATTTCCCCTAATTGAAGACACGAACACAGATGATGCACCTCTTCACAGTTGTCAAAAGCTCTCAATTTTATCTCATTACCACTTGTTCACGGTGCTGCTTAGGGTTTTTATAACGGTTTTTTGGGGGGTAATTGCAGATCTCAGTGATGATGATCTCAGTTGCAAATTCATTGGAACCGTATGAATTTATTACAATTCGCAGGCAGCCTTCTACAGTAAATAAAGCTTCTATTCAGATCATTTTCTTAGAGGTAAACACTCAGCTGTAGGGCTCTACGTGGTTCTCCAGGGAGGCTACCGAAGAAATCTTAAGTGCTCTAGAAAATAAAAGATGAATTACACTCTACCATTTCTAAATGTGTAAGCATGCTAAGATCATTAATTCACATTTCCAGTGCGTGCTTAAAGGAAAAACATCTGTTGTAGGGTTTTAGCAGGAGAAAACTGGAAAAGATGGGCTAAATTGAAAATATTCTTTAGAGCGTTGTCATCTAAAAAATCTTCTTTGGTACTTAAAGAGCCAGTACTATGATTTAAGCCATTGCTGTTGGTTTTGTAATAAGTTAAAGAATGATGTGATGTTTCAAATGTCTATATTATAATTCTTGATACTTTATATTGATTTTAATATTAGAATAGAATAGAATAGTCTTTATTGTCATTGCAACAAGTACAATGAAATTAAAAGTACGATCCCTTGATGCAAAACACACATTTTTTGAACTCAACTTTGAAAATAATATTAATACTGATTATGTTATATAATATTAATTATTGATTAAGTTTAAATTGTAGATTCTGCACTAACCAAAATTGTTAAGGACCTAGGAAGTGAAAGATACTTTTAAGAAACAGTTCTTCTGTTTTAAAAAGAACGATTATTTTAAGAAGTGTGTTTGTAACAAGACATAAGTCTGGCTTGGTTGGAATGCATATGGTCCATTCATCATCAGGCACAAGGCAATCTGAGAAACTCTCAATAAATATTTTGGTTATCATGTAACCATCCAACCCTACTACCACTTGAGGAAAGATATTCAATTTGTCATCTCATCATCTATACCACTTTATCCTGTATAAAGGATCGCACAGGGCCTGGAGCCTATCCCAGTAAACTTAAGGCATGAGATTGGGTACATCCTAGATTTACATTTAAACTTTTGTTTTCCTTTAAACTGTAATCATCTTCCTTTTAAGTAGGGTAAATATAGAGGAGTATGTCGAACATGTTGGCATTCAGCATCTAGGACACCAAGTTCCATGTTGAAGAGAGCAATAATTAATATTTTGTGATCTGTCCTGTGATCTAAGCATCTGACTACTTTGTTGCATTAAAGGTCTCCAGCTGGAATTGATGGCTCCCTTCCAGACTTACTTGATGTACTGTGATCTAGTCATTAAATCCCTCGCCCTTCTCCCCTCAATATGAAGCAGTGCTCGGTGGAAATAGGAGTAAAAAGAGTAAAGACTAATAAACCCGTGTCAGTCTCCTTGGTGCTCGTCAATTCTGACGCATCTGTCCCTAACAGCCACTGAATATATTTATTACTAAAGACAACTTCCAAAATAGCTTGTACAATGTGGAAACATTAAGAGGGATGCCTCTAAGCTCAAGCTGTCGTTCACAAGTCTGCCCCCTTGGCGTCTTGGCATGAAGACCATATCTGCATTTGCCATTTCCATTCTTAGTAATCCTCACCCACCCTCTTCACCGCCCAGCTCAGGCTCTCAATATCCCACATAGGGAGTGTGGAGGATGAGATTAAACATGCAAAATGCCTAATGAAAAGGAAGGGAAAGAGCAAGGAGAAGAGGCCACATGGTGAAAAACAGTCTGCTACTCATGCTATATGTGGTTGGCATTGGATCATGATATAGCGCATACAGATACCAATAAAATTTGGATATGTTACATCAGTGTCCCTGAAGCAGTAACGCCCAGCTTATTTTAGTGTTTGTCCTGAGCCACCTGTTCATCAAGTTATCAACGGAGGGATATTCCTTTGGAAGAATGTTGTTGATCTCTCCAGTACCATTCTAGAATTTTTGTAGAGTTTGTGCCAAAGTGCATTTTAGATGTTCTGGTTGTTCAGGGTTGCTGTGATCACACTAGCACACTATAGTTGATATTTTTGGCAATTTGTCACACATTAGATATTAGGAAAAGAAACTACATGACCTGGGTTGCTGATTTTGATATAATTCTTCTAATGTGTGCAGGATGTCCAAATTAAGTCATGAGGGTAAGTCCAAAGTATCCCAGGTTTGTGGGCAAACTACAAACCTGGATTAGAGAATCAGTGTTCAGAAAGTTCAATAGGTGAAGTCTTCACATTATTTTGTAATACTGCTAGAAACTTGGCGGCACGTTGGCTCAGTGGTGAGCACTATCGGCTTGCACCTTCGGTGTCAGGTTCGATTTCTGCCTGGGGTCTGTGTGCATGGAGTTTGCATGTTCTCCCTGTGCTTGGTGGGTTTCCTCCGGGTACTCCGGTTTCCTCCCACAGTCCAAATACATGCAGATTAGGTTAACTGGCATTCCCAAATTGCCATAGTGTGTGTGCCCTGCGATGGATTGGCACCCTGTCCAAGGTGTACCCTGCCTTGTGCAGTTGCATAATTCCATAACTAAATAAATAACTAAATAAATAAATAAAAAGCCTTTTTTTTCTTGTTCCAGACTCAGATGAGATTTGTAGTGGACCTCATTATGTTTTCATGTTAGGAATTTGTGTGTGCAGGAACATCAACATCCAACAGCTGCCACTAAACGGTCCTGTGCTTGTTGGAGCTGATAACATGCTTTGCTAAATGTTTGATGAATAGAGCATGCGGATGAAGAGAGAAAGAGAAAAGAGAGAACAAAAAAGAGGAAGATGAAAGAGTAACGCTGTACTTTGGTTGAATGATCGCTGGAGACTGGAACCACCTGCATCCCTTATTCTCTGTAATCCAGCTGTTTATAATAAGGGAAATGAATAGAAAAGGAGTGTATTTCATAACATATCCATTAGATATATTACTGTCAACTGTTCTCTGATTGTCTTTGTGTTTATTATTTCTGGGTGTGGATTATGTACAAGTGCTTTTGAGGCAGTTAGGGCTTGAGGACAAGTACAAACTTGTGATTATTTGTGCTGACTTTTTTTCATCAGAACAATAACTGACTTTACAGTTGGGTTCCAAAAGAAATTGAGAAAAGTATTTATATTTAAGTCCATCTAAACGGTTGTTACACTTTGGACAGACATGAGATTTAACATGATAAAATATAAAGAATGTGCACTTTTGCCAAAGCTACAGTATGAAAGGAAGAAAAGCTTTCCGGCTTTTGCTTTTGTTTTTCAACACCGCAGGACATTTTGAGCCGATTACACGCCTTTTTATCTGTTGACTCACGACTTGAAAGAGAATTCACGAGTTTGTTTCAAATTCGGAATAAATCGACCTCGTTCTCAATTTGGCTTCGAAGTTATGCATTCTCTCAGTTGTTATGGCAGCTCATATAAACTCTATATAAATTTTCTACAGTGTCATTTTTGATACTGACCGACAGAGAATCCCAGAAGCTTTTGATGCAGCATATTTTAGGTCTCATCTTGTGCGGTGGAAACCCACCCACCCACTAGTCAAGAGGAAGAGACGTGAGAAGCTGAATGTGCATAATTCCATATTCATATGAACAGACACCCTTATAAATGATACTTTTAGTTAGAATTGCTTTTTTTTGTCATGTGAGACTAAGAAACTAAAACACAAAGCAGGTCAAAGAAAGCAGTTAGCGTTGCACTGGAAACGGCGACGCGTGGCGTTTTTGTGATTCTTGTGTGGTTATTGGATTCTTCGTCATTCCAGGAATTCTCTGGATCACCCGCAACAAGTATCATTTAGGTGATATTTTTCAAAATGTTTCATTAAAGTCTAATTATGCAATTCTCCCTCCAGTGCATTACCGTGAAGGCGGTACCCGAGACCGGTGGGTTTTGAGCCCTTTATTAGGTGTAAATAAATGCTAACACCAGTGAACAGCATGTTCACCCAGCCTCTCCGCACACCAGTGAATCCGAGGATCCTTTTCATTCCGGTTATATCCTGCTGTGAACCCTTCTGTGCAGCCTCATAACAATTCTTCTTCTCACGTTCCCTGTAGTCCGTATTTAAGTAAGAAGGCTGTCGAGTGTTGATATGCTCTTTAGTGTAGGGTGGCTTGAATGAAATGTATCTGCCTTTCCTCATTTCTGAGGCGTATGATAGACTTGTGTGGGGATTGATTTATTCCTCTTATCTCTCACTGCCCCTCCATGCAGAAGGGTTATAGACGGATGGGCCTCTACCCGTCTCCGTCTCCGTCTCTCTCTCTCTGTCTCCAAGAGAGACTGGCCCAAAACTGATAGGCGAGCAAGAGGCAAATTGGAAGGGATTAACCTCATGTGACAGCAAAGCCCCTCAGCCGGCACACCGAGGGCTAATATCCATCCAGAGCTGACCTTGCAGCTCGGTGCTAAGACCCGGTGAATAGTAAAATGCAAAGAGCAGCAAGAATCGTCTTGTGACGCCAGAGATGAGGCTACAACAGGGACTGGGGGTTCAAATGAGGTCTTTTCGCCTTCTTTCAATATCACTTGCTGCCACAAAGCAGCTAATGCAGCCACCACATTATACATTCAAAGTGACGGCAGACTTCATCTTCATGCCTAGACTACAGAAAAGCATTGCTGTAGATTGTCTAGCTCTCCTCTAATATGCTTCTTTTGTCATGGTCAGTACATCAGTAGTGAAATAGTGTTTTTTTTCCCCTATTTATGCATCTATGGACAGTAGAAGACACTTGTTTCTTATTTATCACATAGACTTTAAAAGCTGAGTAACTTTCAGTAACATTAAATAGGGGGTGATGAGTTAATTAACATTATATTTACTTAAAAAAAAAAAAAAAACACTTAACTGTATTTGTGTCTCTTCTCTGCAGGTCTTCTCATTGGCTCGGGATGCGCCCTGTACCCCCTCGGCTGGGACAGTGAGGAGGTCAAACAGACATGTGACAACCGCTCAGCCCAGTTTGTACTGGGTAAGTCGAACTATATCATTTGACAGGAAATTCATTAATCTCAGACACAGCACTGTGTTCATGCTAGAGTGATGCCATGAAAAATCCTTTTTCATTACTACTGCTATCTGCACTTGTCAGATGCGAGCTTATACAGAATTTTGTCAAGAGGTTCAGTAATGTATTTCACAGAATTTAGGATGCAGTGTTGCAAATATAATGTTCCTGCGATGCTCTGACACCATGCTGTGAGAGAAAGTGTTATACCAAACCATGTAGTCAAGTCCAAATCAAATGGTTGCATTAAATGTTGAATGCTGAGGTCTGATCATCTGACTGCTTTTGAAGGAAGCATACATTTTTCATTTAAGGTAATTCTGTATGCCTTTTGGACAAAAATTGTGGAGGAAATCAAGTTATTATTTTTTCTTCCCTTATTAGAAATAGCTGATCTAGCTGATCAGAAAACATATTTGTACTATTATACCCAACTATACTTTTTTCCATATTGACTATTAACAAATTTCTTTTTAGCTTTTGACTCTTTATCCTAAAGTATGTATATATTTTGGATTTTTTCATTCTGGCATTAACTGTACTACTTCAAAGTGTGCTTCAAACGTATTTCTATATTGTACCTTTATAACTAACAGCCAAAACATGTCATTAGTGCTAAAAAGTGTCTCACCTCTGTGAATTTTCAGACAGGTTCATATGACACCATTTTTCTAAATGCTTCTTATCTCCCGATCCATCCTCAGGAGATAAGAAGCTATAAGCTTGGGGATCCATACAAGTTTTTTGTAAATATACATACATATACATATACTTATTTTTATCAGATAAAAAGAAATACATTTGCTAAATACAATTTCATGCCCTTCTATGTAGTGTCTGTAACTTTTTCCAATCTTTCAATGATCTCAATTGTCATTCAGATGAAACTTGGCCAATTTAGATTTCACATAAAAAAGACATAAACCTGATAAAGTGTGTTATTCTAAATTGCAAAATTGTTAAGATATTGAAACACAAATTTGACATGGTTACGGACACTACATATTCTACACTACTACATATTTTACAAAAAAAACAAAGCAATTTAAGCAACCATTTTTACAGGTCATATGCTTCTAAAAGCTTACATCAATTATAGTATCAATACTCATAAAGAAAAATTAATAATTAGCATTTTTTATTATTATTGTTTGAAGCGAAACGGTATAATAAAAAAATTGGCATTTTTGGGGCACATATAAAACTACCTCTCCAAAACTTAATTTTTTTAGGGAAGAAAAATAGGTCACTTCCATGTTGAATAAACTTTGTTTTAAACTTTCTTTGTCACCCACATTTTCTGTATTATATGTATAACATTTAAAAATGTACTGTACTGCTTCCTTCTGGGGCACTAAATCATTGGCATCAGCGCATCAAGGCATCTGCCATCTATTTTAGATGCACTCATTTAAATGATGTGCTTCCCAATATTCAGAGCCTTCAGAGCATCGGAAGTGGCACTTACTACAAGTGTGGGGTTTTCCCATAATCACAGTGAACACACGGCTCCATCTGAACACACGATGACACTGTGCTCATGTTATCAATATTCATGTTAACATATCTCAATAAACTGTCTGTAGACAGTTCTGACTGTAACACATCCTTAAGGCACCCAGGAAAATCTTACGGCATTAAATCCAAATGTAATGCTCCTTAGTTAACTGTTAGCTGGGTGTTAGCATAGCCATGCTACGAATAGAGTATATTGCAGCAGAGATCAATTTTTAATTCACCAGTGATGACAGTTCTGGAGTGTGTGTGGAGCTTTTTGATCTCATAGTGGCAAGGGAAAATTTTGGAAGCAGAGCTGAGGCAATACAAATGCATATAAAGAATTCTGAGAATAATTTTTCCAATTTATTCGATTCATGTCAGGCGATATTAAATGGTCCTCTCATATTGATTGTCCTTTAGGTGATCATGTAGCTGTCATGTTCAGAGAAAAGAGCTTCCGCGTGTGAAAAGGGAACGTTCAGCGCAGTGACGTCTATCAATAGCTCAAGATGGATAATATTAGATTCGAGCAATAGATTTTTTTTTTTTTTTTATGATGATAAAAGCTAAGCACTAAGAAATCTTTGGACATTGTGTGTCTACTTCTAGCTTCCCGTTCAAAAGACGTTTTGGGTTAAAAAAGCACGATAAAGTGGACACCGAACCTCACTTGTTACAGATGTGTCAATGGCAGGGAATAAAACATTTCAGCCCTAACAGGGAGCAAATCTGTAGGGTGTTTCAGTATATAATCATCTGAGATGAATGTAATGGATAAAGGGATGTACAGTACTGTACGTCAGGCGACATGTCTTCAGACCATGTGCTCTTTATTTATTTGGTGTTTTCCTCGATTCCACAAAACGTTCTAATGCTCTTAAGACTTCTCAAATCTTCTTAAATCTTAATTCATTTGTATTCCAGCTAATGATCTGATGTTGGTGAAAAAGGAAAATTCTAATAGTGTGGTAAAGCTCATAGTGTGGTATTTTACCTTTAAAAGTCAGGAAGATATTAGCAAAGCGAGCCTTTTTATGCACCAGCGTCCAGGTTGCACGTTTCAGCCTGAAAGTCGTTACTTTACCTCTTTTTTTTTTTCCAGTACATTTAATGCCATACTAAATAAACTGCAGAACATATAACAGTTTTGTATATTGTCTCCACTTTGGGCGTTTAAATTATTCTCTCAGGCTCTTTATAACCTAATTTTGAATGCATAAGTGTTTTACAATGTAGTTTACTCACTGTGCATGAATGCCACTGGCAGTCTAACTTAATGCCCCAGTTGGGAATCACTTTCATGCAGGCTTTAAGAAGGGGAAAAGAAAAAAACAGCACTTTGGGGAATGTGCAATCCGGCACAGAAATGTGCAATAAGCACCGTGTCAGCAAGTCTTGAATAGGAATTATGGTGTTAAACCATTCAGTACAATATGTTCCACTTTCCACAAATAAACGCACCATCACTGATTCAAATATGCCACATTTGCTCCATAAGAACAATAGTACTTTTTTGGGGGGCTAAAATGGCTAAGAGCCTTATTGTATGTAGATATGGAGTAAATAAATGCTATTCTGTACCCTCCTTTTATATTAATTCATTGTTCATAAATATAAACCTTGCTCATGGGGGGAAAAATGTTGCGTGTGAAATAGCCAAGTCTGACCTTTAGATGACGAGCTCTGTTTCGAAAGGTTCCCCTTGCATGAAATATCCATAGTTGCTTAAAGGAAAGACAAAATTCAGTCAGAATAACACCCTCGTGAGCCGTGATTACAAGAACTACACGCAAAGCACCTACAGAGACAGTATGCTAACTGATTTCTTTTTGTGTTGAAAATAAATGTCATTTTTGAGATATGGCATATTATGTACATATCACAAGACAAGCAGAAAACGTTATTGTATTTCCCATCAAATTATGCACAGGTGGCTAAAAAAGTTTGACTTCTCTCCAAGAGCGATGATCATGTCTATTTTGTCTTGAGCTATAACTCTTCTGTAAGAGGTCCCGATGAAAAATAATATCCGTGGAAACAGAAGTTGTTAAAGCCCAGTGTCTGGTTTATTATGCCGTTTGTCAGCATAGAATATATTACAATATTAAAAACATGTCAGGCGGATGCAAATTCAAGCGCAGATCTTTATTGAGGGAAAATACAAGCGAAACAGTAAACAATGTGGAAACAATTATCTTGGACGCTTGCTGTGGCATGAGGCAGACTCATAGAGAGTAGGAGCAGAACCGTGGAAACCATAACAACAAACAACGTGAACAACAAAAGCTAGACAACAGCAAAAAAAAAACAGAAACGTACATACTAGTGCTGATCAGGACGGGATACAAGATACTGTACGAACAGTAAATAACTTGTAAATAATCCCAGCTATACTGTACATCCTCCTTCAGTTTGCCTCTTTAAATGAGTTTCACTGGGGTTTCGTTCCTCTGTGTGATGCATGACTGGCCCTTCTTCACACCAGGGAGTGACACTTTAGGAATGTGAATGGTCTTTTGTTGTTTGCTCGACTAAAATCAATAAGAGGAATCCGACACCAAGTCTTACTCAAAACATACAAGTACCGTATCTGTATATATTACATACAGGATAAAGCGGTATAGATGATGAGTTTTCTCATAGAAAATAATCTAAAAATTTGGACTGAAAGTCATTTAATCTCTTCAATAATTTTTTCCTATATTTATTTCAGCCCATTTACTGCAAGCAGTAAACAAAACATACAGTATATCGATTTTTCTTTTTAAATTATGTTTAGACCTAATGTCTGGATCTAATGTTAATTAGTTAGTGAGTGAAAGTTTCAATGTGATTATTGAATAGATGATCTAAAATGCATTTTATCTATGTTATTCAAGAATATAAAGCCACATTTGACAACCAAATTAATGGTTGAAGACTGTTTGCTTCTTTTCTTTTAAGGCAATTAAAACGTTAGAAGTAGCAGTTGTAATCATGTTTAAAACAGCTGAAACGGTGTAACTTGAGGTGTTTGCACTAACTGTTTATTTACATCTGTTTCATGTGCAGGCTCGTGTGAGATCGGCTGGGCATATTACTGCACCGGAGCGGGCGCTGCTGCAGCCATGCTGATCTGCACCTGGCTGGCTTGCTTCGCCGGCAAGAAACAGAAGCAGTACCCGTATTAGGAAAGAATCAGACAGCTTCAGCTTTAGCATCAGCTTTAAGCACAAAGCCAACGGCACAGAGCAGCCAAGGACGAATGTCTCAGCGTGGACTATAGAGAGCAGAGTCGCTCTTTCACCTAAGGCATGAGCACTTTCTCTATTTCTTCTTTTCCAGCTGCTGGGATCCTCTCACAGACTGAATGCCCATACATGGAAGTATCTATTGATATAAAACAGACTAAATCCCCCAAGCAGCCGATGCTCTCGCATATCAAACATGTCTAGAGGACGAATGTCAAACCATCAGAAGGACCAATTACACTTAATGTCTTCTCTTTATCCTGAGAGTGCTCTTTTTCTTCTATGTTCAGTGTACTAGTGCTAGTTAAGTCTGTTTTAAAGGTATCCATAATGTGCATCATTATTATGAATCAGTTATATTTACATATCCATTTTCACATTACAATACAAAATGCAATAATTGTCATATTCACCATACAGTGTTAAATACGCATTATCAGAAGGTTAATGTCTATCATTTTATCATCATGTATACTATGGAAACCGTAAACACTATATACGTACATTGTGATTTACAGTATATGCTTCATATCAACACATTTTGTGATAACATACAAAACATGTATTGTATTAGCCGTTATATGTTGTAAATAAAGTCTTTCCTTCAACATAATATTTTGTGCCTTAAACATGTACTTTAATATGTACAGATGAGTTTTTATTCCCCTTTAAGACCTCTTACAGTGTGTTTAAGATGCAATTTTACAGTATCCTGTATAGAAAATACAGTATTACATCTGTGTCTGAAATGGTATCATACTTTTTTTTCCTTTTATTTTTACTATTTTTGAGATTATGTACAAACAAGTATTCTATTTTCTGCTAGGGTGCATCGCTTCGATGCATAACTTTTGCAAATAATGTGGTATGTCAAAAATGAACTAACAGAGCCCCTAAAGGGACTTGTGGTGGGGGGACTATAATTATCTGTTGCACACCAGATAATTATAGGTCGTTTTTTTTATACATCTCCCTTTAGGGGCTCTCATCAAGCATGAACTTGATATTCTCCATCATGCTTTTTATGTGACTTGGCAATGACAAATCTCTCAAAATTGCAAATTCTGAAGTGGCAAGTGCTTAAGATTTTGTCCTTCGCGTTTTTAAGCATAAACTAATGTGAAAACCTTTAGCGAAATGCATACGTTTACACTTACAAATAATGAATTTCATTTAAAAAAAAACATAAAACCATCACACACCCGTGAATTGAAACCATTCCAGATGAATCTGATGAGAAAGTGCCATGAGTGTGCCAAGCTGTCACTCGCTCACTCATTGAGTGATTTGGGTTTTGAAGCCCACCTCCGCATTGTGTGTTCTTCTAGTGCTTGGTGGGTTTCCTCCATGTAATTCAAGTTTTTCTGACAGTCCAATGACATGCCATGTATGTTGTTTGGCTTCTCTAAACTTGCCCTTAGTGTGTGTGATGGTTTTGTTGGTCATTTTAATTGAAACATCTCATTTATGCAATTATATACCAACTAATGTAATGCACCTATAATCGTCTGACTTGCATTCGTTTTATTAGTGATAGTGAACATACAGGTGTTTTTATTAAAATGGACAATTTGGTCCACAAAAAGTGGAGTTCACATTTACTATTCAATTGCAACTTTCTCAAAATTCATGACCTACATAAATCTGTGCAATTGAACCTTCTATATAAAATATATTTAAGCCAACACATATAACCCATACCAAACTGATACCACAACCACTGGTATTTGGTACCATTGGTAACCATTGAATTTTGATACATTCCCCAATATTTTCACTTCTGCATATTTTTCCTGCACTTGTCCATCCTTGATGAATAGCCTGTAGTTTCACGCAAGCATACAAGTTCATCTTGAGAAGTGAAAAACAAAAGACATCATTTCCCAGTTTAGGAGTCCGGAGAGGTTTGCTGTTAATCCTCACCGTACTAAGGTCAGGTGTTATGGCTGCTGGCTCGGAAGATCTGAAGTGTTCGCTGTCCAGAGGGAATTACTGGAGCATTTGCAAGGTAACAAGTTTGTGGCTGAAATTCTCAATCAATGACCAGTAGAAGCAATCAGCCATAGAGCTATGCCCTTTCTGCAAAATGTCTTCGATTACTTTCTCTCTCAGGCACGAAAAGGATCTTTTACAAAAGAAGGTTAATGATAATGTGAGGACAGATATCTAGCTTAATTGTTGATTACGCAGAGAAGCGTAAATGTTGTGGGCTACTTAAATTATACAAGCAGCCTTTGGCCTACTAATCATGACAAACTTACTAGCATTTGATTTAACAGTAACCACAAAGAAAGCCATATTTGAAGTGTAACTGTAACATTTTTAATCCAGCTGGCTGACAGATCAGAGCTTTATATATAAATAGCATGATATGTGGGATTAGAGCTTCAGTTCTCCATATTAAAAAGCTCTTGCGCTCACTTGAGCTGCATGGTTGACTACATTGATGTTTGTTCTACTCCAAAGGATTTATAGACAGTGTCCATTTGCACCGGGGTAAAATTAGGCACCCTTAAACACAAGAACATTCTCATAGCAGCATTAACTAATTGAACAGCTAGGGTGCTCTTATAGCTAGATTAACTTATATTACCCATGTCCTTCACTTAGCGATCCAAGTAAGACTTGTTAATAAAAACAAGCACTAAAATGCTAGCTAACATTAGCATATTACACTGAGTAATGGACTCACCGCAACTGCTTCACAAATTACCCAGTATAACCTAACCCAGTGGTTCTCAGTCCAGGTCCAGGCATGTCCTTCTGTCCTGGACACTTTAATGCTGTCTCAGCTCCCACCACACCAATTAACCAATTAACAGCATTTTCTTAATTAAGTTAAGCATTTATTTGTCACATATACATTACAATGACATTTATTTCCAGTCTTTACATTACAAAGGGCACACCAATCGCAATCTGGTGGAGCTAGGGCATGAACCAGCAACCTTCCAATCGGTAGATAACTCAGTGCCTTCGGCCCTTTTAAGCTACCACTGCCTTGTTAAAGTGTGTGTGGCAGATCATGAAAAAAATAAAATATGCAGGAATCCCATGCTGCAGGAATAAAATTGAGAACCAATGACCTGACCTAACCCAACCATTAGCTGATTTGTTCATGAGAAAAAAAATAGCACACACTAGCAGGGTTTTATTGGTGCATGCATCAAATTAGTCCAGCTTCACCAGTTGTGGCTTGTTACCAACCAAAGCCAGCTAACTGCGCCAGGTTTTCTCAGACAGGACCTGTTTGCATTTATCTAATATTAGGTTCACAGTGACAATAAGGCTGGTACCTACTGTAGCTTCAACATCAAGCTCACTAACATTATGCCAAGTGCTCTTGTGTAATTATGCTCTCTGATTGGTATCAAGTGGTGGAGAGAAGTAGATGAAGTTACAGGACAGGACTAAATTGGGAGCAAATACATCAGTACGTCTTCATTCCTTATACTTCAGACTACCTTTTTAGTAGTTAAGGCCAGAAGAAAAGAAAAATAAACAAACAAACAATCAAAAAAGCACTTTGGTCTCGCACCTCCAGGGTTGAGGGTTCGATTCCTGCCTCAGGTTTGTGGGTTTCCTCCAGGTACTCTGGTTTCCTCCCACAGTCCAAAGACATGCAGATTCGCTTGGTTGGCATTCCCAAATTGGCCGTGTGTTCATGCCCTGTTCTGTGTGACCCTGTACAGGATAAAGCATTATAGAAGATGAATGAATGAAACATGGATTACTGTACTTGGATTACAGATCTGATTTCAGAAATAGAATATTCATGAAATTATGACCACATGCTTTCAACTTATTTCAAAAACTGGGGAAACATTTTGACTATGGTTTTGCTTCTTTTACTTTTCTATTTCCTGAACAGGTACTGTATAATAGCATGCGAATGCATTTATATGTCACACTCCAGTATCTAACAAATGTATATCAAACCCAGTTAATAAACATATTCATCACTTATAAGTTCAAAGTTCCTATTTTGAACCCTTTATTAAATTATAGTTTATATTTGCAGTCTGACTCTGCTTCACTCACGTTTGAGGAATCTGAGGTTTTTTTTGGTATTCCTCTCTCTGTCGTATAACATCTGTTCTGTCAAAAGGGCTTTGTGTGTGTGATCGTTACCAGGCATCTGATACACATCTGAACTGCAGTATAGCCTGACATATTGGGTTGCTTAATCCTCCATCTCAGCCTGAGTGTTTACAGCCTGGAATGAAAGATGTAGGAAACCATGAATTTACATTGAAACGCCTAGGAACAATTTCTTTTTGAAATGGGTCATTTTTGGGAGGTAGGAGGAAACTTGAAAACCTGGCAGAAACCTACACACATATGGGGAACACAGATAAACCACCACACAGACAGTAACACAAAATCAGCATTGAACCAGGGGCCAAGGGTGCACAATAAAAAATAAAAATGCCCTTTTATACTTGATTTACAATAATGCACAGGAGTGCTTTCTCTTGCATGCAGTAAATGGGAAATTTTAAAGTCTTGTCATACGATACCAATGGCTCAGCAGTTTGGAAAAAAAAAAGATCAGCACAACTAAGCTATAATACCTACAAATATTTCTAGTCTCAAATGTACCAGGGGTGTGCAAGTCTAAATGGGACTTTTCATTGTGCAGTATAACACATTTATGAGAGTTCCTGTAATGTGCTGGTGGTCCTCACTTTCTTGCAGGGGTAAAATTTACCTAGTTCCTACATATACAATCAATCATTAAATAAAAGATGGCACATTTAGTGGAACTAACAGAAGTTATTCTGTTTATGTACACATTCAATTCAATTTGATCACAGATAGAAATCTAGCTGGATAATGAGCAAGCCTGAGGAGGCAGTGGAGAAGAAAAAAATCCTGGAGATGACATAAAGAAGAAAGCTTGAGAGAAACCAAAAAAAGTCATCCCATCAACTTTTGAGTGACACACCGTATAGTGGGATTATGAATCTTTATGGTAAACAGTCACATAGAGAAGGAAGTCATTGCTCTTTTTTTTAAGATACAGAATACAGACTATTTAGCATGAGTATATAAGAGTTCTGGGATCAATACAACATTTATTATATACAACCATAGTGTATTTTTTATGAATATAACTTTGTAACTTGAAATCTATGAAAATCTTTAAATGAATATGAAAAGTAGAAAGGGAACTCCAGATGCAACTTCAACAGGAATATAACAAATTATTACACCATATCATGTACAAAATGTCAGTAATTTAATACAAGGGGGTATCAAGAAGTTTTGAGATTTGCTCGCCACAGATCCGGTCGCTTGCACTATACGTCCTTTCTCTGACACCTTAAAACCAGGCAGTAGAATTTGCTATTGCCAGTCTGGCCCCTGGGGACGAATTTTCGATGCACAATAATGTAAATGTCAAAAAAGACAATGAGCATGCACTTGGTTGAGCTGTGGACCTCCCTCGCCTTTTCAGTCATGGAGATAATAGGCTCTTCTACTGTTTTGTCACCGCAAATGATCCTCGGGTCATCCAGGGCACGCTGGCGGAGTTCTTGGCAGTCTTGGCAGTAGTTTCTTCTGCTCCTGGGTCAGCAGCCTGGAGACGAACTTGGCAGCAACATGGCGCATGTTCAAATCACACATGAGGTTTGCCTGGACACCAGCAATGGGAGCAATTTTGTGGATTGTTCTCCAATGATCATCATGCTCAAGTTTCGACATTTTCGGCGGTTAATCAATTAGAAGGTCTTCCCGATCTCTCATTGTCTTCCAATGATGTCCTTCGATTCTTTTAGCGGGTTTGCGACTCAAAACACCTTGAATGACTTATTGCAGCATCACCGTAAACTTGCTGAATCATCTTTGTGTCACCCAATTTCAGGCAGAATTTCACGTTCACTCTTTGTTCTAACTTGCTGTCCATGATGAAAGAGCAGACATGGAAATGCACACGGTCAGAATAACACCGGTCGCACAGCTCCCGGGGTACAGTACACAGGACAATGCGTTTTGGCACGCTGACTTATGAAGGTCTGTGCTTCCTGTGCTGCCATCTTTTGGTCTGTTACAAAACTTAGTCTCAAAACTTTTTGATACCACCTCATATTAGTTAAGTTAAGCCTTCATTTTTCATATATACATTACAGCACAGTGAAATTCTTTCTTTGCATATCCCAGCGTAACTGGGGTCAGAGCACAGGGTCAGCCAGGATACAGCGCCCCTGGAGCAGATAGGGTTAAGGGCCTTGCTCAAGGGCCCAACAGTGGCAACCTGGTGGGGAGCTGGGGAACAAACCGCCGACCTTCTGATCAGTAATTCAGTGCCTTAGCCCTCTGAGCTACCACTGCCCCATACTTTCTTATTGAGAAAACTGTTCAATGTACTGTTTAAAGTAATACCACATGATTACAAAACTTTCATTATAATAAATATCAGTGCAGTTGTGATTTAGCTGTCGGCATAAGGCTATAGTCGGTATACTGTATTTTTCTATATCTATTGAGTAATATGAGTCCAATATTTGTGCTTATTCATAATTAAAGCACAGGTATTATATTCAAGTCTTTGCCATTTCCAGATAAGGTTATTCACTAATGTGAGTAAGATATTAATGTGAGATTACTTATTATGTGAGATAATTTGTCTATAGCTTGGTAATAGTTAGTCATATAAAGTGCAGAATGCTTTGAGTTGAAAAAGCAGACATAAAAGGATGAGAAATCAGGATCAAGTCAAGCAACCCAGACAGCAGGAGCAGCCATAGCATGGCATCACAGCAACCAGCATCTCATCAGGCAGCAGGAGTACACCTACAGCTTAACAGAAAGGCAGAACAGGTGGTTATTTATAATAGGAGTATACTAGGAGTGAAAAGCAGTGCACAGAATACAAATGACTGCAACAGAAGGGGAATGGCATCAAAATATCACGGCTTAACATAACACGCAATGGTTTTTGTAATATAAATATGCAATTAGGTTCATACTACTACTGGAGAAAGGTCACTCATTACTTAAAAAAGGGAATAGGATAAAAAAGAGGCCAAACCACTACATA
>JAOVVA010000052.1:18840046-18864311 GCA_028565275.1 Leiocassis micropogon | reverse complement strand
GAAAACATTGTTTAAACCCTTTACAATGAAGATCTGTAAAGTTATTTGGATTTTTACAACATTATTGTTGAAATACAAATGAAAAAGGGGCGTTTCTTTTTTTGCTGAGTATACAAGCAAGTAGAAAAAAACAAGTACAAAATAAGTGGATCAAAAACATTTGAAAAATCAAAATTTTACTAATTACTAAAAGAATAGAGAGTTGTTGTTTTTTTTTTTACACCAAATCCAACCCTACGGTAAAGTAACTTTGAAGAGTTCTGTTTAATGGAATATCCTACAGCTTTTCTCTTGATAAGAAGATATTCTGCTTATACAGTTTAATATTATGCTGTTACGTTGGTTTGATTTAGAAATTCATAATCCATTTCAGTTATCCGTATTTAATACATTAATTGGGCTTAACATGTGAACTCACCTACTTAATCTGTTCCACTTATCCTGTATAAGTTGACAGAAAAAAAACATGATGCCTATCCCAGGGTACTCGGGGCACAAGGCGTGGTGCACCCTGAATAGAGTGCCAATACATTGCAGGGCCCACAAGCACACATACACACACCATGTGAAATTTGGAAATGACAGTTAGCCTGCTTTGCATGTCTTTTGCCTTTGGGAGGAAACCGGAGTACCTGGAGGAAACCCAGCAAGCACAGGGAGAGCAGGCGAACTCCACAGACACGGAGTGGAAATTGAACCCTGGTCCCTGGAGGCGTGAGGCCACAGTGCTAACCACTATGCAACTGTGCCGCCTAATGTGTGAAATTGCCAGTCAATACATTTTACGTTGCTCTAGCTTCACACGCATTGAAGATCATTGAAAGAGGAAGTATGCGAGTTACACTTTCATTGAACTTTCATTTAACTCAAAATCAAGAACATATTCTATGTTGGATCAAGAATATATCCTCATGCTAGTTCAGTAGGTTAAGATTTACAATAACCTCAGGCTAAAACTCTGTTAGAGAGGCGTTAGTGCAGAATGAAGAATGCACATAAGTAAAAAGATTTGTTGTTCAGTGCAGTCATTTTAATTCTGAAAAAGTTGTTTATTGGCTGATTAGTTAAATCAGGTGTGATTGGAGCCAAAAAAAAAAAAACAGTCTTGGGTTTATTCCTGTATTTCGAGTTGTTAAGTTGTAGGACCCAGTCCCATTTTTCATTTCAGAGCACACATAGACATTCTGATCTTTAATTTCCTGGTACAACCTGAAATCTATTAGCCTTGCCATCAGGATGTTTCTACTTTTTTGGAGGCCCAAAGTGGCATTCAATTTGCCCAACGCCTCACTCCAGTCATATCTCTCAAATTGCAGACCACAAGGGGGCCCCTGTGAAAACCTGAGTCATGGTAACAACCAGTGGCTCACCATGTTCTTGTATAAGATAATATCACAATATGTAATACAATATAACATTTTCCACCTCAATTTCCTGGATGTTCAGATCTCACTTGGAAACCAGAAGCCAGTCTTTCCTTTAGGCATATTTAGAATTTTAAGGTATTGACCTCTAATATCTTAGACTAAATAGGTAGGCCTTATACCTTACTAAAGACAAAAGTGAATTTGGATTGAACATAAATAACTTTTTTCTATTTTCTGTAATTAAAGATTACAATCAGTTTTAAGTCTTCTTGTATGTACTGTATAAGGAATTTGTTCCTTGATTGGAAGTGTTGAGTGAGTATAAATAAATAATTAATTCTATATATAACTACTATATAAATTTATTCAAAGACATACTGAAGGAAATAAACAGGTTGCAGGCTTGGAAAGTGAAAGTGATGTTATGAAGCATTTAAACATTTAATTCTGTGAACTCCAAAACTCTAGTTTCAGTTTTTCAGTAAACATTATACAAGCTTGGGTCGGGCTTTGGACCTGGCAGTTGGCATTTGTGGTTGTCATACCATGCATATATATTTTATACAGAATATAAAATATGGTTCATAGATATGCTGTGGAACATTTGGGGGGTTTCAAGCATGCATGGTACAAACAATGTATATATAAAATCCCTTTGCTCTGTCGAAACGTCATGAACCTTTATACATCTTGTATATCTACAGTAACCACTGAACACCATGTTGATGTTATCAAATACAAGATATCAGCTGCTCTTTAGCTGTCACCTTGGGGTCACGAGTATCTTGATGGCATTTTGATCTTGGGGGTGAGCATGAATGGGTGGAGAATCAAAACTTCTAAACTGTAAAATCTCTTTAGACTTGATAGCCTTATTGTATAAATATGGCAAGGTCCCTTCCAAACCGACAATTGAATGCACCGGAGCAGCTGACTCCAATTACACAGGTTTTAAGAGCTTATATAGGGTCACATCTTTTTTCCATCTATGACCTTGATTGTTTAAAGCAGGGGTTCTAAACTTTAGTCTAGAGGACTCACAACCCTGCAGAGTTTGATATTTTTCCTTTTCCCGAAAACACCTGGGGCAACTCATCAGCTCGTTATTAAATCCATCATGAGCTAGATCAGACGTGTTAGGAGCGGTGCAGAGTTACAGCTTCCCAGGGCTGGAGTTCAGAACCCTGGAATAAACCATTCATTTAATAAATATATAACACTCAGAGCAATGCATAGAGTGGTTAAGTTTTCTTCAATCCCATCATTTTCCATACTGATGACAGTCATTTGTTTAAAAAGTCCTCACTCTCTATAGGATTAAAAATATTTTTATTTTTTACTCACTCAGCCAAATTCATGTCATGTTTAAGTGGTCTGCAGGGTGACTGTTGAGTTCATTGGTCTGGAGATAAACCCTTGGCTGTGTAATTGAGGAAACACAGAACTGCTAACTAAGCCTTATCTGAAAGACACATTGAGTGGCCATGAGGCTCACACTTGGCCCCTTGGCCTTTTTTTCTTTTTCCTCCTTTACCTCAGCCAAAGCCCCCATTGTCTTATGAGGAGCTGAGATAAAAAAGAATGTCAGACGAGACTACAACAATTAAGATGATAATGACTCATATGATCACGAGGGCCTATTTTGGGAAATATAGTCCTGGGCTTGGCCATTTGGTGCCGGTCGGGTGGGATTAGGGACAGGAAGGAAGAATGAAACGCCTGTCTGTTTTCAAGACATCAGACATTGTTAGCAGTAAACCACTAGGGAGAATCAGTCATGATGGCTCTAATTTGAATTGTAGTGTTGTCTACTGTTAATGAGTTAACACAGAGAAATAGGTTAAGGCTCATTATTATTAGATTAGACCTATTATGTGTGTAGGGAGGACAAATGTGGCACATCAGATACAGTATTTTTTTTTATTAGTAAAAAGGGGATGGCAAAAAAATACACTAATTTTAAAGCTTACTTAGAGAATTTATTTCTAGTTTATACTGTACAAAGTTTAAAATTACCAATGTGCACACGATGCATAGTGTTTTTTCTTTTTTTTAATCTCTGAAGCTGTTTAGATTTAATCATCACTTTATGATTACAAATGTAATTTATATAAAAACAAGTATATTTATAATATTGATTTCACTAGACAAATGTTTTTGGAATGTTTAGGTGTTTGGTGGCTTAATGGTTAGCACTGTCGCCTTGCACCTCCAGGGTCCGGGTTCAATTCCAGGCCAGGTTTGGATGGAGTTTGAATGTTCTCCACCTTCATTGGTGGGTTTCCTCCCACAGTCCAAAGACACGCAGATTGTGCTAATTGGTGTTCACAACTTGGCCGTAGTGTGTGAATAAGTGTGTGCATGCCCAGCGATAGATTGGCACCCCGTCCAGGGTATACCCCTCCTTGTGCCCCAAGTCTCCTGGGATAGGCTCCAGACCCGCCGCGACCCTGTATGCAGGATAAAGCATGCGTGAGTGAGTAATCTGTCTGTAATCTGATTGCCAGTACAAGCTCTCCTGGTTCTAATGGTGTGAATTCATCACAAATTCTGTGGTATCCGCTGTGGCTTAAGTGATTCTAACCAGGCTTCTCTAAGTTTGTACGTACTCAGCATAAGAGTTGTTGTTATGGACTCCTGAGGTGTGCAGTTTTCATTTTATTGTCTAAATCCACAACAAAGCTTGTAACCCTCAGATACATATTAAACTCAAGCATTAAAAGACCTACTTTTTTGGTAAATCAGATGTAGTGGAAATGTAAAACCCGTTTCAAGGATCAAACTGTACCTTAAAGATTACCCATGTGGTTTTCATCAAACAAAATTACACAGTAGGTCTGTGTCTGGTTAGGATTGAGTATTGTGCTTCATTTGTAAATTACACTGAATCAAAATATCTGCTAAACAAGTCAAAATAAATAAATTGACAACTGCCACTGACACATACTCAGAGACGAAAGCGTCATGTTTTGGAATATTCCACAGTTTACAGGAGTGCTGTTCCTTCCAGCAATCACAATTCGGTTCAGGGTGAGCACAGAGCGTTTCCGGTTTCAGGAAAGGGACATGAAGTAATGTCTGCTGTGTCTCAAGAAAAATAAACTGGGCTTGAAATGTCCCATTGTAATAATTGTTTGGATGTACAATAGTCACATATTGTGCAATAACAATGCGTCACATGACTGGACCCTCAGTTTTCAGATTTGCAACTGCACTCCTTCCTGTTGTTCTCAGAAAACAGAGTCTCTTATATTTAAGTGTTAATATATTCAGAGTCATACAATGTGCAGAGCATGCAAAGCATTTCCTTTTGCTTTTGCTTCTCAAATATGTTTGCTTGTCACACAGTATAAGTGTCTTGTCATTTTAGTGAAGAGCACTCACCGTGCACGGCAGGGAACTTGTAAATGCTGATGTTGGTAGTTTTTTTCCAGCTGAAAGTCAGAGATCAGCTTGTGATCTTATTTTAGAGTGTATAAAGGTTATGAGAATTTGCAATGTCCTATCACCAATCTCTCTAATTTCACACCTAAACCCAGAGTACGACACATACTGTACAGCAGAACCTCAATCTGGCCTCACTGTTTTTCTGTTGTGTTGATTGCCGAGTTTCTTCTCTGTGCATTTGAAGGATTTCCTACAGAAAGGGGAAATGCAGATGCTGCCTGCCGCAGTGATCAACCAATTTGTGGTACAGTTTTAGACCCTCAGGGACAAATTCCCACATGATTAATCGTGGGTGCTGTGGTATAACCCACTAGTTTGGATATCTGGCAGAGAAGATCTACTCTGCCTACTTAATTCACTTGACCTTTACATTCATTTGTTTCCAAACGTGCTTAAGCAGCCCACACTGGAAAAAAATAGAGTAAATTTGGGCAAGAAATCATAGAAAAATAAAATGTATAAATAAAAAAAACAGCACTATAATTCTAAATCTTATAGTTTAGAAGGTGATTCTACAATTAGGGTAAAATACTGAATACAAGAAACAATGAACACTGCATTTAACCAAGAGGCCAGCTCTAAAGGAGATGGAGAGAGCTCAGTTTTAATGGGAGAAGGTGTTTACAGGACACCCTTAGCTTGTTTAACATTTGCCAAAGGACATGGTGTGGACTAAGAAAATGTGTGGAAAAAGGTTCTCTGGTCTAATTTGGCACTCAACACAGCCCATCACCCTGAGAACAGTGTCCTCTCAGTGAAACATGGTGGTGGTGGTTTCATGTTGAGAATTAAGCTATTTGGTAGTTTCATTGACTTACGCACTCCTCAACCCTGATTTTTGCTGGATACCTCAACTATTCAGACGTGTGGCTGTATTGTGCAATAACTCTTTCTTTCTGGTTTTTTTTTTCTTTCTAAATAATGGCTTCAGTTGATATGTAAAAATGCACTGAAGGTGGCATAGCAGTTTAGTGGTTAGCACCACTGTTAGCTGTCACTTCACACCGTCAGGGTTGAGGTGTGCTTGGTGGTAGACATTGGTGGTCTAGATTGATTAGGGTTCCCAAAATTGCCCAAGGTATGTGAATGTTTGTGTTTGTGCCCTGCTATGGACTAGCACTCCATCTAGGGTGCACCCTGCTTTGTGCCCCAAGTTCCCTGGGACAGGCCCCAGGCCTCCCATTACTTGACACAGAATAAGTAGTATAGATTATGGCTAGATAATTGATTGAATGGATTCCATTTAAATAATGGGACTTATAAGGGCAGCATGTTGTCCCGAAACTAATGAGGTGCTTCAGAGCAATAATGGCTATTGCTAAATTTACATTTTGTATTTTGTACGTATATAGTTTTCCAAACTATGTTAGTTTTTCCACCCCTTTAATATTATAGGATATTTTGTGTAGACTCGTGACACTTAGTCCCAAATTCCTCTTCAGTTTTGGGTTTTAATTTTGTGAAAATGTGAAAAAGTCAATAGAAGGTAAAAAAGTAAAAAAAATAAAAAAAGTTAAAAAGTAATATTAGTGGAATACAAATGGTTCACTACAATAATACTACTATTTAGGACTGCACAGAAATGTTTGGTCGATGTTTCTTAATTTCATAAGATCTTGTTAATCACTACCAAAAATGAAAATAATAGCTGTGATCCTAAAAAAGTGGTGGACTACTGATCGAAAGGTCCCAGGTTCAAACCTCAACACAACCAAGTTGTCACTGTTGGGCCCTGAGCAAGGCCCTTAACCCTCAGTTTGCTTAGATGTATAATGAAATAAAAATATAAGTCGCTCTGGATAAGGGCATCTGACAAATGTTGTAAATGTAAATATAATGCCATATTTATGAGATTGCTTCAGAATCACAATTGAAGTTGATGCTGTTGATAACATGAATGTACTAGTAGAGATTTCTTTTCTAGAGAAATCTAAAATGTTCATAATTGTTATTAGACTGACCGTGTAAATGAATAATTAATAAATAAATGTACAATTCACCGAATGTCCTCAGATTTTTGACAAATTCATAAAACATTGTACGCATTACAAGAGATAAAATGTTTCGGGCTGATTTATTTAACATTTGTAACACAAGTTATGTTAATTAATTGACTTGTTGGTTACAACATTACAGGACACAGTGGAGTGAACACTGAATAAGTTTTTAGATGAAGGTCTTAAACCACCTTACAACAGTGCAAGTTGACACTCCTAGTTTTATTTCAAGCGAGCTGTGACTTTTTTTAGATGCTAAAAATAAATAGTTGATTAACTTTATTAAAAAATGAAAGGTTTTAGCTTATAATAGTCAGTGCTGAAGTGGATTTCAATATGACTTGAAATAAAAACAAAAATCACCAAAGAGTAAAGTGCTTTGCTTTTTGAGAAAATGATAACAGGGAGATTATTAAGTTACTGAAGCTAATGGAAAGGAGACCCTAAACATGTCTCATTTGACATATAAACAAAAGGTGGGTAGCATATTTAGCATCTTTCATTACCTCAGTAGCTAAACTGGCTAGTTGCTACCACTGCTACCCTGTATAAATCAAATAGTCTACACAGTTAAACATGGGCATAAGGTTCAAGAATGTGCCAAAACATTATTATCGTAAGCTTGTTATAAAATATGCCATTTTTATTGGTTTGAAGCACAAACCAAACGTGTAAGAAGTCAGAACTCTTTTGCTCAGTGTGTTAGCTAGTTAGCTAGATCGCTTCTAATCTTACCTTGACAAGTGCGTCTGTTCAAGACGCTTGAAGAAGAAGCCTGAAGAATCCGCAGCTCATTGTTTTATTCCTTTCTGTCCGAAGAGGGATAGCTTAGGTCACGCCTAAGTCTGAGACTTTTGTTTAGATTAGAAAATCAATGCACTTTTGTTTGGTCGTGAGCTGAAAAATAATGAATCTCTATTTAAGATGTTGGGAGTAGAAGTAAAAAGTATTACATACAGAAAGTAAAGTACAAATACACAAAAAATACTTAGATACAATATTGGAGTAGTACCTCTACTTGGGTTTAGGAGAACACATACTACATATATTATTTATATTATATTTCAGACTGAGTCATTCCTAACCCTAACCTAGTGCTACTAATTTACAGTCAAATGCTATTGTGTTCATAAATATCATAAAATAGCAGAACCTCCCTAGTTTATTGTTAGTACTTTATTTATAAGCAAATTTTTTGTACAGTTCTACAAAAAAAGCTGTACCACTACAAGGTCATTTTCTATTTATATGTAAATGCCATTGTTATTATTTGTATTGTCTCACACTATTGTCTCTGTACACTGATTTAGATCTACTGGGCCAACAGAGTATAGCGTGGCACACCTCTGTTTTGTATACCCATGTAATGCATTCCGTGTTCACTGCTTTAAGGTCAAACTGAGTTAAAATTGGAAATAGCGGAAATTGCTTTCCTGAAAGTGGTGCTCAGGGCTTAAGGGATCGCCTGCGCTGCTTGGTCATTGTTGTGGCTGTCAACCCCCTGTTGTCTCTTTGACACCTCCCGCCATCTCTGTTAAAAGAATTTAAAGAAGGATGGATCTGTCCTGAAGCTTTCCTTCCTTTAGGCCTAAATGAGAATGGTTTCTTTATGAACAAAGCAAAGACCCCCTAAAGATCATTTTGAGAATTTGTGACTAAACTGAAGAGCCTGTATTTGCAAGGTTGTTTATAGAAATCCCTATAAGGTAGTGCTGTTAAATCCTCAATTTTGATTGGTCAGAAGGTGTTGATTAATTTTCTATAACAGCAATTTTGACAAATGCGACATAGTGGCTTAGAGGTTAGCACTGTTGCCTTGCACCTCCAGGGTCCGGGTTCAATTTCCGGCCAGGTTCGATTCCCGCCTCTGGGTGCATGGAGTTCGCATGTTCTCCCCGTGCTTTGTGGGTTTTCTCCAGATACTCCAGTTTCCTCCTACAATCCAAAGACATGCAGATTAGGCTAACTGGCGTTCCCAAATTGCCCATGGTGTTTGAATGTGAGTGTGCCTTGTGATGGATTGGCAACCTGTCCAGGGTGTACCCCTCAGATAGGCTTCAGGCCCCCCGCGACCCTGTATACAGGATTAAGCGGTATAGACAATGAGTAAGAGACCAATTTTGACAATAGTGCAGTGAAACTGAATTTTTAATTTTGTATGTTTGTTTTTCTTACCTTTAAGAAAAAAGCCAGTAAGGGGACACCAGATTATATCTGATATACCTTAAGTGATAAGAGGAATTAATATAAACTTTCCACAACATTAAATATATGCCTATCACCCATTACAACTAACACTGCCAGATGAACTAAATAACATTGATATCAATTATATACCATTGAGCTGGTGACAGGATCATGGGCACCCAAGGATCACTTATGGTTGTCGGGACCAAAGACCAGCCCATACCATCTAATCCTACAGAAAAGCCAGTGTAACACAAACTGCCAGAAAAATTCAATGCTTTCCATGACAGAAAGGTATCAGAACACCCAGTAAATCCCAGCCTCCTGCAGAAAGAGCTTAATAGGCAAAGAGTTGTTGGCCCCACCTCCAAATTCCCCAGATATCAATCCAGCTGAGCATCCATGGAATGCGACAGACAAACAAGCTTGATCCACAGCGGGCCCCCAACAAACCCACTGCACCCAAAGTATTTGCTGCTAACGTCTCGGTGCTAGACACCACAGCACTGTGCCAGGGGCCCAGTTGGCCACACCTCCAGGGGCCAAAGCATGCCCAGGCAGGAAAAGTAGAATCCAAAAACCGAGGTGGTTTTAATGTTATTGTTTTAAAGTTATGACTGATCAGTGTACCTACAAATTATCATGTGATCACTCACTCCTCATCTATACAACTTTATCCTGTATACAGGGTCGTGGGGACCTGGAGCCTATCCCAGGAGACTTATGTCACAAGGAGGGGGACCCCCTGGACAGGATGCCAATCCATCACAGGGCACACACACATACACTCATTCACACACTATGGGCAAATCAGGAGCGCCAATCAGCCTAATCTGAATGTCTTTGGACTATGGGAGGAAACTGGAGTACCTGGAGGAAACCCACCAAGCACAGGGAGAACATACAAACTCTGAATGTACACGGAGGTGGGAATCGAACCTTGCCAGGAATCGACCGAGGACCCTGGAGGTGCAAGGCGACAGTGCTAACCACTAAGCCACCGTGCCGCCTGATCATGTGATGTTGTTCTTTAATAAATTTGTTTTAAAAAATGGAATAATTGACAAACTGCTATGAACACTCAGAGACATGCTGACAGGAAAATAATAAACTTTTTAGTATCATCCCAACCCTATTTCTCAAAACTACTCTCTCATTGACTGTCCTGGCTTTCATGCTAGGGAGATTACAAGATTCTTAAATAATATATGTAGTTGTAGAAGTACCTCTGCTCTACTGTAGATGTCTCTGAAGCTTACTTGACATACACACACTAATGTATCTCATGTAATGTATCTCATGTAATGTAGATAATAATGTAAAATTTCAGTTTGCATGTCAGCGTTTAAGAGTTTATGCTGTTTTAAAAATGTGTCACATATTTTACACCAAAAAATAAATAAATAAAGTGACACATTCCACCCTACTAACTTGACAGTTGTGCTTAACATCGAAAAACAGAGATTCAGAAATGGTTCATATATTGTTCCCTTTTGTCGGGGCATAAAATGTACATTTATTATTCATAAGGGTTAATGGGATGTTTGGTTATGATTTCCTGTCAAATTTCTTGGTAATACAGCACTACAGCTTTTACATGAAAATGAAAGTGAGAGTTTAGATTATTGTAGCGTAAGAACAGAAGTGTATTACAAACAAATGCAGGGGACTGACAGAAGTCATGTGCAGGTGTCATTTCACTGTTTGGATTAAGATGATGAATTGTGTTGCAGAGTTCTGTTGCAATTTTCCACAGAAATCAGACATACTGACACACCCAGAGAAAGACTTGGTGTCGACCGCTCTTAGGTCATAATAATCTTATTATAAACACTCATCCCTCTGATAGAGTGCATTGTAAGAGTGATATTGTGCAGTCGACCGGATGGAATTATCCACTGACTCAGTATTGGGATTGACTTAAAATCAATCCATGACTCAATTAAGATTCTTCTGTGTGAATAAATTCCTAAGAATATATTGCGGAAATGTTGCTTTAACCTGTTTCCATCATGACTATTACTTCAATACCAGTTTTGTTAAAAACCACGAAATAACCAGTGATGATCAATGTTGTGACTAACAAATGGGTCTCAGAAACCTGATACATCCACTAAAGCAGCTGTATCTGAGGGCCTGATGATAAGATGGGTGTGTGTGTGTTTTACAACCCTACCTATCTCAGCAAGCCCTTGCATGCAGCTGTTCAATCATTTCACATGATTTTCTTCAGAAACCTACATACCTGTGCTCTTGAGAAAAGCCCCATACACGTCTTAATCCTGGTATTATGTGGGAATATCCTCGAATATCTCGCTACAGTGAGGAAATCTTTTACACAGCATATGATACCCTAGATGTATTTATAAAATAAACTGGAGGTCATTATAGGTACATTGTTTCTTCTAGGATCATTGATCACTGGGTAAATTGAGATATAAAAGAAGAATATAACACTGGTTTGGTTTTTGGGGACAGTGTAATGAAAAAAAAAATACACATTTTATTGATTATATATACATAGCAAATAGTATCAAAATATTATCATTTAGTATCTTCTATTTTATCACAACTCAGTGAACCCTTCATTCTCAAAAAGCGTAAATGGGGAGGGGCATCTTTCATGATATGATATGGGACCACACCTAAGGTCAACTTGGGGTACTATTCCCAAATCCAAGTTACTACCTCACTCACTCATCGTCTATACAATGTTTATCCTGTGTGAAGGGTCGTGGGGGGCCTGGAGCCTATCCCAGGAGACTTAGGGCACAAGGCGGGGTACACCCTGGACAGCGTGGCAGTCTATTGCAGAGCACACACACATAAACGTACCCACACATTCATTCACACACTATGGACCATTCGGGACTGCCAATTAGCCTAATCTGCATGTCTTTGGACTGTGGGAGGAAACCGGAGTACCTAGAGGAAACCCACCAAGCACGTGGAGAACATGCAAACTCCATGCGCACAGACATGAGGTGGGAATCTAACCCAGACCCTGAAAGTGCCAGGCAACAGTGCTACCCACTAAGTGCCATCCTGCCTGCTTTAAATTAGTCAACATACAGAAATACTAATTTGTTACATCTAAAACATGGACTATTCAGTTCGCTATCCAAGTGTCCAATGTCCTATTTTGGCTGTCGAATGTGTCGAAGTAGAAAATTAGGCAATTCTGATTGCCAAATTATTACTTGGGGTGATGCTAAATTATACTTTAAAATAAACCTATTCATGTGATATTTTAAACATGTACAAGGTCCCTAACTCTGATATTATTTTTTATAGCAAATTACTATTATTATTTAGAGCAACTTACATTTTCATCTCATTGTACATCTGAGAGTTGAAGGCTTTGCTCGTGGGACCTTCTAAACCGTAGGCCAATGCCTTAACCTCTGAACTACACCTGACCCAATTTTGCCTCTGATTTGAATTAACCAGAGGAAATGGATAAAACCGCACAACACTGTAGACTGTATTTTCTCTGATCACCACAAGCACCAAATGTCCTGTACCAAGCATGTACAGTAGCATCATTCAGAAGAAGAATTGAGGCCATCATTGCTGCCAAAAGTACTTTAACCAAGTACTAGGTGATGGGACTAATTTGAGAATTTCAGTTCTTATGTTTTTTTTTTTAATAAACAAAACACTGAATCATTGGGTGTAGAATAATTTTAAACTATTTTAGGATTTTAAGTTTGAAACATAAAAATGTAGAAAAATTTAAAGGGTCTGAAAATTTTCTATTTGGCACTGTATTCAATGCTTTGAAAGTAAACTTAACAGGTGAGAGAAATGTCATTGTTTTTAAATGTGTTTAAAGAAGTCACCAGCAAACACCAGCAGAAATTTTTCAGACAAATTACTAATGATGCGTCAACGTCAGATCTTAAAAAACCCTGAGTGTGCAAAGCACCAACTGTTGTATGCAAACAAGACAACCTTTGGTTGCCTTTCCCCTACATACAGTACCATATCATCCTGCACCACGCTCTGAAACCACAACCTTTGCCAGTTTTCACTTTCATTTACAAATGTGAATAACATGGATGTAGGAGGCGCATAGCTTCAGTTTAAACGATAACATGGAGAATATAAAGATCCATTTTAATCTATAATAACCTTTATGAGTTTATGCCTGTGGCAGAGGCATGTTTTTATACTCACTAGCTGCACATCTCATTTTTTTCAGCAATTGTGTGCTTATAAGCTTGAGGCAAACGATTGGAAGAAAGACCCATCTATAAGGTTAATGTACAGATGTCCACATACTTTTGGCCATATAGTGTATTTCCTCCCCTTTAAAGAGCTCCTGACTGAGAAGAAATATCAAAAATATCCAAACCTAAAAACATAAGGATGGCATGTCACAGGCATCTGTAACATCCGTTTGCTCATGCAAGAAAAACACTTTCACCTCAATCTGCAGAAACTTCCTTATGGTTATGGTTCAGTGTAAAAAAACCTTTACTGGTACTGATTAATGCTAACAAAGGAGGAGGACATAACAGTTATTAAATACAAGAGTGCAGTTATGTTTTTCAACCTGTACTGTAAATTAATGTATTCAATATTAAACAGGAAAAACACAATTTGTAGAGTGTTGTTAGTTTTAGTGCAAGGTGTTTTATGACTTGTACCAGGTCACATGACACTTTTTAAGCAATTAATGCATAACTTTATCTACTTCAAAAGGCGTTACATTCTAAATTATTCAAACCCCATTAGAAATTAGGTTTATTGCAAAAATCAGCAGTTTGACTTAAACAATTTAAATGCAACTGTTCCGTATGCACCTTTAATGCAGAAAAAACTTCAGCATTTGCTGCCACCAATTTTTTCTGTAGGTCCTTTGCAGTCAGTCAATCAATTTTATTTTTAAATTGCTCTTGTACCATTGATTTATTAAAAACAGCTGCAAGTTAGTCATTTTGGCCAAAAAACACACTATATGTTTTAGAAACATATAGAACACCTCAATTTAGTGTATTTAGTGTACTTCTATAAGGACTTAATATATATAGCTATTAAGTATATATATATCAATATCAGTGTTGTTCTGTACTGAGGAGAGGAGACTGAGTATCAGAAGTGACGGAACAAACTCAATACTTAAGTAAAAGTACTTGGCTAAAATGTACTCCTCTACAAGCTTTTTTTTTTTACTACTAAGTACAGTTAAACCTTGGATTGTGAGCATAATTCACCTGAAAGCATGCTTGTATATCAAAGCAAATTTCCCCCATAAGAAATAAGGAAAACTCAGATGATTTGTTCCACAACCCAAAAATATTTATATAAAAAAATATTTATACAAAATATAAAGTAAAAATAAAACAAATTAACTTGCACTTTACCTTTGAATCCCGACAGAGCAGTGTTACCGTGTGCGCGTGTGTGTTTGTGTGTGCGTGTATGTGTACGTGTGAAGACAGGAGGAGAGAGGGAACAGAAACACTGGTCTGTCGGCAAACTTCTTTAACAAGGAACCTCTCTAATGACACTTGCTTTTGCTTTTGGCACGTGCACACACATATAGTCACAATGTTATAAAAACCAGTACACGCACATATGGACGTTGACTAAACGAGTGACGCACGCGCACTTAGACTGAGCATAGTGCGCAAGAGAGAAGAACCATTGAAACAAAGTGTGATCATTTGATGCTCAGCAGACAAAGTGCATGCATACTACTCGTATATCAAGCCCTCGCTCGTTTATTAAGTTAAAATTTAATTTAAAAGTTTTGCTCATTCTGCAAAACGCTCGCAGGCCAAGGTTCTTGCAATCCAAGGTTTTACTGTACTGTACATGCTCTAAAATTTTTATGTAAAATGTACAAAAAGTACTCCACAAAGACTGATTTTTCTATGAATATCTATTTCCCTGATTTAATGATAAACAGTATTTTACAGTAAAGTAGTTTAAACACAATTGAATTTGATGCTAACATGAATGTGCAAGCCTAGTAGAGAGTTGTTTTCTGCAGAAGTCTTTTTATTTATATATATTTTTTACTAGAATTAAAGTATGACTTAATAATGCAAAAAATTGACTGTGCTCAGATGCTGTACAAGTTCATGAAACCAAAGATATTAATACACAAAATATTTCAGACCAATTTATTTTAAATGTTTGACACAAGGTTATATTAATAATTTCACTGGTTAGTTTACAAATGGCTTGATAGAGAGGTGTGAACACTGCTTACATTTTTAGACAATTTACATTACAACTACGATGATGAACTTTTCACACTGTGAGCCATACAACAGTTGATAAAATAAAATAAAAATAAAATAAAATCCCATGCAAAGACACACATAACAGAGCAATATATGAATATTTAAACATCAAACATACAGTACACATATACAGTATGTATACTGTATGTTTGATGCTTAAATATTCATATATCGCTCTGTTTTAACCAGCATTAGCTTACACTAGAAGTGTGTTTCAACACTAAGAGCTACAAACTCTAGCACTGTAAGTACAACATTCTGACTCAGACTCAGAGTTTGCATGTTCTCCCTGTGCTTGGGGGTTTCCTCTGGGTTCTCCGGTTTCCTCCCACAGTCAAAAAACATGTGTATTAGACTGATTGGTGTTGCCAAATTGTCTGTAGTGTGTGAACGGACAGTAAGTATGTGTGTGTGTGTGTGTGTGTGTGTGTGTGTGTGTGCCCTGCGATAAATTAGCACACCATCCAGGGTGTACCTCATACCATAAGTCTCTGGTAATAGGCTCCAGGCCCCCCGCAACCCTGTATACATGATAAAGTGACCAAAACAATTTTGCTCCGTAATGCCTTTTCGCTCAAACGATAGGACTTTTTTCTTATTATTTAATCCTGCTCGTGCATTTATGTTTTGCTATAAGGTATTTTCCTTCAAGGTGAATTGGATCCCACTGAATTCCAGCACATCTTTAACCCCAACTAAATCGCTTTTTATCTTCCTGGTAAATGTTTTTACACATTATCTGCTAATTTAGAATAATGCATGTTTATTCCCTTCTATCCTTATATAGTAGCTTAGAGTCAGTAAATCTAATGAAAGTGGCCTTTGAGCGATCACCTTTACTGACACTAGTATTATATTACAGGTGCCCTGATAGCTGCCATAAACAGTTGGGAGTGCTCTTCCCGTAACATACTGTATTACCCCCCTACCTAAAGTACTTCCTCACTTCCTCATTCCAAACCGTCACTCCACAACCGTTACATTGGGGTGTGTGTGGTTCACACTAGACATATGTTTGCACATAATTGACTTTGTAATGCTCTGCTGATCTGCTGCTGAAAAATGATGTTGAAATAACAAGCGGACAGCTGCACTGCTACAGGTCTATTACTGTAAATCCTACTGATTAGATTCTCGAAGTAAATTCCATGCCATGTTTTACTTGCCAGTGCCTGGCAAAGGTTTAGTGTCTCTACTGTGCCCCGCCTTATATAACATTAAGCTGATATACTGTACCCTGTAATTTGATAAAAGCCTGGTTTGTGGTTTGGGTTTCATTATGCCAGCTTCTTTAAGGTTTACTATGGGGATGATCGAACATGGGCTGTGTGGCTTAACACCTTTTTTTATTTGGTGAAAATTACACTTCACAAGAGACTGTAAACTACATATATTTTGCAGATTTGTAATTCATTGTAATGAAAAAACAGCTAGTCAAATAGTCAATCAAGTTAAAGCTTCAGTGTGAAACGGAAAACCAAATTGGTGCACAACCAAGCATGTAGAAAATGCATATTATGCATATTAATCTAAACAGATCTCAATGATTAATCAAATGTTTCTTAGACATTGCTAATTGCGGAAATGGGAGCAATTTTCTCATATCAGTTAATTATGTTAATTTCCTGTTTGCTTTCAAGTTTCCGATGGACACACAGAGGATGGTTAGCCGTCCAAAGGATTAATGTTCAAAATGTAAAATCTTTGAATCTATAACATCTCTCCACAATTCAACAGAAAATTTTAACGGATTCATTCAACCGCAACGTAAAACAGGAAAATCCTAGTCCATTTAATCAGTGTGTGTAAAACATGTGCATGTCGGAGATTATGAATTCTTGTGTTAGTGCAGACTGGTGTGGCACAGAACATTTCACACTGCTACTATCAACTGACTGGTGATTTGTGTTGACATGCCAGTAGTATCAATCCCTGCACACTCTCAGTCTGCTTCTGTACATTACGAAATAACACCTAATAAAACAGCTTTCCACATAAGATCCAAGTATATTTTTACTATATTTTACATAGTAAATATTTAAGTAAATTTAAAGAGTAATACATCCAACTGTGTGCCCTTAGGCAAAAACATACATCCTGAAGGCTAATTAACCCTTAATCAGGCTAAGAACCAAACCTAAAGGGAATATATATAATCCCCTCTGTGGCCAAAAGAAAGTCTTCTGCTTCAGCATTTTTAGAACATCTTCCAGAACTATAATTACAAGTATTTCATGAGTGTCAAAGTCTTTTAATGACAATTACATTGAGTTAATGCAAAGAGTCAATATGTGTTCTCAAGAGTCCAATCCCTGAACCTTTTGCAGAATATAAGTCTGTCCCTTATGTTTTTTCCTGGAAAGAAGTGGCTTCTTTGCTGCCCTTCTTGAAGTCCTGTATAACGTCAACAGTAAAGCATCATGAGACCATTCATGTGTGAGGTTGCTTCTCAGCCGAGAGAGAAGGCTCACTGACAAAAAGCTGCCTAAACACAGCTATGAATAAAGAATGGTACAAAAACATCCTCTGAGAGCCATTTTCCCCAACCATCCAAAACCAGTTTGGTGATGAACAATTTTCTTTTCCAGTATGATGGACACCTTGCCATAAGGCAAAAGTGATACCTACTGTAAGTGGCTTGCGGATCAAATCATTGAAATTTTCCTGGCCAGGAAACTTCCCAGACCTCAATCCCCCTGAGAACGTACATATATACATACATATACATATATATATATATATACACACACACACACTGTATATATACACATACTGTATATATACACATACTGTAAGTACATACAGGTGCATCACAATAAATTAGAATCTTATTAAAAAGTTGGTTCATTTCAGTAATTCAACCGAAACTCATACTCTATTATATGGATTAATTACAGACAGACTGATATATTTTGACTGTTTTTTTTATATATATATAATTTTGATGATTATGGCTTACAGCTAATGAAAACCCAAAATTCAGTAGCTCAGAAAATTAGAATTTTACTTAAGACCAACAATAATTAAAAAAAAATAATAAAGATTTTTTAACACAGAAATGTTAGACTTCTGAAACGTAAGAACATGTACAGCTCTCAATACTTGGTCGGGGCTCCCCTTGAATGAATTGCCGCAGTAATGGAAGGTGAATCAGTAATGGAAGTGATCAGTCTGTGGCACTGTTGAGGTGTTATGGAAGCCAAGTGAACCCACTGAACAACAGTGCAGTCCTTTTTGTCCTTAGCCCAGGTGAGACACCTCTGACATTGTCTCTGGTTCAAAAATGGCTTGACCCAAGGAATGCGACAGTTGTATCCCATGTCCTGAATACGTCAATGCATGGTGGCTCTTGAAGCACTGACTCCAGCTGTAGTCCACTCCATGTGAATCTCCCCCAAATTCTTAAATGGGCTTCGTTTCACAATACTCTCAAGGCTGCGGTTATCCCTGTTGTTTGTGCACCTTTTTCTGTGCATGGTGTCAATGATCGTCTTTTGGAGTCAAATCAGCAGATACTGAATTTTGTTTTTTCTTTAGCTGTTAATCATCAAAATTAAAAAACATACACTTGAAAAATATCAGTCTGTGTGTAATGAATCAATATATTACTGTATGTGTTTTACTTTTTGAATTGAATTACTGAAATAAATCAACTTTTCGATGATATACATTTATTTGTCCCGCAGTGGGAAAATTTGTGTTACAAAAGTAAAAAGAATTTGAAAAAAAAAAAAATGACTTGAGTGGGTTAACATTAGCTACAGATTTAAAGCCAATGTCATTCCACAAATGCCAGAATTTTGTGCAACATTGTGCAAATGATCAAGCAGATGGACCACTGTAAGTTTCTTAAGAATCAAACATTACATGCTGCAAAATAAACACGATCATATGACCACAAAACAAACCGGCTGTCTCTGAGCTGATGACGCAAGGCACGAAAAACTCCCTGTTCAGCATGTTCTATTTTTTAAGAGCAAACCAGAGATTGAGATTTTGTGACACTACCAGAATGTCTTATGAAGGCTTTACAGAGCATAGGTAGCAAACACATCTTACCATCTCAATATCAACTGTTCAAAGAGGATTATTACATATTTTGCCTTTCATATATATTGTATATATAATGTACAAGGCATTGTTTTACAATTTGGAAAGAAATAATCAGGAAAGAGTATGGAATTAGAAGGTGTGGCCGAAGTTTTGACTGGTATTTTGTGTGTACATATAAAACAGATACACCCTTAAAATCCTTAAGTAAGTGTTTACTCGGATCAAAGACACACCAGAGAAATGGAACAGATATGTAGTTTTGAAATGAATAACTTCTCCATTGGTGACGTTTTTTCAAATCCAGTTTCTACTGTCCTGTCAGGTTTAACCTTTGACTTTACCAACAGGATGTATCACAGGCCAATCAACATTTCTGGTTATATATACTAGTCTGAAAAACTTAAAAGGCATTTAATTTACTTTTTTTTATTGCATTTGACCATTGTAACACATGCAGCTATGGTTTTATAGAGCACCGAGTAAGACCGTTTAATCTCTGTGTGAATCTAAATAAAATAAGTAAATTAATAAATAAATAAGAAATATACATTGTCAAGGTCTGTGCGTGAAAGCAAAGAATTTTTATTGGGAAACATTTTGTGTGTGTGTGTGTATATGTGTACTGGCTATTCTCACCATCCTGTAGGGACTGCTATTACAGTGATAAGATAAGAGTTGTGTATTGTAGCCAGTCTTCTTGATGCACGTGAAGGTCCTCATGATGCTAAACAGATAGCTTTTGAACGTCAAAGGGGAACTTACATAAACACACGTATCCTTTAGGCTTTCAAGATAAACAAAATAAGACAAAAGACAAATTTCATCACCAGCTTTTTGTTGCTTATCAAGCTGAAATGTTATTGAAATGGGTAATACTATGAAAGACGTTCAAAAGTTGTTGTTTTTTTCCAAGTTGGGAAAAGTTAACTTTATGTGCTACAGTATATGTTGGCCCTGTGTTAGCTGAATTCAGAATTTAGACAGTGTCTTAAAAGTCATTACCATTAAAAAAAAAGGAAGTATATACAAAATGAAAATATTCTAACTCGTATGCCACCACTTTACAATTAGAGATGGTGACATCACCAAGAATATCCACAGACTTCCGTATCCCAGATTGGTCTAATAGGTTGATAAAATAAGATGTACTGAGTTTAGACACATGCTATGACATTTGCTGTGTCTTTATATTTATAGCTGATTTTGTGTGTGAGTACTAGCACTAGTGAAAAAGAAGAAGAACTAAGCAGCACTTGAGGAAACAAAATTCTTGTCTCAGTTTGCAGCTCGGCTCACCTCTAAGCTTCAGTTCCTGTCACATGACCATTCAATCAGTGCCAGAGTTAGCTGTGAAACTAAAGCCTGTAGCCTAAGGCTTGTATCGAGCCATTCTGCATCAGCCCATGTGCGTTCCTAGCCTGCTTACTCAGCTGGACTTTCTTACAGCAAGTTCATGTAAATAAACTCTCTATAATCTACTCTTAAATATTAAAACGCGCATTCCAAAACAGGCCATTGTGCTTTTTCCTAAAAGGGAGTGGTCAGAATGCTCATATTTCTTTGTTTGATGGCAGTGATGCCCTTAGAGTGCAAAGGTCAGCATCAGGTTCAGATGGGCCTTTTCGTTTGTGCAGACAACTGTCCACACCCTTGTAAGTAGATTACTAAATAGGATTTAAAAAATAAACAGCACAATAAACCTTATACATACAGTACAGCTCACCCGAACAGTGGTATTCAAACTTAAAACACATTTGGAGGCTAACAAATGATGTGGGTTTTTTTTTTTATGCAGACCAGCTCTCTGTGGTCTTTACAAACATCTTTAACTTGTCCCTGAGCAAATTAATCATCCCACCCTCCCTGAAGTCAGTGGCATTTTTATAGATGCTAAAAAATAGCACTGGAAAAAAAAACATATACTGGTAGTTATGGTGTTTCAAGATGGCTTGTCCAGCGACACATCAAAGCTAGTCTACCCACCACCAACCCCCATCAACAGAAGAAATCATCATGGCTGCTCTTCACACTGCACTCACCCACATCAAACAGCATTACAACTCTAGATCTAAATTTAGGTTTGCCTTCAACAATGTTATCAGCGATTACTTACGAACTTTGGACTTTCCAAACCCACCTGCCACTGAGCCAAAGACTTTTTGAGGGGCAGAATGATGGACTAGGCCCCCAACTCATCTGCATCTCTCTCTTGCCCCCAACTCTTCTTACACTTAGCACTGGTGTCCCACAGGGATGTGTGTTAAGCCCCCTTCTCTACACCCTCTATACTCAGAACACATCCACTGACATCACCATAATGTTTGTGGACAACATGAATGTCATTGCAAGAGGATACGAGATAGCCTGCAGGGATTCAACCCAAGGACTGATATGTTGGTGTTAAAAGAACAATCACATCCTGAACTCATAACAGAGTACTGAAAATGTAGTGCAGATCCTGATCAATTATATAGAGCTGTGTGGAAAGCATCCCCGTGTTTAGTACACACATGGCTTGCTGACATATCATATTTCAGAAACCAATTACAAGGTCCAGAAACCAATTACTGTTCCCGAAATGTATGTTTGCTCACATGTTAAGCAAGTGCCTGTTTAAACTTTACAAGAAGAGGTTCAATGCTGTTATTCTCTCCAGGGGAGTCATCACCAAATCAGTATTTTCATGGTGCAGAAAATATTGGAATTTGCATTACTGCTGCTCATGCACTTTGTAGGTTTTATGCAAACCACAAACATGCAATACTTTACCATAAATAGAAAACCACACAAAACGTTTTAGACTGTCACGGAAAGAATTTTGGTGGTAACCACTGGAGGTAAACACTGATTTAGATCAATTATTTTTAACTAGAAATTCTGACTCATGTTTTGTTTATGTGTGGTGACCTGGGAAAACCTTTTACATGGTGACGATTTGACATTTTCTAATGAAAGCTGGTTTGATTCTGATATTTGATGTTTATTAACTGAAGCTCTTGATCTCTATCTGCATGGATCGTATCACATGAGTGACTGATTAGGTAACTGCACGAATGATCAAGAGTAGCGGTGTTCTTAATAAAACGTGTCAACATGCAACTTAGATATAATTAGGACTTTTTTTAATTGTGTACAAAACCATCTGAATTAACATTATTACTAGCGTTGTGGATAAGGTTATGGGTCATAATTTGGAAATCACCAGCTGAACCATAATGCAGCATCAAATAGAAAATGTTTTATACTGTAGGAATAGCCATGCTTAACTTAACACACTGCAAAACACTGTAGTTGCATAGAGGCTGCTTCCTGCAAAACCCTTCTAAACAGGAAAGAAGAATGAAAAAAGCATGAAAAGCACAAACGCTTCTATGTTGCATTGCTGAACTATTCTTTTTGCCATTTATGGCAGTGGTAAAACAATTTATAATGTAAAAACCACAATGCAAGAGTCAGCAGACATGTTATTACAACTTATTTTATCTGTACTATTTTATTATAACATATAACTTAAAATATATAGTGTACAATTATAACTAAGTAAAATTTTATCATACACATTACTTTTATATGCTTGATATATAATTTAATACCAGTAATCATTTGACCTGAGCCATCAGTATCCAACCAAAATCTTTTAAATCCCATATATTCAAAACTAAAGGTTCAGGCAGTCAGACAGTCTCTTGACTCAGGCCTCCTACACACTAGTTCTCATATATACCACAGCAGTGAAACAAACCTATTTCTGACCAAAACAGGATGTTGTCTTTTTCCCCCCCTTTTTACCCAGCACTAACAACACGCTCATATTTGTCCTCAGCTACCTGAAAACTATACACCACAATACCCAACAGTTCGAGCCATCACTTCTAACTGCTAGGCTTTCTACTTGCAAATGTCAATAGCAGAGTTTCATTCTGAGCACTCAAGACAGAGGAAGCAAAATAGATCTACATCATATAATGTACCTCCGTAAATTATTCATCATCAACTGATTATCTATTTTCTGTACTACAACATCACATTGAAGTATTTTGGAATAGAATCGTTTTTCTTTTTTGAAGTAAAGATTTACAGAAATAATAATAATAATAATAATAATAATAATAATAATAATAAGCTTTAGATGTCTTATAATTTAAAATATAAGAATTCACACCCTTCCTTTGAATTGTCTAACTTATTATTGGTATTTAATTTCCATGAGAACTCAGAGTCAATGTGTCAAAAAGGGGACACCTGGGTCAATTTCAAATCCACATGTGTCCAATTATATGGTTAAACAGTAAATATCTGGCTTTGTGTGGTCTCACAACTCAAACGGCAGATCAGGTCAACCCTGCGGTCATTAGGACAGAGAAACTGCCCATAAAGTTTGATGAGGTGGTTGGGAGGTTGTAAAACAACCAGCATAGCTTTGAACCTTCCTTGAAGCACTGTAAAATCCATTATAACATACAGTGGGTACGGAAAGTATTCAGACCCCATTAATTTTTTCACTCTGTTATATTGCAGCCATTTGCTAAAATCATTGAAGTTAACTTTTTTTCCTCATTAATGTACACACAGCATGCCATATTGACAGGAAAAACACAGAATTGTGTTTTTCTATCAGACATTTTTGCAGAAAAACTGAAATATCACATGGGCCTAAGTATTCAGACCCTTTGCTATGACACTCATATACGTATTTAACTCAGGTGCTGTCAATTTCTTCTGATCATCCTTGAGATGGTTCTACACCTTCATTTGAGTCCAGCTGTGTTTAATAATACTGATTGGACTTGATTAGGAAACCCACACACCTGTCTATATAAAAACTTACAGCTCACAATGCATGTCAGAGCAAATGAGAATCATGAGGTCAAAGGAACTTTCTGAAGAGCTCAGAGACAGAATTGTGGCAAGGCACAGATCTGGCCAAGGTTACAAAAAAAATTCTGCTGCACTTACG
>JAOVVA010000052.1:18826900-18839946 GCA_028565275.1 Leiocassis micropogon | reverse complement strand
CTAAAATAATGAAGGAGTGGCTTCACAACAACTCTGTGACTGTTCTTGAATGGCCCAGCCAGAGCCCTGACTTAAACTCAATTGAGCATCTCTGGAGAGACCTAAAAATGGCTGTCCACCAACGTTTACCATCCAACCTGACAGAACTGGAGAGGCTCTGCAAGGAGGAACGGTAGAAAATCTCCAAATCCAGGTGTGGAAAAACGTGTTGCATCGTTCCCAAAAAGACTCATGGCTGTATTAGATCAAAAAGGTGCTTCTACTAAATACTGAGCAAAGGGTCTGAATACTTGGGCCCATGTGATATTTTAGTTTTTCTTTTTTAATAAATCTGCAAAAATGTCAGAAATTCTGTGTTTTTCTGTCAATATGGGGTGCTGTGTGTACATTAATGAGGAAAAAATGAACTTAAATGGTTTTAGCAAATGGCTGCAATATAACAAAGAGTGAAAAATTTAAGGGGGTCTGAATACTTTCCGTACCCACTGTAGTGGGAAAAATATGGCACAAGACAGACACTACCAAGATTCAGTATGGCCATCTTTTCAAACTGAGTACACAGGCAAAGGAAGGCAAATGTACTGTAAGAGAAGAGCAAGCAACGCAAGTGAAAATGGCTGAAATAGAAGATTGTGTGCTGTCATCACCTTTTCAGAGGTGGGAGGGTGACCAGAAGGGAGGCACTTCAGAGAGGCTCTAGCATAAAAGTACTCGTGGAGATTGTTAAAAGGCTCTGACAAAAACAGAGCGCTTTCTTAACAAGATTTTGAGCTGTTTGAGCGAAGTGTTATGTTTAGCATTGACAATCACCCAGGTAACACCATTCCCATGAGATGTATGATATTAATGCACAAGAATGTTAAATCATGAAGCAATTAATCAGTGTTTAGACTTTTTTTTTTTTCAATTTCACACCACCACCACAACAACATGATACACATAGAATTATAGTTAAAGCATGCAGTGCATGGAAGACCCTTGATTTCTACACCTCCTTGTCAAGGGTTTGAATACTTCTGCCTGCTCAGGGGGATATGTATCTGTGTGAAGAGTTAGAGCAGCTGCTTCTGGTGTAGTAGTCACCAGGAGACACTCCCTTCCACTGTACAAGCACCAGAAAGCCAGTCATCCATCCTTAACTTTTTGCCAGCTCACTATAGACGAAATAATTCAGAAGCATCCAGCTTAGCTCCTATTCCTGGCATTATCTCTGCTTGTACTAAATTTGATTTATAGTTTGTGATAACTACAGTAAGTTACATGTTAAAGATAAAAAGCTGTGACTTTTAGATATCACTGCAGGTCAACCATCTCGATTAATAACAATGAGAAATTACTGATATAAAAGACTTGTATTAAATTTGATTAATACTGTATATGTAATATAAAGTTAAAATATCACACCAGATTTGTCAGTGTTCACTCGGTTTAGTCTGTATTTGTATTTCCTAACATAAATCAGATTTGCCATCACCTAGCTTTCTTCATGTAGAGGGTGTCTAGCAGAAAAATAAATACCCTATAATACTGCTTTATTATCATTTAGCTTTTTTTTTTATTAAGTATGAGTAACAGAAGAAACAGTGCATAACAAAAATGTGGGCTAATGCCAATGCATAATAACACTGTAAGTGCAAAAAAAACCAAAAAAAACAACAGAGACTCTTCATGAATTAACACTATGACACATAGGGATGTTAAGTTTCAGATCCCATAAGGAATGATTGCATTAATAAGAAGAATCATAAAAACTGTTCTGCTAATTGTATCCATTTCAGATCGGTATCATTTGCATTCTCTGTATATACATTTTAAATACTGTTATATGGTACTGGCAAAATGCTATATTGTTTATAAAACATTCAATTTAAGTGCAATAAGGTCTGTTTTTTTAGTAATCCTGCTCTTTAGTATTCACAGTCAAATGTAATCCCTGTATCTGGAAAAAAAAAATAACAAAGCCCTTCCTGAAGTTAAATACTTTATTTTAAATGAATATTATTTACACACTTATTGTACTGACATCATGCAGCATTGTAAAAGCACCAGTCAGAGGGACAGAGTCGACTAACTGATCCGCTAAAACACACAATTACACATTCTCCTGAATACTGTAGAGACAATTTCATCTAGCCATTAACTGAGCTGCAATGTGTATCGAATATCCAACTATAATCCAAAAGAATCATGAAATCCCTTCATGCCATGGACTCTTGCAATGGACTGAAGAACATTTTGCTTGTGAGGGTCCTCAGGCTGAAATTAAGACTGGAGCTTGTTTCTGAGTGCAACGCTTCAGAGTACTTCATGCTGTTTTTTTCGCCCATTTGTGACTTTCTCCTTATGGAGTTTTGGATAGTTTCTGAGGTAAAATAATACACGATAGGATCAAAGCAACAGTTGGTTACAGCTATGCATAGGGCAATCGGATAAATGGTCCTGACCACAGTTTCAGCTGCACAGCCTTCCAAAATCTTGGTGCGCACCAGTGAGTAAAACACGAGGTTGACGTTATAAGGAATGAAACAGAAGCAGAATATGAAAAGATGCACCATTATCATACGCAAGATCTTCGTCTTGTTAAGCTTCCCACCTCGAGCGACTGTCTGTGGCCTCCTTAGAGTCTGTAGAACCATTGCAGAGCAGGCAACGTTAAGGAGAAGCGGTATAAGGAAACCTACAGTCTCTATGAAAATCACCACCTTAGACAGATGAGACTTCCACTGCTTCGAGGAGAAGTTCTCAAAGCAGAACTGGGCAGTGGAGTTGGCTTGGCGAGTGGTAGATTCTAGCAAGAAGCCTGTTGGCAGACTACCCGAGAGCACCAGTACCCATACTGCTACGCATACTATCTTAGCATTGCGCTTGGTCCGAAGTTCCCGTGAACGGAGAGGGTAAACGATGGCCAGGAACCGGTCCACGCTGATGCATGTGAGGAAAAGGATGCTGCCATACATATTTGTGTAGAACAGGGAGACTGACAGCTTGCACAGCACACCACCAAACGGCCAGTCCTGTCGGATGAAATAAAAGACCCGCAACGGCAGCGTGAGAACAAACAGCAGGTCTGACACCACCAGGTTCATCATGTAGGTGGTGGTTTCATTACGGACTTTAAGCGTGCAGGAGAAAATGTACATGGCTATTACATTCATGATGAGTCCCACCACAAAGACAACACTGAACACTGCACTGTAGAGAGGATACTTGAATCCATCGTTCTTGGGGCACCCTTGATTAGCCTGGTCCGAATTGTTCGAAATGTTCCAGGCGATGGATTGGAAGCTGCCCCATTGTGGTGTCGTACTGTCCATCTGTAAGGTGATGTTGTGCATCCCTACAGGAATGGAAGGTATTGTGTTGAGAACAAATTATACAGCAGATGAATGCCGGAGGAAATTCCCTTAACGCAGGATCCAGAATGAATGGTTGGTCGGACCAAAGCAAAAGGAAACAGAGGCATTCCTTTAAAGTGTCTTTGACCAAAATGCTTATGCTGCCCGGGACGCTGAGAGGTCTTTCATTTCTTTGCTTTCAGGGCAGCATGTGGTTGCAAGCATTTAAACGCTTCCCCTCAGCATTCTTCAGCAGAGACACTGGGGTGAATGCAGTCCTCCCTAGAGACATGAGACAAGCCCGTAAGCTTCTTCCTCTCCTCCCCCCGCCCCCCTTTCTTTATCCCCTGTCCTTTGCGTATTTACCCCAAAGGTAGGGAGCTTGTTCCGTACTCACTCAGAATCCCCAGCTCAGACAGCTCGTCTGTGACGATTTGTTTAGTCCATGAGAAACACAGAGAGCCACAAGTCAACAATGGCAAAGCAAAGTCTAGTGAAAAATATTTTCATGAAGACAAAACATTACCGAAATCCGAAATCACTGACTTTATATCCAGAATAAATCCAGAGTGATCCAGGAGCGGCTACTCCTTAATCTGTTTTAAAATATTTCAGCACTTAGTAGTCCCCTTTTCTTTGGTGGAATCACACAGCTGGTCCTGTTTAAGCAAAGGCACACAGAAACAAGCACCTGCATACTACAACATGCTGCGCTCCCACAGCACGGTTCCAGCGCAGTGCCTCGGTGTTGCTCCCCGAGTGTACGACAATATGAACACGCTACTTCTCTTCAGAGAGACTATTTCCTGCCCCTGCCCCACCCTCTCTCTCTCTCTCTCTCTCTCTCACTCTACTCTCTCTATTCTGCCAATAAGATCCTGAAGAACATTCTGTCTCGTATGTTGAAAGTGTGTGGAGGCAGGGTGGGGTAATATTGGGGCATTTATTATCATATCAAGTGCTTTCTTTCTTACTTTTTTCTTTTCTTTGTTTAGACTTTGTTTGCTTCACTCTCATTTATGCTAATGAAAACCGTTGTTCATGACCATTGTGTTTGGTCTAATATTCTGTCATGGTAGAGACTTGAGAATTGCTTAGAAGGAACAGAGCATTTTGAACGTCTTGTAGCAGAAAGTTTTTTTTAAAAAAGGACTTGTTTTTCTTCCAATGGGTGTGAAATTTCCTGGCATCTTGCAAGGAGAGTTTTTAACCACTATGACTCGAGTGTGGGCTGGAGTAGGTCATTGTGGTCACTGAGCCCTCTGAACAAAAAAAAAAAAAAAAAAAAAAGAGTTAAGGAACTGGGGTGAAGGGAAAACTTAATGATGGTTTGTTTGCAAGCTTTTGTTTTGTGGTATGCCTTTGTCCTGCTGCTTGACTGAACTTTGCTTTCTTTGATGCCCCACTGTCTACAGATCAGTCTGCTAAGCACAAGCTTTTGTTATTAATGACTTTAAGAGGGACGCAGCTGCAGATTTCCAATTCCAAAGAATCTTTTATGGCAAATCAACCAAATTTTAACAACATAAAATTAGTATGAAATGATTAATTTTGCATTGTTTTGGATTTTTTTTTTAAATTTCAATTCAACTGATTGACCAAGTCGTCTTTGTACCCCACAAGCCATACTTCTTCTACAGTCTAAATCCAGGACCTCAACATTTTTTTTTTGTTTACATTTTGAAAATGTTATTACTAAATGTTCTTTAAACAGCATTTATAAATTTAAGGCTCATTGCATATTGTGAAGACGGCACGGTGGTGTAGTGGATAGGACTGTGGCATTGTACCTCCAAGGTCTGGGTTCGATTCCCGGCCAGCCTCGATTCCCGTCTCTGCGTACATGAAGTTTGCATGTTCTCCCTGTGCTTGGTGGGTTTCCTCCGGGTACTCCGGTTTCCTTTCACAGTCCAAATACATGCAGATTAGGCTAATCGGCATTCCCAAATGTGTGTGTATGTGTGTGCCCCCGTCTCGTGCTCTAAATCTCCTGGGATAGGCTCCAGGCCCCCCGCGACCCTGAATACGGGATAAAGTGGTAAATAAGATGAGTGAGTGAGTGCATATTGCGCATGTGAACACATGCACGTAAGCATGCCACCACACCCGGACACACACTGCGACAGGTAGCAGCTTGCACATGTATCAAATTGCGAAAACAGATATGTAGCAAGACAGGCAGACTTCCTTCAGGAAGCTCGCTTCTTTACGTAGTCTAAAATTGCCTAATCCAATACCTGATCATACCACTCTGTATTGCATTCTCTTACCATAAACCGAACAACAAGCCTACAGTAAGTGTAAATCAAAATGTAAACCCTCATCCTTTCTTAACCCACACACTTCCATTTTGCCTCAGGGACCTGAAATCATATCTCACAATGAACACCATAGTAATCGTAATATCTAACACTTCTTAACAAATGCGCACATTGTCATGGCTTTGGAAAAAAGGGAACAGTGTAAACAAACGTCAGCACAAGGTCCGTTGGCAACATCCTCTTGTAAGTCTTAGACCACTCTTTTATGCATCACCCACTTCACTTTTCTACTTGTTACTATTATGGAAAAATTGACTGCGTATTAGTGCCACATGTTCTGCTACTGTGTGGGTTTAGACTTTATCAAGCCACACATCCGAAAGCAGTAATTACACGTAAAGTTTACACACAGCTATAATGTAATAACTGACGATGTATGGATTGCAGATTTCATATAATCTTAATATAAAAGCCCATGTGTATCAGCTCGTGTATATTGTTTAATGTGATGCTCTAAACACTTGCAGCACTTACTTAACACCTCTCTGTTTACAATGAGTTTGCCTGTATTGTACAAATGCTAGAGGGGTAGTGCAATGACGCTGCCTTACAAAGGCACTCCTTTAATCTCAGTTAGATTAAAGCCCTGTGATCCCTTCTGGCAACAAACAAAGTAAAAAACAGCGTCCCACCTATTTGCCATTACTGCTTCTCAGTCACAAATGTTGTGTTTTTTGAAAAAGTAAAGCTGGTCAGGGAACTTTTCGTACCTGAAATAATGTAAGTGATAACAAGAACTTGTTTCATGGATGTTACTTTGCATTAAGAAATAAAAAAAAAAGTATGGAGGTTATTTAATATTTAATAAGGAAATACAGCATATAATCATGGGGAAATTGCTGTGGTTTGCTTATCTGTACAAGTGACAAGATGAGAGATATCTGGAGTGTTAAGAAAATAGGTCAGATAAAGCAGTTTTAAACATTTCCCCCGTCTGAGCTCAAGCACTATGTAAAATTATTTACTATTTACAAATGTAATGGGAATGTTAACAGACTGCTGAGGGCATATTACATTAGAAAACAAACGCTTGAGGTAATCCTGTCTGCATTATATATAACAGATGTTATGGTTTTCTTTTATGGAGCCAGCCGGTCACACACACACACACACACACACACACACACACACTGCTCAATAGGTTTGACGTGGTGAGAATAAAAAAAAAAAAAAGCAGTTTTCTGACAATTTGAAACATGTAAACATGTGCGAAGTAGGCATTGTTCCTTTTCCCTTGAGGTTTTCTCCACATACACATACCATCGAGGTCAAGGAGATGCCGCGCTTAAAGCCTTTAAGACAACTGAGCATGACGACTTAATGAAACACATGTGGTCCCAGGTCAGTTAAACCACCTACAATGGCAGGAAACACCAAGGCCAGGACACCGAGCCAGTCCGCTGTTATTCTGTCTGTGACACACTCACTGTGTTTTATGTAAATTGTGTTTAATGTCGCGAGGCGTCGTCCAGTCTCATACATTCACATACAATCTATTTTTTTTTTGTACGGTTGCTTTTAGCTCTTATTTCACTTCTCAAATTCGGATGAGCCAGGAAGTAGTGATTCATGTACTACAACAGCCGAGCTGGAGTTAGTTCTTGCTACAAATAAAATCAAACGTTTATATGAATGCACGTGTTCTGACATGGTATCGTTTCTACAGCAATATTTAAAACATTTTTTTAAAAAATTAAAAAATGTGTTGTTATTCATCACGTCAGTGCTTCATAACGATCATCAGTTAAGCTGGAACTTTACCAAGTTCTCTGGACTTTGTGTTTTGTTTTAATTTGACAACATGTAAAAAAATATATATATATTATTATTATTATTATTTTTTATGTACTAAGAAACTGGTAATGGAAGAACTTAAGTTTAACTTGTTTCACTGATATTTGACTACATTAAATGCAATTATAAATGGATAAAATGTATGTTGTCATTGTTTAATTGTACTGTAATGGCTAAATCACTGGCTGTGGTATAATAGGAATAAACCACTTACTCTTGTTATGAAAATAATAACACTACTACAGTACATAGCTACACACTACTCCCTAGTTGACATTTCTTGAAAACAGCAAGCCCCACAAACTGTTTCATTATATTCAGAGGTGGACGGTAACTAAATAAATTTTGTTACTGTCCTAAAGTACATATTTCAAGTGTCCATACTTTACTTGAGTAGTTTTATCAGGTGAAACCCTTAACTTTTACTCCACTACACCGTTTTTACTTCACTACATTTCTGCATGGTTTTATGTTACATAACCACAGTAGTTGATAGTATTCAAATTGCAAATATGGTTGCAGAAAGTGAAAAAAAATATGTTCACACTCGGGAAGAAAAAAAAAAAAAAAAAACAGAGCGAGAGTAAAAATGAATGTTTACTATAACTTAAAATTCAAGGCAAGCACTTTTTTTTTTACTTTTGCTTAAGGGGAATTGTACTTCTACTTCTAATATTTTATACATAATTCTCTACTGTAACTCATGTACAGGATTTGTGTACTTTGCCCACCAGTGATTGTATTCATTCAATAACAAATTTACCTTGTCGGCGGCACTGATTTCCAAGATAGGCCATTATATTATCTAAGGCACGCTGTGACATAACTTATGGTTTGTTTAAGGAAGTGTTAAGCTCCCACGTGCTCTTTTGTTTGATCGAGCACATTTACAGCACAAGAAAAAATAGAGTTCCAAACATCGGCTTACTTTTATCTCAACATATCCCTGAATCCCTGAGCTCAGCACTTCCATTGGCATGAGGGATGTTTACTTTGCTTACTGAAGTTGCTTACTGTTAGTTAGCTGGTACTGCCAAGGAGCAGAGAATGTGTGGAATTTACAGAAAGAGCAAACTTACTTTAAGGCTCCGGAGTATATGTGCGACCTTCCACGTCAGCCCGAGTTCACCTCGGGTTTTCCCACATCTGCGTAAGAGCACAGTAAACTGTAGGGTAGCTTGTCTTTGGACAAAAAGAGCAGTACAGTCATGGAAGTCAGATTTGAAAATGCTAGATGTTATTTATGAAGCACAAAATTATGGGAAGCATATGTGCCAGCAGTCTCTGATAAACAACTAAAAGATGTCATTATGACACATTTTATTTCCATTTTACTTTCAAAAACAGAAGGAATTTGAATACCCTCTAGGTCATAAACCGAAGGGTTAAATATTAATGTGGTGAGGTTAGATGAATTTGTTGGCCTTTAAAAAAATGTTCATCTATGATGGGAAATGTGTTTATTTTGTCAGGGTTTTATAATTTCTTCATTAATTCACAGCTAACACTACACTTTAAAAAACGTCTTTTTCAGGGGGAAAAAGTTAATAAGGTGGAAAGCTATACACAGCAGGAGAAATGTAAAGTTTTGTTTGAACATATAAACATAACTACCTGATTATTCCAATATCTTGTGTTGTTATCTATAAAATATTCTGTGCAACAACGGTGTGATAGTTTACTCATTGCAAAAACCAAGCAGTCATGTGTAGATATTACACTTTAACATCAGTCACAAAGTACAATGTAAACCAATAAAATTTGCAGGTTATGTAAATGACCTGACTGAAGCTGTTTCAAAACTGTTATCACGAGCAAGTAGTAAAAACTGTAAAACCATTAGATCATTACCACGTGATTAAATTTTTCATGGATGAAGGCGTAAAACTTCTTCAAGCACAGAATGGTGATAATACTCTTATCTGCAGTAAAACATTTGAACGGTGCAAATGTTTTAAAGAAAGCCGTACGTCCATCAAAGACGATCCCAGCTGAGGTGGCTCAAAGCCCAGTGCAGAGACATACTCCGCGACCTCAAACTGGCCATTGCACCACTTGCACATTACAGGAACTCAGATGGGAGTTACTGCCACATACCCCGTACAATCCTAACCTTGCTCCAAGCGATTTCTACATGTTTGGGAAATTAAAGGGGTTCCTGGGAGGCCTGGATTTCATATGTAAAGCAGGAAGTCTAATCATGGATGACTCTGGCCTATGGAGAAAACTTTCTACCTTAATGGTATCCAAGCACTAGTGAAGCACTGGGATATCTGTATTATAAGTGTAGCAGGGAATTATATATATGGATCGCTTATAACACTGTTCTATTATTCTACACAATTACAAATTCCCGGATTGACTTGAACACTCCTCATACATTGGTGTTCACTGGATCAGGAGGACATAAATACTTGGGAGTCACTCTGGTAGTCACTACAGTATGTTCTATATCTAATTTTGCCACTTATCCACTATAAAGAGCCTGACTCTTACCACTCCCCCACGGCAGCATGACAAAAGAGACAATTATCAAAGCACTATGATTCTGTGCATTTAATGGAAAAGTTGCTTCATTCCATATATTTAAACAAAGCTTTAAATGCTCAATATACTGTTAGTGAAAAAAAGAAATGACTTAAATATGGAACTCATTACTCAATGTGCCAAGCACTGGCTGTCGGAGTACAAGACACCAAAAAGAAATTAGCAAATTTTTATTAAATAAAAATGAAATTTTTAATTTTAGAAGAATTTTGAGAGATTATTGCAATCCAAGTCAAAAAGCAGGAAACCGAAATAGCAGAACTTCCGCCTTAGGGGTGCATACTAGGCACCATTTTATCATTTTTGCAAAACTGATGATGCTAGACTGATTTACACATGAGAAAGGAAATTTATGGAAACTGTGACTAGATAGACGTCAAATCATAATTCGCTTGAAATACTACACTTTGTTAAGTCATCTGTGTGTTTGAACAGTGTTTTAAGAAATTCACAACATGCAAATAAATTGTCAGGAAAGAGATTTATACACTCTATAACGTTTTACAAAGGGATGTGCGTACACATCTTTTGTAATCAGAAATTTTTAATTTGAAAAATCAGACCCAATGCTCTGGTGTAACACTGTGCTTTAAAACTCGCCCCAACGTGTGATGCCTGAAAAACCTGGTACTTATTTTAGAGTTTGTGTACTGTATGTTCTGGCTTTAAGCTTATAACAAGGTCTGTTTTACAGAATTAGGTAAAATTTTCAGGGACAAGTTATGACTATTACATGATTATATGATTACATGATTCATTTGCATTGTGTAAACTAACAAACTAAGACCACACATGGTGATTTCTCTTTACAGAGCCTTCATTTGATCAGTATCACATCACTGGCATTTAGAACCACAAAAGTATTCACAAATTTAACAAACAACAAATGTATACTAACATCATTGAACAGTCCATTTGTTTTTCTGACCAAAGTGGAAGAGGAACTAAGCTCAGTTTCACTGATTTAGTAAAAGTGCCATGCTAGTAGACACATTACACCATTTATTCAGTTGTGAGCAGAGATGACTTTCACAGCCATTTTTTTATTGCGTCATCAAGAAGAAGAAAAAAAGGAAAAAAAAGGTGAGAGGTTAAGTGTTTTTATTTCTTGTAACCATTACTGGGAAATTACAGGACTAGATTATTATAGAGGGAGTAGTCTTTCTTGTAGTCAAAACAATGGGTATGTTTACTCAAAATTTCCTGGTTACAGACATTGTGATATTTGCATAGTAGTTGCCATTGTCTTACACTGGACATTAAAGACCACAATGCAGCTCTTACATGTAATACACGAGCGCTGACACCATCTGCTAAAATAAATCTAGATATTAAAAAAAAAAAGGTTCTATTTGTGCTTGGATTTAATGCACAGCTTTATTGTGCACAATGACTCTCTTGACAATGCATTGTTTTTTTACTATACTATACAGTATAGATAAATAGAGAAGGAGAGGAGAAACTAGATAGGCTTACACAATGAATTTTAAATAGGTTTGCGTCAGTGTAGTAAGTCAAATGGGAACCATTTAGTATCATGTGACTGATGGTAAGTTGAATTAAACTGCCATTTTCTCTCAGGGAAGGGCTGGAGGCTGCAACACATTTTGGGGCTTAAATGGATTAAATGTATTCCATGTAACATTTGAAGTCTTTACCACATGGACATTATTTAATGAGCATAAGAAAAAAGAAGACATGCGAAAAGGATTAGTGAGTGACGTTTAGTGCCATATTGCATTATACGGCAAACAGCTTGAGAAACATAAAAAATGTTTAGAGCCTGTTGTACACCCATCAGCCATAGCATTAACACCACATAACATTATCAATTACATACCAGTAAACTTGTGACAGGATCATGGGCACTCAAGGCTCACCCATGCCCGAAGGGACTAATCCCACAGTGAAGCTAATGCCAGCCATGATAGAAAGGCCCGGAACATCCAGTGCACCACAGCTCGCCATGCACAACAGCCATAACAGTCACCGCACCTGCCTCCAAACTCCCCAGATCCCAATCCACCCATGAGATGCACCAGACAAACAAGCCCAATCCATAGAGGCCCCACCCTGCACAGCACCCAAAGGACCTACTGCTAATGTCCCGGTGACAGACACCACAGCACACCTCAAGAAATCTTGATGATTTATAACCCGAAGGGCCAAAGCTACCACAGTGGCACAAAGGGAACCTAAATCATACTGAGCATAATGTTTTGCCTTGTAATGTTATTGCTGCTCAGGGTAATATTCTGTATTTAACAGACTTTTCTGCTCTAATCTATTGGTAGTGCACACATGCAGTTTGCTTTGTTACAAAATGACTTATACGTACATACAAGCTGATGTGCTGCTTTGTAAATCTCCCACAATTTCCCCCAATCTGACTATGTGTTGCAAACAACATGGATGGCATTATCTGAGAACATAACGGGAAATAAAAGACTGTAGGCAGCACAAAAGGTGAAGGATATCCTGTTTTGATATACTATGAACCTCATGTGATGAAGCGATATCGCAGAGTGATCGTTTTTGCCCATCCCACAAAATGGGGCAGTATTAAAAAGTCTCAAAGCTCAAAAAACAGCCTTAGCCATGGCTGTGCTTTTGGCGCACATGTTGATCTTAAAGGAAATTCCAGCATCAGATATTTAAGTCTCAGTTGAACTGACTGTCTCAGGTTGAGGCAAGTCAATTCACATTTTTTAATACCATACTGCCATCTATTGGTATGATCTTATTACTTAAACCATGTGGCAAAAGCGGCAGTTTTTTTTATTTTTTTACTAAAGATAAGTCTTTATTAATCCCGAATGAACTTGTTTCTCCAGTGGCTGCATATTTAAAAGATACAGATACAATAGGATACGAAGAAAAATTAGAAAATAAAATAAAAATAAAGTGCAATGTACTATAGTGTCAAAAATAGATATAAATCGAATAAAAATATATAGAAAAACTAAAAAACTACTGTACAGAAAGGTGCAGAATTGTCTCTTTTGTGTATTGTACATGTATGTTATTGCACACAGGATATATATTGCAC
>JAOVVA010000052.1:18816274-18826492 GCA_028565275.1 Leiocassis micropogon | reverse complement strand
GTGTATATGTGTATGTATATATATATATATATACACACACATACATACACACACATACATATATATACATATATACATACACACGTGTGATTTCCTTTATATATTTAATAAAACATGAACACAGATGATTTCAGATCTTTATTTCATTAATATCAATGAATATACACCAGCCAAGTTTTTTTTTTATTTTTTTTTTTTACTTAAATCTGTATGTAGTGAAGAAGTAAAGGGAAGGTAGCATCGATTGCCAGATTGTATTAGACCTTGTTAAGCAAGGCACGGAAAATACAGTTAGTCAGCATGCCACCACTTAGCAAAAAACAATACTGCTTCTTATATAATGAACATTTGTGTAGTGGAGGAAAAAACAAAACAAAAAAACAGCTGTAACCAACTCAAGTGTCCTGTGTAACATTTCTTTAGAGTGTGTGAACCTCTTTACTGTAAACATGACAAGAGATCAATCACAATAGTAATATACTGTAATGCAAGTGACTAAGTTTATCTTTAAACATTTTAGTTCACTTAGTAAAGATATTCCCACTGAGTATGTATGAATGCAGTAACAAGAGTTTTATCATTTTGCTATATTCTAAGTGCTTAACAAATGAACTATGTGATTATTTCTTTGAAATCTTTGAATTATCAAAGTTGTCATAAAACATTATAAGACTATCCTGACTCTTTTCTTTGTGTAACAGAGTATTTAATGTAACAAGTAGGAAGCAATGCTTCAAATCAACACAATAAAAGGTACGTGACCAAAAACAGGACATAATGCCCTTTTTACTTTGTTGTGTAAACACCACTTGTGAGAACAACTAGTTCTTTTTATGCCTAACTTAGGGGGGGGGGGGGGGAAAGGGTCAGGACTCTGAGATGATAGTGCATTATTAAACATGAACGGACCCACAACTAAAACACAAAACAAATACTTACCCTTTCGAGATAAAGAAAATAAAACACTTATCTAATCTGACTATGCTGCTATGAGCTTTTAGTAATGAAAGCTCTGAAAAGAGAAAAAGTTACAAATAGAAATGTATACAGAAATGAAGTACAAAATTTGTACTGTAAATAGAAGTCATAGTCTCTTGCCTGCCAAGAGGTCTAATACAAAGAGCTATCACATTGTAAAATTTTAAACACAGTTTAAATATTTTTCAGTATTGGATATAACTTGGGTATAAAAAAAATATGGTAAACAAAAATACCCTTTCATGTGCTTCCAATGCAGATGGGTATGTGCTTAGTTAGTTATCTACACATGGTATTTAATCAAAGTCGGTACTGGATGGAGATGTTGAATTGTACTTTCAAAATGGACTCAGCAGTTTTATCGAAAACCATGTCTAATGTCAATGGGTCATTCTTATGTATTTTTTTTGTCTTTGGTCCTGTAGAAGACTTGTTCCTTAAACCTTTCTTCCATTTGCTCTATTAATCTGTAATAGTGGGATGGGCTTTCCATATTAAATTTAAGGGATTTTACAGAAAAACAAAAAGGCTAGTCCCTTTGAAAGGCACCAAAAGGTACCAGTGGTCATCATACAGTACCGTGAAAAAGTCTCAGGCTTCCTAATTTTTTTTTTTTCAATATTTGTTTGTTTTCTGCTTTAACCATAAGACATAATGTATATATATCGTGTTAAAGAAAATAACATATTAAATTAACTAATTGGTCATTTAGCAGATAAAACTGTAATGGACTCAATCTGGTTTACCGGAAGAAATTAAACAACCAAACCCCTGAAAACACACACTTGCAGGCTGTTGAGCTGCAGAAACAAACTTAACACCTGCAGCTTTCAAGTTTTTTCCCCCCCCATCATCTTTAATTTTAAAGGCAATAGTCAGCATGACATATTAATTTAATCTGTAATTAGTGTTACTGATCTTTATTATTCTGTACCAGATACAAAAGCAATTGTTCTTAAAGGAAAATTAAAAATGCTATACACAGACATAGGCTTTGTTTTTCATTTGTGTCATGAGGACAATATGTCTGCTGCACCAGAATACAAATGCTCTTCAAGAAAAACACAATTGATAGGGATTTAGTATAAGAATTAAATGCTGATTTCAGATCAGATGTAAATACTGTTGAAGTACATTTTAGTTTCAAAACAATGGTAGTCAAATTTCAGCTTAAGCTAAGCCATACTCGGGGTATTGCTGAAAAATTTAATGTATTGCAACATAGAATTACATTCGATCATTATGTGAAGTCAGCATTAAATTCTTTTATAGTCCCTGCTGATTGGGATGAGATCAGGCAAATGTATTAACCATTTTCCCCACTCAGACAAATGAAAAGCAACAGCGTCTGCATATTCCATTACTGCATGATCTGGCACGGAATCATCCTTCTCATCATCATCAACAAATTTTTGTCATTTTTACACAAAAATTGTTCTTTTTTTTTTCCAATTACTGATGTTTTATGCGCCTTCAACTTTTGCACAGTACTGTATAGTGTTTTGACTAGCCAGGTGCCTACAACACCCCATATGCATTTTTTTGTCATGTTGGAAAGTGCACCTTAAAAGCATCAGGGCCAAGTAGTCACCCTGTGGAGTGGTTTATCCAAACCGAAGATGTCCTGCCATGCTCTTTTACATACCATGGAACATTGCCTGCTTCTAGCAGATATAATTAACAATTCTTCTCCAGCTCTCTCTGGTCTGGTCTGCTCATGCTCCAGCTTAGTTTTTAAAGGCCCCATAACGGCTTGCTTTGCTAATAAAGTTCTTCAACAGGTCGTGGTCCATATCAGCAAAGGCTTGGGTCTGAGTGACGGCAGTCAGGTGGTTGACACAGAACTTAAAGCAGAACTCTTCCAAGTCCTCAAAAGAAGAAGCATCAATTGTCAAAGTAATACAACAATACAAAAATGTAAGATCCAATGAGCTGTATTTTGACAATGGACTTTTGTTTAATGTGACTGATTAAATGTTCAACATGCGAAAATAGAAAACAACTAGCACGTACTTTGAGAAAAATAGTCATTGAGACTACTGAGAAAAATAGAGAAAAATATAGTAATTATAAATCATTATCAGAGTTGCTTAAACTCATTGAAGTTTTCAGTAGAAAGTTCTCCACAAGAAGGCACCATTGTCTTACCTCCTGTTTTTGAGCTTCATCAATAACACTGAGGTAACACATGGAATTCTACATAGCAATACAGCTTCCTCTATTAATGACAGATTGTGTCAATCCTTACCGTATCACATTAATTATTTATTTGATGATTGTTGTTGCTTTGTTACTAATATGCCAGATTTGGGATATTAATAATAATGTATAAAACTGCCTCAAATGTTAGTCGTTCTGCACAATTACGTACACATTTTAACCGACTGCATTTGACCTTGTATTGTAGCATGTTTTGTCTACATCGTGATTGCATAGAAGAGTGTTTATGTAAGTGTGCTTACCTTTGCCTCATATTTGACAGCTGCAGATAGCAATGTGATGGCATTCTCTTCTGAAATACCTCTTTTAATGGTTTCCTGGCACAGCCTTTTTAGACGAGTCTCTCTGTAGTAGGTAGCAAGATCTAGAAGACCTGAGCAGCAGAGAGCCAACAGTCCCTTCAAGATCTAGCTCTCACTTAAAATACAATATGTATCACAGACAGGATATACAGGATATACCAATATATACCATCAAGGCCTAAGGTAGTAGATACATTAATTATTTAATTCATCTTCTATACCGCTTATTCTGTGTACAGGGTCGTGGGGGACTGGAGCCTATAACAGGAGACTTTGAGCGTGTATGGGTGGACTGGCACCTGCCTCATGCCCATTCACCCACTACTAACAATTTGGGAACTCCAGTTAGCCTAATCTGCATGTCTCTGGACTGTGGGAGAAAACCGGAGTACCAGAAGGAAACCCACCGAGCACGGGGAGAACATAAAAGACTCCATGAGCGTAGACATGAGATGGAATTTGAACCTAGACCCTGCTAACCACTATGCCACCATGCCACCGGTTGTAGATACACTACCGATCAAAATGTTTAGCCCCCACTCTTATAAGAGTTCTCTTCATATTAATGATTTTTTACTACTTTACAATTAATTTTCTTTTAATTTTGTGAAGGTGCTTTGAGTCAAGGACCATTGTTACATTATTCACATTAAATAATGCGAGGGCCATGATAAATTTATATATTTATTTGAGTGGTGCTACATGTTTATTTGCCATCTGTCTGTAATTACAGCGCACAGCTTCACGGTAAAGAGTGAGTATTTAAATACAACAGTGCTAAGTTTAATTAAAAAAAAATTAATTAATAAATAAAAACATATCAATTTCTGATGGAGTTTACCTATAGCGTCCTCTGGTGGCAGATTTATAGTGTCAGTGTAGAGATACTCCAGGAAAGCCCGGTAAACCATGTAGGAGAACTGATGGATTTCGATGGCTTCTTCATCAGTCTCATTTAACAGGGTCCGAAAATGCTCACATCTTTTTTACAAAGAAGAGAAAAATATGAATATGAAAGCACATCCTTGTTAATAACATATGCAGATGTCTTGGAGCGAACAGTTTGCAAAAGCCCCTATGAAGGAATGCTCTTTTTTTTCATGGAAGGTTAAGGCTGACTTTACTTCCCTGAGCAGGCTGTAGCATGTTTCCGTATAAATTATTATCCTGGGTTATCTGTTTTGCATTGCCATCAGGAAGTAAAGCAAGTTTTATTTATCGAGTAGACGGGGGTAAAAAAAATCCCCCACATCTATTTTTAACAAAGCTAAAAAAAATTTTTTTTTAAATTTATATATTAATCCTGCATAAACATAGTGAGATACAATGACTTTACAGAGGGATTAAAATCATACTTCGGAGTCAATAGTTTACCTGATTTTAAGCAGAGCTTTGTGAACATGGATACATTTTCCATCTACAAGGAACTTGAGGTCTGAAATTGCAGGGCTGTCAAATTCTCTCTTAAGAGACTGAGCCACAGTCAGGTAGTCATCACCATCTAAACGGAGAAAGAAATCTCATGTAACATCACAGGTATGACCAAACAATGAGTGAAGAGATACAGTGGAGACTAGAGTTACATCCAGTAGATAATTTTTCTGTAACAAAGTCTCTTCTTACCCACAGTAAGAAGACGCCAGGTGACGGCGGGAGTAGCGAAACAGGCAAACACATCATCTGTGCTGGAGAAATGTGTGCTGTGTGGGAAGGGAATAGCCTGACCTCGACACTGACCCCACATCAGCACCTGACCGCTCTGTGTCTTAGCGGCAGACGTGTGACTGGTGTGACACGCAGCCACTTCCACCAACCTGAGGAAAAAGTCACACACACACACACACACACACACACACACACACACACACACACACACACACACACACACACAAGAAAGTAACTTTAGTGCCATATTCCTGTGATCAGGCCCCCACGGACAAGTGACGCAAAAGACAGTAGAAAGAAACTTGAATATAAGATTGTCAGTTAAATCAGTGAAATATTTAACAAACAAGTTCTCTAATTACTTGGAGATGATCTTGACTTGAGCTACAAGGTAAAGCTATGAGGTTCGCAACAGATCTGCTTTCATTATTTTCACTTTGCCACATTCCATTAAGATGAAACTCTTCAAGAATATCTAGCTAATGGCAACGATTATGCTTTCAAATGAAAAACCCAAAAGCTGACTAGGAAACAATCAAGATAATAGTATTGCACATGCTGAGTGTTAAATCAGTGCAGATGCAATGGAAGTGGAAATGCTGTCTGATTGCGCACACATATTCTCACCTTTCCTTGTCCATGTTGATGAGTGTGGGCAATGCCTGGTTGCTCTTGTTCCCAGTGCCTAGCTGCCCATAAGCATTGGCACCCCAGGCGTAAACAAACCCCTCATCTGTTAATGCCAGGGTGTGCGCGTAGCCACAAGCCACCTGGACAGATAAGGCAGCGAGAGTTTACCTTTCCATTAATGTGAAATGTGAACAAACAGAGCTGAATGGCAGAGATTATTCTGAGAAATATTAACGAATTATATATCTAAAACAATCTAGAACTTTTTCATGGAATATTGTTACATATTACAGAAAAAAACAGGACTGTCTATTCTGGCACATTTGATCAAATGTTTATCATCACTATGGAAAATAATGTTTGGAAATTGTCCTCTCTCTGGTGGTAAAATGGTATTACAAGCTAAATTTCATGATTTGGCCCAGGCTGCACATTAATCTCTCAGCCATGTGCACAAATTAATACAGAAATAAAAGCTGTGTACAGTTGAACAGTAATGACATCAACAATGAAGTCTACAGTAGTCGGGTGAGATGAGCTGGAGAGCTTTATTGAATACTGATCATAAAGTTACATATTTAGTAATAAGTTACTAAATATGTCCCTTTGGATTTTTGGTCTAAAAAGTCTCCAAATCTAGCAACAAAGTCTCTAAGCACAAATATTTCAGATCAAAGAGGAAAAAAACCCTGAACTAAATGTTTTTTTTAGCTACAGTCAGCTTGTGGCAGACATTTTATCTGTGCTCATGAACAGCACAAATCTTACATTTATCTAGCTATATTACAAGGCCTGGTTGAAAAGAAAAGTGTAGCCTTGCTGTAGGGCTTTGCCCGAGGCTGGTTTAGTCAGTGCATTTCTGATCTGTGTTCTCCACGTCTATGTAACCTTCAGCCTCTAAAAATGCACCCGAATTCATCTCCTGAATATAAAAAAAAATAAAAAATAAAAAAATAACAGATCAGACAAGTGACCAGCAAAAGGGAAACTGAGCAATTTATATTGCAATTGGATCTTGGGGAATAATAAAAAAACATGCATGTAGTGTTTTGAGAGCTTAGACAGTGAGGCTGCGTAAACGCGAGTTATTTATGCCTGATTTAATTTGTGGATTTATTTATCGCCTTACCTGGACAATGTTGATTCCCTGCAGAGCAGCGATACGACACGGGGTTTGTTGGTTGCCGTTGTTACCCAGACCCAGCTGCCCATTACAGTTATAGCCCCAGCCATAGATCTGTCGGCACAGAGCGCAGTCAGAACACGTAATGGCTATAGATCACAGCAAAGGGAGAATTTTAACATTTATTCAACATAAATCCATTGATCAGTCTGATTAGGTATAAGCAAACCAAAACAAAATCAGCATATTGTTTTGTATTAGCACACTATAAATCACACACACACACACACACACACACACACACGAGTAATGTTGTATAAAAGATGGGCTGACTCACCTCTCCATTGTCCAGGACAGCCATGGAGCAGAGCTGGCCACAGGCAATGTTCACTACAACCTTGTTCTGGAGGCAGCTGCTTACCCTGCGTGGCGTGGGTTGGTTGGCTGTAGAACCCGATCCCACCTGGCCAGAGTTGTTGTAGCCCCATGCATACACCTGATCATGGGAGTATAAAAGAAAAATTGGCATGGTTACTGATATACTCAACGAGAGACAAAATCATACTGTTGTAAGCAGACCCCATCCTCAACCCTAGACTGGGGCATAAGAACAGAACACCCAATAACTACAATGAGTAAAACCCATCTTTAACCAATTACCTTATTAATAAATATGTTTACTGGTAATAAAGAGTACCTCTCCGTCATTGGTGAGCGCAATGGTGTGATGGGAGCCACAGGCCACCTCGGTCACCCTTTTACTGATGAGGTTGGTAGACACCAGGGCAGGGATCAGGCCGTGGTTAGTGGTGCCATTCCCTAACTGGCTGTAGCCATTGTGGCCCCAGGCATACACCTCTCCTTCTGCATTTAAAAAAAAAAAAAAAAAGACAGAAAGTAGGTTCAGATTGCATATCAATGAAACTGCAGTGGACTCCCAAAGGATTATCCAGATTTTAGTACAATTCTTGTTGACAAGTAAATGTCATGCAAAATGGTGTAAAGAAAGAGAAAAAAAAAACATGACATTTACAATACATCTGTGACATTTGGAAAAACATTCTACTTGTTATCCACACTACTAGTAAAAGAATTCTGAAATATCATAATCATGATAGTGAATATACAACACTTATTTATCCAGTGAAGCCCTGTGCGTTACTCACCATCCTGCCTAAATTTCTACCTGGCTACATTATATGGCCAAAATAGATGGATGGACACCTGACCATCACACCCCTACGTAGGCTTTGCCTAACCCTTTAACACTAATTTGGAAGCTCACAATTGTGAGATATTAGAATATATTTGTAAATGCCTTGACTAGAACTACAGGACCCAAACCTGTTCTAGCATGACAAACCTCCTGCGCACAAAGCGAGCTCCATGAAGACATCCGTAATAATATACACTGTTTTAGATGTGATGTTCAAGTGATTTATAAACTTACATAAGTTTATGAACTTATAAACTGCTGGAAACTCCAAAATTGCTTCAGTTATCTAAAATCAGTCCAGGTACATACATGAGAAAAGTAATTACCAGTTAACAGAGAGTTCTGTATGAAAGCTAAGCTCTTGTTCCATCACCATAGACCGGTATGGTGACCAACACTGCTGCCACAAATCCGAGCCATTTATCAGTCCAAGACAGATGGGATGCCCCATGGTCGCTTTCCATTAGCGCTCCATCAGCTAAGTTCCACTGAAAGTGGAGACCCTGAGGCAAACCCAGGACAGACTGGACATGTAACTCATCTTTGCCTTAGGAACGCCTGGGAATTGCCCAAGAGAAGCTGAAACACCTGGCTGAGGATTAGAAAAGTTTACAGCAAACTTTTTCAGCCTGTTGCCACCGCAACCAACAGAAGTAACAGAAAAAAAAATGAATTAATAAGTCCAGGTCATGTAGACCTGTAGATCTGGCTGTGAAGTCAGGGTTTTGGCTGACTCTGTTTAAGCAGATTGGAAATAGATTTGCAAGTCTGTAGGGTTGAACCTAGAGGGTTTCATCTCTAGTGATGGATGGTGTAGTCAGTGTTTCATCTCCAGACACTTCAAGTTCCTGAATAACTGGCATATTTTTCATCCTCATTTCGACTGGTATGGGAGGTCATTTCCCACACAGACACCATCGATTTCAACCTGCCCTGGGCTATTCTGATCCTGCAACAGCTGGGCCAATCTTTCCTTTCATTCTAGGTCTTTATAAATCCACTGCTATCATATCACCACTGCTATCAAGCAAAACAACTACACTATATATACACAGCAAGGTAATTTTAAATGCTTCAGACTCCCAGCTCCAGTAACTGTCAGAGTGAAAAATGATAATGTGGGTGGTTTCTGTTGAATGTTGCAAGTTTATTTTATTTTAAATAAAATCTGAATGGGTTTATCTACTTCTTTACATGCGAGAAACACTGAGAAACTCATTTAAATGCCTTTAAGCAGATGTGTAATTTTAATGTATTTATATACTGTATAATTATATAAAGGATGCATTCTGGAAACATATTTTCCTTTTACAAAATCCTTTAGATTTTTTTTTTTTCAATTTTCCATGTTATAACATCTTTTATAGGGAGGACAATTCATTAAAAGTCAGACAGGCATATCACACACCTGCAGTGGCAATGACGACATGCGGCCCTGTGCCAAAGCTCAGAGAGGTAATCTTCTTCCCACACAGAGCGTCTATCCTTCTGGGTTCAATGGTGCTTTGGACATCTCCCAGACCCAAGCATCCACTGCAGTTTGTTCCCAAAGCAAACACCTGTGAACATACACACACAAACAAAAAGAATTACAATTAGACTCAGCTTTTACACTTATACAGCATGCAATAATTTATATAAATTGTTTGAATTAAGATACGGGCTCATATACATTAGAAATGAGTGCAGCATTTGGTTTAAAGCCATCAGACACCCGATTGCAGCGGGATACAGCTAGTCTCCGACTTATGAATGGGGGGGGTTCTGTTCTGGGAAGTCCGATTTGTTCTTAATTCCAACAAAGTGAGTCTTACACACCTTTGACACGAATATACAATGTAAAGCATAGCAATTCACTTGACTAAATCTGTCCCCTCTCCACACACAAAACCGTAATTGCGCCTAAGGAAATTGAATCTCAAAAGTAAAATGTAACGGTGTTGTCTCTGTAATTTTTTTCTCTGAGCTGTTTTCCACTGTATTGGACTGTGAACTCAACACCCGGACTCAACATCAGGACAGCCATTTTCTATCTTCATGCTCCTGGACTGAGTTACTGAAACCGGTGAGGCCGACACATTCCT